>JAMXBD010000174.1:1200000-1567055 GCA_024138025.1 Combretum micranthum
TAATTATTATATGAAAATGAAGAATAGATGCTTGTTATATGTATGGTTTGTGATAAAATTGAGAAACAAGAGATATATAAACATATATGATTAAACCTAAGCTTGAGTATGCATGTATAGAATTAAAATATGATGAGATGATTTGATGGAATTTGAAGTGATAAAATGAATATAGATGTTATAAATGATGATTTCAAGTTTGTATGCTGATAAGATGTTAGATGTTGAATAATGATGTAAAAAAGCAGTTGAAGTGAGTTAAAAAATACACATTCTGTTTTTATATATGAGCACGAGGGGAACATGGGAAACGATATTCAGTTGTGCTTCTTTTTTTTTACTCACTATAGAGAAACACGGCAGGAACACGGCCAACCCTATTTAACTGTGCTTCTCTTTGTTTCATTTTACATATACATTTCCAAAACAACATGGCTAGAACACGACATTTCTTATCCTACCATGTTTCTTTTTGTTTCTTGCGTGTTTAATATGTAATATGGACATGGCTAAATGTATCTCGCAATGCTTCTCTTTGATCTTCGAATGCTTGGCATATTTATAAAATATGATGGGAACATGACTTGTTGTATTTAGTCGTGCTTCTTCATATGCATGTAGACGGGGTGAAACACGGATCACATATCTGCCCGTGTTTTTTATAAAAACTTGAATAAAATAAAATGTGATTGATAAATGATAGTTAATATGTCATATTAGTTAAACTATATAATTAAGAATGAGTTTAGTGAATTTATATATTAAATAAATAATTGAATGAAACATAGAAGTTAGATATAAAATGAACTTAATTGATAGTCTTAAGTTAGTTCAACATTGTTTAATGAACTTTAGTGAGCTAAAATGAATTAGATTGATTAAGTTTAATCAACTTGGCTTAGTAATTGAATTAAATGATTAATTCTAATCAATTTGGCTAGGATTAAGTTAAAATGAGCTTAATAACTAATAAATGGCTTAGACTAATATGTTAAGATAAACTATGGATGATAAGGAAAATATGTTGTTTCAAATGTTTGTTTGTTTGTTAGTTTATTAAGAAAAATGAGTATTTTGAATATGAATGAATATGATTATATTTTTATAATAAATAATTATAAAAAAAAGAAAAGAAATAATTTGACAGATAATGGAGAACTGTTCGTATCTTGGCGAGATGATTTTAGCAGTCATGGCAAAGTTCCTACTTAGTGTTTGATCAATTAGGTTTTTTTAAATAAGTTTGATGTAAATGGATAATTAATTTGATTGCTTATACGAGTTTAATTTGGATATCTGGTTTATCTTCTGAGATGGTTTTTGAGTTTCTGTTTGGATTTCTAATCAATAAGGTACATAGTGACGTACTTGTTATTTGTCAGGATAGACATTCTTATTGAACTAAAAATTAAAGACGACCTAATTAATGAGTGTTGCTTGTGCTTTTATCATATAATTTGATCCGAAGAGCGACAACCTTATCTGAATCTGGGCATGGTATTTAGGCGCTTATGCCACCTCCTACCATGATGCAATGATAATTCATAAGTGGCTCATCAGCTAGCTGAGAGGTAAATAGTATTGATGTAACGTTTGCTTAAGCTTGTGGTGAAGTAACATGGTTTAGTTTATATTTATGAGACAGATTGAACTAAACGGTATTATAGACGGAGATTAAGTAAAGATGTGTAATGACTATGAACCCTGGATGAAGTTATTTCTCTTTTTCGGTTAAATGTAAAAGATATAAGTATCCAAATTGCTTATATCAATCTCTTGAGCAATTGCTGTTACTCAAAACCCTCAAATTCCTAGAGGCTTGTTCTGGAGTATGAGTGGTTCTATATTGTTTGTTTTACTTTAATTTAAAGATAATAACCTATTGTTGCTGCAATGCATTAGTTTAAGTATGTGTGACATCTTGTGTGTGCTTGTGTTGTTGTCGTATTGTGCTTAGTCATTATTGTTTGCTTTCCGAGTGTTAATGATGATGTTGATGATTTGATGATGATGATGTGGATGATGGTCGTGTTACTGATGATGTTTCATTTGGGTATATGGGACGACTTGGGGAGAATTTTTTGAAGAAAAAGATGAGTTAGGATTGCTGACTTTTATTTTATTTTATTTTAGAACTGGATTTATCTTTTAAAGTCTGTATTTTTTGTAAAGGCCTTGTGGAGCCCATATGTTTTTTAATTCAATATCTAAAACTTTGTTTTACCATCAAGAAAGGTATATGAGATACCTGATGGTATGGTTTAGTTTTATGAAATAGTTGATCTACCCAGATGAGTAGAAGTTAGAAATGTTTTCATAAAGTTTTTTTTTTTCACCGTTGCTAAATTTAGTTGTCTCTAGAATCTAATTAAACAATTTCAAAATTTAAAATCGACTAGTAAATGTTCGGCATAAACATATCTTTTAAGGAAGCTTGTGCGTGTAATTCTTAAGGTATTATACGTGGCCGGGGACTAGACATGCTTGAATTTAGATATGGGTCATGCTAGGTCTTTACATTTAAATTGGAAACTTCCTTACCTTGTCCTTTCTACCCTTCACTACAGATAAACATTAACATAGGTGCTGGAGTATTGCATCAAGCAACCCTCCATTATCCTTTGACCATGCTTTGTTTAGCAGGCCCATCATTAAGTCTAACTACTTGAAAGCCCCTACTAGTTTTGAACTAACGAAATTTGTTGCTTTTTGTGGAAAATGACTCCCAAAGTTGTTTTCTTTTGTTATCTTCATCTTAGCAGACGCATCACTTTCATTAGGTCGACTATACCTAATGCAATCTAGATTGGAGGGCAGTAAAGTAACTTGTGAGCCTACTCCTCAAACTCTTACTTTTTTTTTTTTTTTTCTGAGTTCTAGCAATCTCCAATTGCCTACTTGCTCGAATGTAAGCCATAGTGCTTTTTCAATGTCTGACATTATGTAGGACTAAACGACACTTGAACAAGTTGGAGAATATGTTGCACTAGATAGTTGCTTAGAACATAGAGATGATAAATTATATTTTCCAAATGAAGCAATGACTTAAAGGCTTACAATTTAGGACTAATGTGTCTCGATGCTAGGAAAGGAGTGGTAAAAGTCAATTATTGCACCTTAATTGGCAAACCCCAACTACTTGTTAAAGTGTATCCCCATGGTAATCATTCTCAAGCTTGAAACCAGGGACTACTTGAAAACATGATGGAATGAAGATTCATACTCTATAGATAGTACCAGTGGTTTTGCATACATAATTAGATAGCCAAATTTTAATTGACCCCCTAATGTACCAAAGAAGACATTTTGAAAACTTGTTGCTCGATGAGATGGAAAATGAATTCAAAAGGTTTTTTTAGATCAAGGAGAGTGAAAAGACTATGCAATCTTCAAAAATATCCTCAGTGAAAATTGAGATTCCCTTAGTGTATTCCATCATTAAGGAGCTCTTTCTTGCAAGCATGAGACTACCAAATTTTAAAATGTATGATGAGGCCATTGATCTTGAAGGACATTAACAATTCTATATAGAATAAATGTTGGTGTTTGGCGTCAATGGTTTCATTTTCCATAAGGTGTTCCCAAGAACACTAAAGAAAATGATTTATGGCTAGTACAGTCAATTGGCTTTTGGTTATCTCACCAGATTTGAGAATTGGCAATCTCATTAAAAAATCTTTACCAGTGAGTAAGCTTCCTTAAAAAGACACTTCATCTCTCTTTTTTGTCAAGCAAAAAGGGGAAGTGATACTGATTGTATGTAAGACAAAAATCAATAGCAAATTAAAAATCTCAAACTCAATTCCAAATTACGATTGTGAAGTTAAGTGTACCCATCGATACTATTGTATGGGGATTAAGTACAAGTATTGTCCTATAGGGATTGGTGATTACTATTTATCACCCTTCTTCTAATGTTAACCTGCAAATTTAGATGGATCAAGATATTAACTAATCAACTATCAACAATCACAAGTAAAATTTTAGTAAAGATTAACAAAACTACAAAAGTATTTAGATTTCAGATACCCACTAGGTATGTATGTGAATACACTAATGGTATGTTCGGTATATAGGAATGGAATTTGAATGAAATCGTGATTTCGGATCCTATTCCCATTCCCACATTTGAATTCAATTTAAGAAGCTGGAATTATGATTCCTTGGAATCATTGATTCCGACTTTAAGGTGGAATTGCATTCCACTTTTAAAAGGATAGAATCCTGATTCTATTCCACCTCTTTTAATATATAATTCTGTATATATCTTTATTAAATAGCCTTATTAATAAAATAACCTTTAATCATATCTAAATCTAGCGTATCTAATTGCATTGATCTTGCATCTACTTTTATTTATCCTATGATAGCTAGAAAATAAATAAATAAATAAAACATCACACTTTGTGTGTGTATTTCTGACCTAGTTTTATAAAATTTAAAGTCCTGTGATCTCTTTTATATGATTTGATCAATGCTAGGTAAGTGTACCTATCATATGCAATATAGGAGTGGAGTAAAAGATCGTCTCCACAGGGATCATTAACTACTAGTAATTACCTTCTTAATTATTATCTAGCCAAATAGGTTATGCCATGCTTTAGAGGGTACCCTAAGTGTGGCAGTTCATCGCACATAATACTAAAGCTTAGGAATGACTACTTTAGTCACATAAAAGCTTCGATATTCTGTGCAAGACATACTTTCACAACAACAGGAGTTGTCGATGGAGTGATGTAATTTAAGAAGATAATAATACCTTGGCATACAGGAAATTATGAACATAATTGCATTACCTTAAAGGATTAAAGTTTTCCAAAGTTAAGGGGGACATTCTCCCAATAAAGACCCAAACAATATTACGAAATATCATGTCTCTTTAATAGTAATCAAATCTATCTTCAAAGACAATTTAATAAGTAAGGAGATTTCTACAGAAGTCTACTCCCAAAATCTTCTTGTAAACTTCCTCCAATACTCATCGTTTTCCTTGGTCATTACCTATGGAAAGATTCCAAAGGTAAAGCCACAAGTATTCCTTTTGCAACAAAAATCTATTGAAATATAAGTATAACTAGCTTAGTGAGATAAGTTCCCGCATCATGTACTCACAACAAATAACAAATGAGTTTGTTAATCAAACATGTGAGATCCATCATCCACATAATCAAACAAATACATATAATTAACCAAAAACTATATATAGAACGGATTTACGCTTTCCATAGCAAGGGTTAGGGATTGTTTTGAAATGGCCCATTCAACTAATAGAATTTCTAATAATAAATGGGGTTCCAACCAGTCGCCACTACTAGTCCTCGAGCTTCATGCCTAGAGCGATCGATTCAGTACGACTCCTCCATGAAGCTGTATTTCCTGACAACTTAGTTTCTCATGCTAGAGTTAGGTACCTAACCTTTCCAGTCCTACGCATAAGAGTGCTATTGAAATGATATGTGACTCAACAACATGTCATGCATGACCAATTTATTATTTTGCTTCTAACCATATTAAATATTCGTTTAAAGGTAGCCATCAAGATAATCACAAACATACAAACATAATGAACTATTTAAGTTCTGATATACTTAACATTCATTCACCAACATAGTGAAACACAAGCATAATCCCATAATAATCCACATGCAATTCCATTTTATCTTTACCTTGTATTCAAGTGCTGTATTTTACAAGAACATACAAGAATATGTAAAGCGTTAGGGAAAACTCACTCAGCCATTAAGCAATCCACTTAGTTAAAATAATCCTCTAGAAAGGGGGCCTCAAGGTCCTCATCACCTATATAAAAGAAATACCCAGAATGAGTATTTCATATTAGTTTTACTAAATTTTCTAACTCTAGATTTCTCGGTTACTAAGTTTCTAATTTAAAATGGTCATAACTAACTCATTTTAACTATGATTTTCGTGTATGAGTAGTTGATCGCTACCTATTTCAAATGTTCTTTCCATTTCTAAGTTTATTTTAAGCATTAAACATCATTTAGGTCTCAAAATCCTACTATATAGATTACACCCAGATTGTTCTAAGACTGATTTCTACTATTTTTTACAATTTTTTCCTTATATAAACTCTCTATATCACATGTTTATACTTGAAAATTATTAACCAATAATAATAGTTCATAATACATACATGATCCTAGTGATGTTGCTCAAAATAAAATTTTTATTAAATAGACTTTGAAATCAAGTTAGGAAACTTAGGTTTATAGGAAATGTTCTTGGAAAACTTGTAGTACATTTTTATTTATTAGGACTTTTCAAATGGTGATTCAACTTAAAAATGATGTTCTTATACTTATCTCATCTCCTTGGAATTTTGGTCTTCTTAAAGATTTTGTAAAAAATATTTTTTGAAAACTTAGTTCGTAAAACATTGACTTTTAAGTAACTTCAGGAAAATAATTTCAAGTTGAAAAAATTGCTAAATTTCATGCCTATATCTTGGCATCTCTAGAAAAATAAGGGTTTAGTTTTCTTTTAAAACTTTCTTTTAATGAATAATTCCTTTCCATGTATTTAAAGTGAATTTTGAAAAAAATAATTTACATAACAAAAAATTGTCAATACATAGGATTAAAATTATATTGACATTATAACTAGAGATGAGCAAAGCAGGTAAATGGGCCAACTCGGTTTGGCTTGCGAGTTAAACTGGCCAGGCCGTTTTGGCCTGCTTTTAAATGGGCCAAAATTCTTAGGCCTGAGCTCGGTTTACTGGCTAAATGGGCCAAAATTAATTTTTTAATTTCACTTTTTATTTTTTAATATTAGTTTATGTGAAAATTGGGATTATTTATACATTCTAAGATTTTACATATATTAACGACTAACTTTATTACTATTTTGATTATTTATATATAAAAACAAGTTTTTAAAATGATTTATTGGATATCATATTACGTCTAAATCAATAAATTTGTACTTTAAAAAATGTTATAATACTTGTTATATATGCATAAATCTATCTTCTTCCATAACATACATCATAATCACTAAGATGTTATATCATTCTTGTTTTTAAACTTATCCTTTTTTTTTCCCCGACCCGTGGGCCAACTCAACCCGCTTTAGCATGCGAGTTAAACGAGTCAAGCTAATTTGGTCCACTTTTAAATGGGTTAAAAAAATTTGGCCGCAACCTACATTTTTTAGTGAGTTGATGGGTCATCCCCGGGCCACGACCCATATGCCCAACTCTAATTATAACAACATCACTACGAGTCTTTCATGTATATGAATGTAAACTAAACTCAAAATATTGAATATTAAATAAAACATTGAGAAGGTAATTAATAACAAAATGTAAATCTAAAATAAAACATGGGGGCCTTAGCTCATCATCAAGGTTCCCCAGGACTTGAAATATTCTAGTCCCCATATAGAATAAATAAAACAGAAACAAAATGAAATAATAAAAATGGGAGTCTTAGATATTAAACAAAGTTCTTCGAGACCTAAAATAATCCAGTCTCATTTGTACTTGATTATGAACCAGTCCAAGACTAGAATTGACTAGTCTTATGAGCAAGTACCTAAATACAGAAATTACATGAAATAAATGTTAGATTTGGGATCAATTTGCGCTAAAGATTATAATTATATACATATGTATATTTACATATATAGAAAGTTAGATTAGTGCATAAAAGATAAGGCATGTATATAAATAGGATTCTCATTCTCTAACTTCATGCATCATGGGTAAATTTTTGTGGAATAGATAGACACATATTTATCAACATAACATAACTTTAGGAGATATGGGGATGGTGTTTACTTAAAGAAAATGGAGAGAAAATGGGGGGGGAGAGATGCCAAGAGGGAGAGAGGGGTAGTTTAGGAGAGGGAAAGGAAGATAGAAAATTTTAGATAGTTTTGGAGAAAGAGTGCAAAAGTAAAGTGAGAAATGTGTGGAAATAATGGTATTTATAGAAGAAAATTAGTGAATTAAAGTAGGAAAATAATTGAAAAAGAAAAAGAAATGGAGGAGGGGGGTATGTGGGTTTTGGGTTAGGGAGAGAGAGAGAGAGAGAGAGAGAGAAGAAAAAAGAAAAAGAAGAAAGAAAAAAAAAAGAAAAGATGAAGTAAGTGTAATAAAATATGATGATTAGATATGTGTAAGTATAGGTGTAAGATGTAGTAAGAATAGGTGTAAAAAAGTGATTGATGTTGTAGTAAATAGTAGAAAAGACGAATTATTTATCAGTATAAGGTTAAATACGCATGTAAGTGTCATAGCTGATGTTTTTACGAGCCAATAAAATTTTATCTGATTTATATGAATATCTTAATATTATTTTAGCATTAATTGTCTGTCGGAATATTTTGCCTCGATTTATGCATCAGTGATTGATATAAAAATTGATATAAGTCTTATGCATGACTAATGTTTAACGTTTCCATGTTTTTTTTTTTTTTTAACTTCATGTAGTATTTTAGGATTCTAGAATTATATATGATTCGATCTAAGATTTTTAGGGTTTAGAGTTGACCTGGTTTGACTTTGGGGTTCCGATTTTGATATTGACCCTAAGATTTTGCTTATAAGATTATCATAAAATCTATGGGTTTACAGATTAAATGAATAAGTTATATGTTGTTAATTACACTACTTAAGTCCTATAAGTTACAGTTCACTATGCAAATACCAAAATTACTTAACAATGCAAAACAATATGATAACTTAGATTTACTTCACCATTAAAAATTAACATGCATATTAAACATTAGAAGTTAGAATTGTTGTTCCCCAACTATTGACTTTAATAGCTAATTTATTGTCTTTCTCAAGATTGTTAATGTCTAATCCTAAGCTTATCTACTGGAATCTATTCTTAATTAATAGCAAAGTATGGTCGCATTAAGTTTAGAAATTCGATACTAATATAAACTTAAGCGGAAGATTTCACAATTATGTATATAGAATCATGGATAATCTCTTCCTATAGTTTAGATTTGTTCAATGGCACGATTTCTCAATCTTTCTCGAAGAAATCTAACATAACCTGTATCGTGCACTATATATAATTAAGATTCATGAATGACAAATACAAGAATTAAGGAAATCTACAATGACTTATACAAAATTCATGCGAGAACATACTAATTCGTGGTGTTGTAAGCCTAATTAAATTACTCATGCATCATGAAAAAATCAACATAACAAAAAATACGGTAAAGGAACATGAATACAACCCTATTTCAACTGCACAATTTTTAAATCTAATGCTACATGGAGAACAATTTGTCTCCAAATATCTAACAAAAACTATGAAGGGGTGAAACTTTACACAAGAATAAAGTTTACAATGGTTCAATGTTTACAATAATTATTCAATTCTCATTGTAATGTTTTGATCTTATATCTATGATTTCTAAGTGATTAGACACGAATGACATCTTTTCCTCGTCTCAATTGGTCTTCAACTCTCTTTAAAAAGCAATCATTTTACTTTTTGATGTGGAAACAAGGCGAATCACCTCCTTCATCACGACTGTTACTTGGGCTGTGATGTCTAAAATTTCAACCATCCAAGGCTTATCATAGCTGAGGACGTCGCTAATGATCCATGTAACAACAAATTCTCAATATCTATCACGACCATCTTGGAGAACTTAGCATATCAGACAAGTATAAATCCTTGGTTATCATGGTTGTTATAAAGGTGGTGATATTTGTGGCATGAAATCTTCATATATAGCTCACCCTACGATGCTAGGTTATGAATTAAGATGCACGTTAGATCACGAGTGCAATGAAGCCCATGATATCCTTAACTTCTGTTCCATTTTTCTCTTATCATGCCTAGAATTTTGCTCAAAAATAGATCCACGTGGATTATCGTCGTGATCATGGTCGTTACTTTGGTTGTGATATATGCAATTCTAACTTTTTTTCTTCATTGCATGCTCATGATTGTCTTCTAATTTTCACATGCTTATATCACCATTGATATGACGAGCATGTCAGTATGGATGCAATTGGGTCGGCCATTAACGGGTTTTCGACCCGTCCAACCCGATAAAAACCCCATAGGGTCGACCTCTATAGGGTAATAGGGTCAAGTTTGGATATAGGTAAAAAACCTTGTAAGATATTAGGGTTGGGTTTGGATATTACTAAAACCGATGGATACCCACCTGACCTGTTAGTCTAAGTAAAAAAAAATTATAATGTAAATACATTTACTAAATGTAAACATAGTAACATGTTACATTAAAAATAGATTGATAAAAAGAACGTGAATTGCTATATTATTAGATTATTATTTTAATAGGTTAAGCCTACTGAATCTATTAAAAAAAAATAAGCAAGGCGAGTTTGGGTTGATAATCGGGCAGGTAGTCGGGTGGGTAATCAGGTTAATAGTCAGGTGGGTAAACGGGCGGGTAATCAGGTTAATAGTCAGGCAGGTCAACGGGAGGGTGACAGGTTTTAGAGTAAACCCTGTAGGGCGGGTTTGGAAATAGAAGGAAAACCCTATAGGTTTATAGGGTTGGGTTTGGTATGCCCTATAGTGTAGTGGGTTCGGGTTCGGGTTCATATGGCGCGCCTGAAACCCGACCTGGTTGCATCCCTAAGCATATGTAGGGCTTGAATTACTATTCTTGAACTTAAATACATTCATCTCCTTGAAGCATTAACAACTTGTCCTTAGTCACCTAAAATGAACATATTCATAAATTAAGAACCAAATCCCTTGAATTAGACATAAATAAAAGCACATCTAAGGACAATTTGCCCTAAATTAATAGAGTAAATAACCCTATCAATGATAAACAATGGTAGAACAGAACAGTAGGCCTGATGAAACATCGCACTAGAGCCCATATGTTGAACAACAACGGAAAAAGTAAAAAAGTAAATGACAAAGAATTTCTGACGTTAAATTGTCGGTATAGATTTTTATGGGTGCTATGAATTGCATTAAATTTTAGAATTTAATTACTGTTATACATTTTTAAAATAAAATATATGTGTGTGTGTGTGTGTATAGATAATATATTTGTTATATAACCCATATATATGTGATATAAGATACTACATATATATATATATATATATAACAAAAGATACCTATATATAACAAAATATACACATATCCGTATTGACTAATTATGGATATTTTCGCCATAATTTAATATGTGGTTATTCCATTCCATTCCTGATATAACATAACCAAACATAATACGGTAATGGAATCCATGATTCCGTGATGTTTCCAAACACATGAATGGAATTGTCATTCCCTGATTCCATTCTATTTCGGACTATTCATGCATATCAAACGTAATTTTAGCTTTGTTGTTGATACACTCGATGGTAGGAATTTATAAGGTAATTCAATATCTTTGTTGAGATTATCAAATTTTAGTCCTACATTGATTAACTAAAATTTCTTTTGATTAACTAAAGTTTCCTTTTAGTCAAACCTCCTAAGATAACATTATCAATCTTAAATTCCCAAATTAGATTTGACCCTAATCTAGAAGATTTTTGTCATCCTATAGCCAGGATTAGATGCAACGCCCTCTAATTATATAGATTTATTCACACAAATAATCTGCTAATCAATTTAAGAGAAACATATTCCATCATGACTCACTGAAACCTCAAGCACTTTATGTTATACCTAATAATTTTGAGTCTGTATATTAATCGCATAGGTTTATATAGGAATCAATGATGTTTAAAGTGATATTTCTTAAACCTTCTAACTCATATTTAGTTACCTTCTCACTTGGCTTTAGAATGTGTAATTTTCAACCTTAGTATAATATAATTTTCATGATATATATATGTATGTATGTATACATGGAATGATATTGTGTTCATATTCTCTTTAGAATTTCACTCGATTATGGACAAAATTGTGATATAAGTGACACCTTCCAAATGACCAAATATACCCGACTATTTATCATAAATATCATGAAATTTTATTATAAGTTAATATTAGTAGGATACCTAATAGATAAGAAATATACTTCTATATATGAAATGTTTATCAATATTTTGCTTGGTATTTTTATACTATATGCACACATAAATATGGAAAAATTCAAAATGAAAAAAAAAGGACCAAAGGTATCGGCTATAAAATATGGAGGGCTAAATCTGTATTATGGTTTATAAAGTCCAATAATAACTTAGATCTAATTCTTTGGGTTGAATAATAGGGCCTAAGGAGTCAAGTTCATGAAATTGAGATGACGAATGGAAATTTGACATGGTGAGTTTATAGTAGGAACCATTGGATCATATTGTCTCAACCAATCTCAACCTTTCTCAAGAAATCTGATAACTTAAAGATACTTCCAGTTGACTTGAGAGCCCATGAAATAGATAAGAAATATACTTCTATATATGAAATGCTTATTAATATTTTTGTTAGTGTTTCTATAGTATATGCACACATATTCATGGAAAATTTTAAAATGGAAAAAAAGGACCAAAGGTATTGGTTATAAAATGTAGAGGGCTAAAAAAAAGGACCAAATGTATCATAACTTAAAGATACTTCGAATTGACTAAAGAGGCCATGCAAGATTCATCAATAGAATGACTTATATCGTCTGTTGGTTATTTGGTGTGATCCGACGAATGTCTACAAGAGCCAAGCTCTATAAATACTCAAAGTCCCTTCTCATTTGGCGGATTCAGAAATTAGAAGAAGACATCATTGTGCCACCAAAGTATATTCAGGATAGATCAAATAGAGTTCAAAGTGAAAAACAGACTGCCTCTTTTCAAGAATAGTGAGGTTGATGCTTTGCAACTCCTAGTGCATTTGAGGTCCTTAAGATTGCTTGCTTCTCCTCCTCCTTACCTTCTCATATATAGTCAGTCCTTGCGTATACCTCTACGTCACTCCTCTCAAACCATGTATAGTGCAAGAAGCACATTGCATGCACGTGAACATTATAATTAGATCCACTTCACTAAGTAAAATATATGACATTCATAGATACTAGTGAAGATAAAATTTGCAACAGGCATCAATTAAAAAATAGAATTTACTTTATAGTATCTCCCTTTGTGATTCTTTCTTCACAAAATCCTATTATATCAACACTTATGCCTACTATGATACCCATGTTTTTCATTCAAACAAGCTTGGAGTTCATAATATTGAACTTGATTAATTTGCAAGCCTAATTGAGCTTAAGTCAAGTATAAATATTAATTGAATTCGAGTTGAATTTAGATATTAACATTATGTTAATTAGTATTGAAAAGATTTTTTTAATAAATTGAGTGGAGAAGAACTTAATCTAATTGGGTTTGAGTTTGTCCAGTGCTACTTCAAGTTGAACTAGAACTTGAAACTTTAAACTTTAAACATGATCGAATACAAACTTTGAAATTTTGGCTCGACTTCAAGTTGGTCTTGATTCAATTTGTTTGTACCCCAAATATGAAAATCACGATTAGAAAAGTTATATGGGGAAATTAAGGGAAATTGGACAACTTTGGTGAAGTGGGTAACATAGAAGCTATTTGTATGGCTCATGGAAAAATCACAAATTTTCATTGATTCATATGTGTCATTTATTTATTTAATTACTTATTATTGTTTAAGTGTCTGTTGGTGATTGTCTACCATTTTGACTATTTTGAAACTTTACAGATATTTGTATTACAATGGAAGTGATTGGAGACTCAAATCACTTCCTAAGATGCTACAAACCAGAAGTTGTACATGAATCATGAAAAGAAAGTTGCAAACATATAAAACAAAAGTAAGGCTAAAACGAGAGATTAGTGGCAACAGTTTAATCAAGCGCTGCTAATCACTATTCAAGTCAATTCTACACAACTATTGACCAAAAACACCCATCTTACATAGAAAATCAAATGTATATCTACACATTTCTGCTCCAATAAATTTGTAGAGCTCATCGGACATTTATAAACATCCGCTGGAACAAGAATTTATTTATCTACAGACCATTAAACACAAGGATTATAACGAAACTTCTGTAATCGGGACCAACAGATTCAGCAAGAAATAATGTTTAGGAGCCCAACTCTTGTGTTGATCAAATGTCGAAACAAACATTCAAATCCCTTCTCAAACCCTTCAATACAACAATCCAAGTCTTCTAACTTTGTTATTGCATTATCAATCCTTGCTACCTCATCATCTCTGCTTGAACCAAAGTCTAGGATGTTTCCTAGCTCGTAATCCGCACTTTCCAACTCATTCAATCCTTGTTCAATGACTCTTCTTCTGTGCACAAGTTTAGAGACCAATGACCACTTGCTGTGCCGTTTTTTCGAAACCTCGCTAGCAAGGAACCGAAGTATCGAGCACAGGGTCGAAGTTGTAACCGAATTCACCTCGCTTAGTACTCGAACAACAACAATGATATGATCATCTAGCTCTAACATGTTGATATCTTCATCGTGTCTTTGGTTTAAATTTCCTAGACACCTTATAATTTCTTTTCTCATTCTTTTTCTAAGGTTTACGTACTCAATGGCATCGCTTTGGATGTCGGTTTCCCCAACCTTGCTTCTTCTAAGCACTGATTGAAGCTCCCTAACACTCCCTTTCAGCAACAAGATGCCATCCATTGCCCTGCCACATGCGTCCAAGAAGTTTAGAGAGGTTTCTATCAAGTCCTCAAGCCATGGCCGGTGTTGGGTTTGAGCTAGAGCTATTCGAGTAGATGGTGTATTAAGGAAGTCCTCTAGGGATGTATACATTTTTTGAAGGCTGGATAAACCTGATAGGAGTATTTTGGTATTGGAAGAAGTTGGAATGTATAGAGATCTCAGCTTGTGAAGCTCTTCCTCTAATTTGAGAGTGCTTGGATGGAGTCGAGCGGGGAAGGATTTAGATCGGACATTGTAGCAACTAGTGGTCTTTAGGAAGAAAGAGGGAGAAGAAGAAGAAGCAATCAAGGTTTTTGCTTTCATAAGAGTAAAGATGTTTTCAATTTTGATGGATTTAGTCCAGGTTGGTGTCATGACAACACACATTTATATATACCTTCACTAGCAGCTTGTTACGTACGACTTCTCAACTTCTAGGTCGAATTGTTGGGCGCATATATCTTCTAACTTAATTTTTTGGGGGGTAATTTTTCATATTCGATCAGTGGGAGCATTTTATTATATTTTAGGAAATGGGCTGAAAATCTTTTCTTAAGTGCACGTTGTTTCATAAATTTGTTTTCATTAGATAGATGTTTATAGTGTAGAGCATGTCATGAGGCTCCGGTGTAAATAAGTTAATTTACGAATAAGATACATATATCAAGTCAAGCTTAAATTTTATGATATTTGATTCGATTATTTTACAAGTCTAATTGAACTTGAATTTAATATAAATATTAGTCAAGTTTGAATTGAATGTAAATATCAATATTATTAAGATTTTTTTTTTCACTAACTCAAGCTTTAAAAGAACTTAATTAAGTTAAATTTGAGTTTAAAATTCCAAATTAAGTTAGAGCTCAATTTTATTACTATATATATATTAATTCGATTCGCTTATAATCTTATTTAATAATTAGCATGTAGAGGGTTATGATTTTGGATTGAATAGATAGATAGAACAACATTTGGTGTATCATTTGAGAATTCTCAAAAAATGTTGAAAAACACAACATTTTTTTTTAAGCCATAAATTGTCACTTGGCAGGGAAAAGAGAGAAATCCTTCTAATTTGAATCGTATTTGGAGGAGTATATATGTAAAATGTTAAGTTTTTAGATATAATATCAAAATAATTTGTTTAAAGTTGACAACATACTCTCAAACAAAGGCTAGGCACATGTGAAGTAAGCGTGGCTTCCCAAATGTTGCGAGTAAACATGTCATCTCCTCCACCAACATGAGAAATGAATATAGTTTGGTAATCATCAACTAGGTACGGTGCATCCAAACTTAAAATGGATTTTATACGATTTCTTTAGATTTTCTTCCGTTTGTCAGTGTCCCATTTTCGTCTCCCCTATGCACCACCGCCACCGACAAATTACGCTGTTCGAAGAGGGGTTCAATTCATGAAAGTTGGCGGCCATTAAAATAGTATATAGTCTGTTAGATAAAATTTACACGATGTTAAACATATTCATTAAACCCAATGATCATGAAAGGAAAAAAGTGGAAGCAAAACGATCGTATCAAGTACATACCTGTAGCCATTGCTAAATAAAATAATAAATACTTCAATCAAGTTTCTTTCTTCGGATTTTCCTTTAGTTTTTGCTTGATGCTTCTAAACCCTAACTTCCTCAAACAATGATGTATTTTTTTAAAGAAGTAAGTAGGCTTAGGGACCTTTTACAAAAAAGGCACCTTTCTTTATATAACTTTGTGCATCATAGAGTTCGTTGAACGTGATAGGGGCGTGGACGCGAGATTTCCTCGCGTGCGGATAGTGGGTTTGATCGTGTTTTGAAAATGGATTACGTTTGAAGCTAAGTTTCCTGATGAAATAGAAAAGGATCTCAACTGACATCCTAATCCAAAACAAAGCATAACATCTCACGATAAGCACGGAAAATTTCAACATAGTCTACTAGTACTTCGGGAAAAAAAAAAAAAGGTACATACTACATTGTATATTAATGTAGTAATTAATCTCAAGATAAGGAGTAATGTCCACATTCTATATGTCAAAATCTAAAAAAAATCAAGGAAACCATTTTTTTTCTTACAATTTTAGCATAATGTAGGAAGTGGTGGTTAGAGAAAACAATGGTAAGAAGACATTTAAACATGTGCACGAGTGGAATATAGTTCCTTTTCCCCTTTATTATTATATGTGCAGCGCCTGTGCCCATTTAAGATAATGATGTGGATTGTGGAACCACATCATTGCTAGAAATCAATTAGGATTGATTAATGTGAACATGTGATGTATTTGTCCCAATATATTTAATTCTCAAGTTTATCCAATTTTTTTCATTCGAATCTTTGGCTACTTTTTTTTATTTTAGGATTTTATTAATTCTAGTAAATTTCCATCGATTATTGACACGTGTAGACTTCCATTTGGTCCATAGTAATTATTCAATATAATATAATGTTAAGTGTAGACAATGACATGGGCTAGTTCAAACCGTTGAATTGGCTGGATCTGTTATCGGCAGGTTGTAATAGTCAGCTTGAACCGGCCATACAGTTCACGACCTACATCATGAACTGCGGGTTGGTGGGTTGGTGGTGGGTCATTGTGAATGACTGCCTAACACGCCAGTTTAGGTAAAAGAAAAAAAATCCTACTGAATAAAAAAAATTCTACTACATGTTTTTAATTTTTCATGCATATCTTCAATGTTTATAGTAAGGTGAAAGTATTCTATATGACATTATTTTTATATCCATTGATTAGTGTAATAATAATTGACCCATGTTATCTTTGTTGACAAGTAGGTGACTTGAGTTTTATATAAAATTGTTAAGATCATTAAATAATTGTAGAATAATATGTATAAATATATTAGTGGGCATAAAAAATTAATTCCATATTTTTTTTCAATTTTCTAATTTTTAAAAAATAATAATTATTATTTTATTTATTAATAATTTTTAACTAAATTAATTTTTTTAGACGAATAAAACTTTAACGCGTATTCCTTTAATAGTAGTTAATTATATTGATACTTTTGTATAAAACTGAGATCACCTATTTTATGTGAATTGTAAAATTTATATAAATTAATATGATTTTTAGTTTCTTCTTCTTTTTTTAAATTATTCGATGATTATTTTTTTATTTTTCATATTTGATTTTTTTTTTTGCCAGTTCAAAGGGCCTTGAACAAGCCCTTGAACTGGTGATTCGACCCAGACTGGACTGACCCTTGACTAGGCAGGCTAGTTTAGGATTGGGCTAAACTGTTACCGTAGCCTATTTAAATGTACTTAATTGTGTATAAAAATAATAAAAACCATAAAAGGGAAGAGAGGAAAAAAAAGTAGCTATAAAAGATTTTTAAATACTTTAGTGAGCTTAAATCATGGTCTCACCCTCTTACTCAAGAATATAAGGTCCGGGTAGACACCATCAAAGATCAGTTGTGAATCGAAAATCAATCCAACTTATCACTGCTAGTTCCCATATTGGGAATCGAACCGTGTATCACGAGTCACGCTCATTCAAGGACTCGGTCAGCTCTAATAGGTACCTAATGAAACCCATCAGTCCAAGCCGGTCTTGAATTGTCTGAGGCTTTGATCGAGAACCAATAGCAGGCCCATGGAGCTAGTAGGTCTTACCCAGTTCTACCATGAAATTTTAAAAAGCAAAGGATAGCCGCAATTGTTAAAAAGCAAGGATGAGAAAGAGCCAAGCATTGATCCTTAAGCTTAGAAAAATTTAAAAATTGTTATTATAGATGTTAGGAAGTATTATATATGCAATTGGGAAATAGACAAAATCAAGTACAGGAATTGACCATGATATTTTGTTGCCATAATTACGCGTATATGAACTTGTTATTTTATATGCAAATATATATTTTGTTGCCATGATTTTTTGTATTTATATGCAAAAGATATACGAGTGTATTATTTGTACATTTTTTTTTATGTATTTGCGTGTATTTAAAAAAAAAAAAAAATTAGTTTATAGCTCCAAAGAGATTGAAATCGGTTCATGAAAATCGTCAATTTCTATAAGTTAGAAAGCAGCTCGATTTTTATAGGTTGGATTTTGGTTTCATCAATTTCAGAATTAGAAATTACTGGTTTCATTTTAGTTCTGAACCCAAACCAAACTGTGATGACCTCTAGGCTAGGAGGTAAGGACACTGGCTTTGACATTGAGGAACACGGTTTTGATCAGCATAAGCTAATTACTTAGGTGAACCCAAATTCTACCGTATCAATATCCATGTTGGCTTTCGATTTACCAGCACTTGATCAGACCATATGAATGCATAGAATGAATTGAATTTCTCTAGAAAGAGTACTAGGCATATATTTTATATTATGAGAAGAATTAATTAATTTTCTTGCATTTAAAATCTGTATATTCTAATGGAGTTATAATATTTTCTTCTTTTTTTATTTATTTCTATTAGATCATCCAACAGAGGCATTCCAAAAGATGATCACTCTGAAGTCCAAAGGTATTGGTTCCCTTTTTATTTATTTATTTTTTAGTATGGTTGGTTAGTAGTGAAGATATTTTGGAAATTTCTATGTAGTGGCTCTGATGAACATTGGCATAACAATGGAGGCGCTGTCCTACGCTTTGGTCTTACAACTCTCTATCCAATAATGTATGCAGCTAATGTAATACTTGGCATCGAATTGATAAGAATTATATAATTGAGGGTTTGTCTAAGTATTGCTAACTAATTGGTTGTGCTTTTGTGTATTTTAGGGTTTGATGGTGACTCGCTTAGTAATGAGTGAGCCCTAGTTTTATTGATTTTCGTATTAAGTGTATAATTTTAGTCTATTTGTGTGGCATAGTTGCGGCAACTATGGACCAATAAAACATAATCATATAGGTTTTTTTGTTGTGTTTGAATGGTCTGTTTTTCATCTGTATTTATATCTACATCTTTGTCTTTCATATCTGGTTTTAGTTGATCATTATGCATAGGATATATTTCTTATCAAACTGACCATTTTTCATGGAAGACATTTTTATAAACATTCTCTGAAAATTTTTCAACTATTATGTGACGAGAGGTGACACTAATGCATGAAGGTGGATGATAATATAAAATAGAGTAGAAAACACTAACGAAAAATTATTTGCTAACAAAAAATCAAGAAAACAATTTTTAATTTTTAAGAAAGAGGAAATGTTTTCCTCAAATTCCGATAATGTAGTTCGGTGAAATTGACGACTACATGGGCTACCCATTGCTATTTTCATATCTTATATTTCACCTATAATTGGTTTATTAGTATAAAATCTTAATATTACTGCGGGAAGACTGGTTCGTTTTAGTTAAAACTCTTTTTTCTATAATACGTAGTTATTCATTAATTGAATCTTATGTTTTTTTCTCTTTTTCTTTTTTTTTTTTTTTGAATTCAAAGAATTTGATGCCCAAATTAATTGATTGCTAGACAGTTAGTGATATTTGATAGTATTTGATCACACTATTTTTCATCTTATTAGAGTGTACAAAAATATTGTATTATGTTGGATTTAAAAAATATATTTAGAACTTAATAGAACTATCTTAGTGAGATAGGATAAAACTTAAAATTTTTATTATTAATATTTGATGGTACAAAACTATCAGAATTAGACAATTGAAGAATGCCCCTGTTTGGTTTCAAATCGATGAATGCTTATCTCTTTTTGTATAGTAACATAACACCTTATAGTGATTGCTTTTGTGTTGTTTCAAGAATTTCGTAGTCCTCAAGCATTGGGAACCTATTAGAATGGTGACATTTCGTTTGTAAAATATTGTATTGAGATCTAAGTATTTAAACTTAGAAACTCGTGCTTAAGTTGGTGTTTCTGAAATTGATTTTTATGTTTGTTTTATTGTTGTTCTCAGTATCATGGAATAATGAATGCAGAAATAATTAGAATATATTTGCCATAGAACAAAATACTATGAAATTTAAAAAAAAAAATTAGGATGTATGTGTAGTCCCACATAGATTGTGGAAGAAATTTTGTATTAGTTTATGAGTTTACGTGATGAATACCAAGTCAACATAACTTAAAAACTTTTAGGCTTAGGGCTTGAAAAAGTACTAGTATCAACTGCTATAATAATCGACTACTTATAAGTGGAAATTTTTTTAGTCAAATTGTTGTAAAAGGTGATATAACAATAATGTAAAATCATATACATTCACAAATTTGATCATTTTGCGTTTCATAATTCATCTAGTTCTAGTGAAATGGATGAACCACATGCCTTCATCAAATAGAAACATTCTTGAATCTATTATAACAATGTCTTTCTTGAGAAGTTATAATGCCAAAGGAGAAATTTTTGTTTAAAAGTTTGTTATTCATATTTATATTCTTTGTTATTTATACCAAATTTAAGCCTTTTATAAGTTAGTAATTTATTTAGTGGTACTTAAAGTTCTTGGTTGATTATGTCGTAACTGCTCCTAATTTGAAGTTGCAATTGTGATGCTTAAGTAACATTAGAGTGTATCTTGAAATTACATAATTTATTTACCTTTATCCATCATTCCTTGTACATATATGGTAAATAATAATGCAAATTCAATTGTTAGGTTAGTTTTACTTTTGTTTTTAAAGCATCTCCTCTCATTTCTCGTACATAGGAACTCTACTAGTTAAATTTTATTAGAACGTATTAACGTTTATGAGAAGTTCATTTAAGGTTTCAACATATTAAATAGTTAAAAAGAGAAATCAACATTTTGCAAAGCAAGTTAAACGAGGTATTCACTAAGAAAAATAGAGGAAAATTAATTAAAAAAATTATTTAAACACTAATATTTCAAATGAACTTTATACAATGTTGATATCTCGTTTGATTGTTTTTATAATATGTTGTTCCTTTTTTTAATAACTCAAAACAATAATATCTTAAATAAATTAACTCTCCTAAATATTTATACTTTCTAGTATAATTTACTAAAACTGTAGCTACACTTATTAGTAGAAATGCGAAAGGATATCTTAAGTTCACCCTCTTCAACACCCAAGGCATCGTTTTCCCTCTCATTTAAGATGTCGTAGTCGTTTGTCCATCCTTAAGCTAATTCCTTAAATTATTGAAAAGATAAATCAATAATTTCTCATATTCAATTTCGTTCTCTCCATGATTGTTAATCAAATGAAACTAAAATTTTGTTAAATCCTTTTTCGTAAAAAGCTTGCTGCAAAAATAGATTAAGAAACAAAGATGGAAGAGTAAGAATAGTTCTCTTAAATTGTCTTTATGCACGAGATTAGATTTCTAGTCATTCTATTGATAGAAATAGATTGATGGTGAAATCCTAAAGAAGACTACTTAAGGATCCATTAAGCAACATGATTTGTGGAAATACTCTAAATTATATAAAGATATTCCTTCAAAATATTATCATCTCCTTGGTAGAAGTCCAAACTTGATAAGTTGTTTACCAAATAATGGCATATAACCACTTAGGAAATTGATCTTAATAGTAGGATAGGAAATTTACAATGTACTGATTGGAAAGTGAAAAGATAAATCCTAGACACAATTATTGAATCTCAATATTGAAACATGGAAACTCAATCAAAAACAAATTTAAGTGAAATGTTTCAATGTTTACATAAGAAAAAAAAAAAAGCTTAAACTTGATTTGAGTTAAGTTGAATCAACTAAACTTAAACCCAATCAACTAAAGCGAATATTTAAGAAAAGAAAGATCAACTCTTAAAGGATGGTTGGCCACCTTAAGTGAGTCAACATTCCGGTTGATCCCAAGAGTCAATTGAATAACCTACAATAAGATCCCATCAATGCCTTAAGCTAAGTCTTTTAGAAAATAAACAAGGTGAAATTGGAACTAAAACTTATATAATATAATTCTATGATTCATAAAGACTAATCATGCCATTTTCATATACTAGGGATTTCATTTGGATTAAGAAAGATTTAAGTGAAGTCTAGATTTGTAGGTTATTGTTTTTCTGTTAGTTGTATGTGCAGGTTAAAATTTTTAATGTAATTTTTTTATCCTTTATGTTTGTTGCTTACGATAATCTAGATTGGTTCAATCATAAAACATGAAATCTTCGAACATTTTAGTTCACTGTTATATTAAGTGTTGGATTTTTTGAATTCATTATCATATTTAGGTCTTGCAATTTTTGGATTTTGGATTTATTGTTACATCGAGGACTTTGAATTCATTGTTACATGTTCAACTTGATGCTAGCTTGATTTTTAAGAATAAAATATCTTTATGAGATATGATAGATTAAAGTCTTATATGTTCTTGATAATTGTTGATTGCATATAGACTACATTAGTAAATTTGTTTAAGTTTGTGTTATGTGCCATTTGTGACTGTGCATGTTATTTCCATACTAGATTTCATTGTTCACCTATTTGAGATTTAAAATTCCAAGTACAAAGGATACTTAAAAGATCATATTTAATATTCTATGGAATGGGATTGCTATAGTTTGAGTGATGCACATGCAGGGACAATCCCAAAATTGAATAGTTGAGGGGACCAAATTAATCGTATCTTATATGTGTAGACTATTTATTTCTTCCTCTTTTCATTATAGAATATATATCAATAGATATTCATCCATAAATTTATTGAGAAAAAATTAATACATAAAGCTTGTATAATTTTTTTCTCAACAAAGATAGATTAGAAAATATATTTCAATAAGAAATTGCAAGTATAATAAAAAGAGTCATATTGAATATATATTAATTAATGATCGATCATTTAATAATTTATATTATAATATTAAATATTAAAAAATTATTTTTAAATCAAGTCTTATAATTATGATATTTGCCAATAAATTAGTGTGACAGGAAAAAAGATATGCAATATGGGAAATGAAATTAATATTTATGATACATTACTAATAAATGTAACAATATGGTAATGAATTTGATGTTAAAGTAAAGTTGAGAGAGAGAGAGGAGAGAAGAGAGAGAGTATCATTCAAGCTAAATTATTTTTTATGGTATCTAAAAAAAAATTGCAATACAATTTTTTTAAGTAATTTTCACTTAGGCAACTTATGTTTTTACACTTTTCATTTTAGATAAATGTTTTCTAAGTCTTTTCCACTTTGGTAACATGTGTTTTTAAAAGAAATCAGGAAAAAATAGATGTTGTTACATAATTGTTAAAATAGGGGAAAAAAAAAAAGGAAAATAAGGCTAGAAAAGAAAACCATGATTCCTTGTTGTCAATAGCTATTTATTTTCTACACTTTATATATAAACACTAATGCCAAGTTAGTAACCTTAATGCACCAGTTTACTAATACAAAGCTTTATATTGTAATCTTTAGAAAGAAAAACATGTCAAGAAGCCACATTAGAGACACAAATGGTACAATTAGATACAAATTCAAAAAATTTAAGAATTTCAATTGCTATTTCATACTTTGACAACTTGATTATTTCTATTTATATGAAGTTGTATACGAATTGTGTGTAAAACAAATTCCATCCTGATGTTCAAGTTGTTGATGATTTTCTTGTTAAGTTGAAAACCAAATGCTTTTTATTTGAAAGAATCGATTTGTCTTTTTAAATTAATATGAATATATATGCCTTGGTTTGGTATAAGTTTTTACAACATTTGAATCTATTATGTATATTTTATGACAAGTTATATGGTTAATGTTGCAAATGGTACTTGAACTTTTGCAAAATATGTAATTATGTAACTCAAGTAACCGAACTTTGAAATTGATCAATTTACTACCTAAACTTTAAAGTTGGTCAATTTAGTACCTAAAAGAACTTTTCCTACACCAACAGTACCTTTGTGATATTGGTTAACATATACAAAAAGTAATTTCTAGTACTAAATCGATTAATTTTAAAGTTTAGGCACTAAATTGATCAATTTCAACGCTCAAGTACCTAACTGCATATTTTGCTAAAGTTTAAGTACAATTTGTGATATTTACTATAGGTAATAAATACTTACTTAGCCACCGAATGGTCTTTAGATAAATGCCTATAATAGTAGAGATTTCACTTATATAAAGAACTTTTAGTGAAAATTTTATAAGGGGAAGTAAAATACTCTTGGAAGAGAGATTTATGTTACGCCAACTTCAGGAATCCTCTCAAACATGGAAACACAACTCTTCATTGATGCGTCATTTTTATTCACAACTTGATTACCAACATCACTAATAATAATCATCACTACATAATCCTTTATTAGAGCATATTGTTGCCTTTCATCATAGGGAAATTCTATGGTCCCGTTATTGATTTTGACGAGACTAGTCCTGTCACCATCCAATAGCTCACATCATACCCAACCATGGTTGAATTACTAAAATATTTAATATTTTAGTTACTATATTCATTTTAATGGATAGATAGTTGACTCAATGGCCCCATTACGAGGCCATAGAAGCTTCTGATGAACAATAACTACTCGTAGTTGTGTGTACCTGTATTTTTGTACTTCTTTTTTTTTTTTAGTTTGAGTATATCTTTTGCACTTTAGTTCAGTAACCCATGTTTAACAAAAAATATAAGAAGAAAACTATGATAATTCTTTTATCATTGATATAGAATAAGGAAAAGGCTAATAAAGAAAACTACAATCCCCTTCTTCTCCATAGCTATGTCTATTCTACACCACCCCAAATCACTAACCCATCACATGCTCTAAAGAGGACAAAAGGGGGGAGATTTCAATATAAATTTCGATAAAAAATTGGACCCTATGTCTTTCTCTCTCTAAAAATTTGTAAAGATGAACTTGCTAAGTATAACGTGACATTTAAATACTAATAGCATAATATTCAAACTAAAATGTATGCTAATGTATCATATATAATTGTTGAAGTTCCAGATAAGCTATTTAACCTTTGATCTAGAACTACTATATCATCTATTGTGCATAATTTGTCTAAAAAAGTATTATGTCTAAATGCACAGATGCCTTGCTCATGGAAAATCAAGTAGGTGATAAGGAATTGATTGGCTTATTATTTATGTGAAAATTGTTACCTTAAACTTTATTTTAAGAGGAGCTTAATGAAAAATTTGCAATATGTGCAACTTATTCTTACTTTGTTGGCTACCTCACCATGTCTTTGTCTAAAATTTTTATGGCGTAGAGCCACTTTATACAAATAATTTCCATAATTTGCTATCAAAGTTTGTAAAACAATGGATATGCAACTTTAAGTGAGTTTATGTACTTCACACTTCAAAGAAACACTTAATAGGAACTTAGCCACTTGCAATATTGTAAGTGATGTAAAGGCTAAGACTAGCAAGCTCATGTCATTTTCTTTGATGGAATGTTTTGCTTTGAATATGTATGTTTAATATTCTAATTTAACTTTGAGTTGATGGAAATGGGCTTTTGTCGATTTCTAAAGAGAGAAAAATAATAGGAAAATTAGTCCCCACATGAAGTGAACTTCATAAGCAACGTTGGTTAACTATTTAAATAAGAATATAAGTGTTAATATTTAGAGGATGAAATACTTAACAATATATACTTATTTAAACCTTTTCCTTCTCTTTATTATATACAATTCTATATGCTACTAATAATATCATGTTCACTTGGTCTAAAAAATAAAACAAGTAATTATTATAGTGAAAGATAAAATATCTATAATGCCTTTATTTTTATTACATAGAGATGATGATTATATAAGCGATTTTAAAGAGTATTTATGATAAAGTTGGAAATAAACTATTGAATGACAATTTATGGGTATGAGACTATTTATCATTTTATATAATAGATATTCATTATGGATTGACATTCTCCTCGAATGAACATCTTAATAGTAGCTTTATATAGAGGAGGGAATAAATAGCTATTCATATCAAGTAAATAGACTAATAGTGATTCTATGCATTGATGTCCATCCATTGATCTTAGATACTGTGATGCCTCCTATTTAGAATGTATTATCTATAAAAAGTAAGGAAAGCCCTTTAGATGAGGTTTTGATTAAGGAACTAATCAACCTATGAGTGAGGGTGTAGATCAGGCGTTGAATGAACATGTTGATATGGAGGATAAGGAAAAGATGGACTTAAGGACAATACTAGTAGAAGTGATAATGATGTTTTCCATAATCTTGTTGAATACTTGTGTGATGAAGAGATCAACTATGTATTATAAAGATAAACGATTTATATTGAAGGGCAAAAGTGTCATTTGATTAAAAATAAGAGGATTTTATGGTCCACCCTAATTATAACAAATTATTTTATCAATTGGCAGACACGTGATTGAAGATAAAGAGACAAAACTGTATGCCACCTAAAGGCTGCCGGCCTTAGCCTGTATGTTACCGGTGTTGGAGGTAGCTTATACTAGCACAGAATCATTTCTGAGAGTTTTAGGCCACTAGCCTTTATACTTAGGCCGCCAACCTTCTTCCTAAGCCATCAGCTTTCGTGTTAGCATATAGACACGAAAATTGAAAGGGTTTTTCCAAGTTTCTTTATAACTTAGCCTTCCTCTCTCTCCAAAATCATTCATAAACATGGAAATCTCTATGTATGTAATCTTCGTATCAAGGGAGATTAAGAATCAAGATCAAGGTGAGTTGATCCTCTTCAATTCTTTATAGATTTAAAGGAAGTGGCCTCTTCTTAAAGTTTTCTTTTAGGTTTTAAAGGAAGCCTTCAAATTTTTGTGTTCTACAATCAAGGAGATAGAAGGAGAACCAAATAAATAATTAAGTGATTCTTCTCATATCTTTTGGTGATAAAAAAGTGAAATATTTTCTGAATTTCTTAGTGGATTTTGAAGGGAATCAAATTTTGGGAGAAAATTTGGAGAAAAACCCTAAGATTGGAGGATTTGTTATTTACAATCAAAGGAGGAAGGTGTATACAAACCTAGATGTGTAGTTCTTGTCATATTAAGGTTTAGATGATAATAAAAATATGATTGTTTTAGGAAAACATGTTCTGAAATAGTTTTGCTTATGTGATCAGGTATGTTGGTGAAATTAGGGTTTATGTTCCTAAAGAGATTTCAAGTACGACGTTATCATGCTGATTGCTTGTGTTTGTAAGATTAGTATTAGTAAACTAACTAATTACTATTTGAATTTTAAATTTGATTTGCTACTTATCTATAGCTGGGTCTAGTAGATCGGGAGCACCGTTGCTATTAGGACAGTGCCCTAATGATCTATGTATAGCGTTGTTCCGAATGGAGTTATGCACAGAGATGAGTTCCGAGTGGAGTTGTGCACAGAGATGATTCCGATAATCTAAGAATAGTGCGAAAATGGTACCTAGGGTGTGTGGGAGTTCCCAACACCAATATATGTATATATTACTATTTTCTATACTGATTATTGTTACGGATTCATGAGTTACTTCGGGTTTAGAACTAATGGCTAATAGTTCTAAATTTTGTTGTTTTGACAGCTAATCAATGATAATATCTTATTGATTGTTTCATATAGTATTAAATTATATGTGAAATTTGTGTTATGCTTGTTCATGCACATGTGTTTGTGGTATGACGTACTGAGCCTTTGTACTCACTCTTTTGGTTTTTCAAGAACAGATAAGGATCCCGTAGTATCTGGTCTATCTGGATAGGATATTTATGTGGATTGTGGGAGGACGATATTGGAGTCGACTTTCTTGCTGATTATTAGATGTATTGGACTAATGATAGACAAATTTGAAGATCCTATGAGATTTTGTATGTTTTTATGATTCTGAAAATGTTTTATAAGACCTTTTATTAGGACGTTTTTAATATTAATTAAGTTGGCTTTGATTTATGCCAACTAAGTTATCCAAAAGTTTTGATTATTATGAATTGTTTCTAAACAGGTACTCGTTATGTGAGTAACTGAAGTTAAATGATTTATCTTTGTGGTCTAGTGAAATAATAGCCTTGGTGTGTCCTTATCTAATGAGGACATATGGCAGGTTGTAATACCTTCATAATAGAGCGTTACAGCTTAAGTGGTATCACAATATAGGTTTATGATCTTTAGGAATCTAGGTAATGAATTCCTTAGGACAGTGAGATGAAGAGAGGCGGTAGATCATGTGAAAGCTAGTAGCTATGGAAAGCTTAGAATTGTTACCTTTAATGAAATTTTTTTAGATCGACTTCTTCATTATGATTTCTTTATTGTTTCTTTCCTTGTAGCTTATCGTTTATAAGTATTATATTTATTTCATTATGTTTTCATAATTATTTTCATATATCTTTCTCGGAATATTTGTTATTTTATTTTGTTTTTGGTTGTTGTCTCTAAAATATATGTGGAAAAGTAATCAGTAAAATAAGTAAAGCTCAACAAAATCAAGAAATGGTATTTTATAAAACCAAAATACACCCTTACTGAACATATAAGCTTCTACGCTTTTGCCATTATTTATACATGTTTATATAAGAAGTTAATGGCATTTAGTGAAATATAACTGATAAAATAATAATAACCAGTGTAAGTTAAAGAGAATATATACACATAAAGGAATTAATAATCGTAACTTGCATGAAGAAATTTAGAACTCAACAGTCACAATTCAATGACTACATTTTCTAGAATTAATTGAATGAAACAAATGATTGAAACTTCCCTTTAAATTAACCAAGACATAACCCACAATAGTCAACAAATTTTATAATGATTTTTACAAATTTCAAGACAAGTTTAAAAAAGGAACCATAATTTGAATTAAATTATGCAAATTCAAAAGGCACAAGGATTAAGACAAAATTTAATAAGCTCTCCAAAGATTGTAAATAACAAATAATAAGGGTAACATATTAGAACTATAATTAAAAGAGAATGAACATGAGAATTACTACGCCAAATTTCCATGGTGTTAATGACGACTATATAATGATAACTTATAAAATTCAAGGATTAGGATTAATCATGAATCTTTGATTAATATACAAATATGTAATAACAATGAATCTAATACAAGAAAATGTGAGGTAAGATGGATGAGTTCATGGTTTGTCTTGTTAAATGTCATGTTAAAGGTAGTAAGTATTGTTTGTAGTTCTATCGTGTTGTGTCAAGTCTTTTCACCTCCATTCTTGTCATGTATAGCCTTTTGTTTTGAGTAAAGTCATTTTGAGTCAGTCTTAAGAGTCAAGTCGTATGTCAGCTTAGTACTGGTCAGTTCAACTACTCTTGATACTTGTTAGCCCCTCTCACTATTAAATTTATCATGGAATAAAAGAATGAAAATTTCTTGATCACAAGTAAGACAACAAAATATATGTAAAGATAGATAAACTAAAGACAAAATAAAATTATAATTATGATAGAAAAAAAATAAAATAAGAAAAAACTCTAACATAAAATAAAGTACGAAAATCAGTAGACCTCAAAACTGTAATGTTGACATTAATAACAAATGTAATAAAAGTAGCCAATTATGACAAAAGCCAAAATTGTTAATGTAATGGTAAACTCATAAAATCAACTAAAATGAAAAGGAAGAATGTAAAATGATTCTGAGCAAAATTGAGAATCAAAACAACAAAAGTATAAATAATGATAATACAAGCAAGCAAAATATACCAATAAATAACTCCTCTGTTAATGATTTATTGGGAGCAAAACAACCAAATTAATATAATTATATGAATTTATGGTTTTTCTTTCATTTATTTTATATGGTGAAGTGGAATAAAGATAGTATTTGAAGAAAGTATGGAAACAAATGATTGCTCAATTGAAAGTTACTGGCAAGAGTAAGAGTGGATAAAATCCTAATATTGTAGTTGGGAAGGTATTTAACGTGACTAGTGAAATTGAGATGATAAGCATCACTATGACGAGGAGTAGTCAAAATTGTTGGGAAATGACGAGAAAAGAGCAAAGAATGCTATTGAGATAAGATAACAATATTGAAGACATTAAGTAGATAAAAATTGGAGTCGAAAGAAGGATGACTGAAGTTGATTAGATGAACATGAGGTATAAAAAAATCATAATAAGTGGTTGGCACTGTGAAATGCAATTGTTGGCTTAATAAGCATAAAACTATAGACATGAAAACAAGTGAGATGAATCCTTGTTGTAGAGTAAATGGTAAGAAATTGGAGATAATCAACATAAATAGGAGAATAATTAGATATAATAATGGATGTAGAGGTACATGTAGAAGAGTAATTCCAAGAATACAATGTCATCATGGGTAATTGCAGGTTATGACAAATCCAATGATGATAGTAGTAATGATGATTTGACTTGGTTATGACTATAAGCTATTGAGGAGTATCCTAGAAGAATCTACATGAAACCACAAATACCAACTTCTACAAAAGGTATCATTATAAGCATGGCAGACTCAATAGAAGGATGATAATGAAAGGTTTAGAATTAAAGAGGGGAAATAACAAAAGAGTTAGGTAAGTTAGAATTTAAAAGACAAAAGAAAGTTAACATGAATTATTTGAGAAGAACTAAGAACAACATAGAGAGAGTAGAGATTGTAATGAGGTGAATGTAGCAAGTGAAGAAGTATAGTTGTTGCCTTAGTGAATAGGAAGTGAAGGAACGTAACCAAAAGAAGAGTGGTTGGACGAATTAAAACGACCCTTAAGGAATTGGAGATATTTGATAGAGAAAGAGTTATAGATAGAGAAAAGAATGTAAATATCTAGAGTGATATATATATATATATATATATATAGTAATGAAATACTAATTTTTAGAGATATGATGAAAAGTTTTAGAGTAGAGAATTATAACAAATGAATTTGATATCTGGAAGGTTGAAAGATTGAAGAAGAATGAAGTCAGATCATTAAGAAGGATCAGTGGTGAGATTAAAGAAGTATAAAGATCACAATGATATAAATTTGAACTGAAGAGTGTGACAATTGATTTAGTAGCTAAAGTAATATAAGTGTTCAATCGAAAAGGGAAATCATTTCCTGAGAAACAAATTAAATAAGAGCAGGAGGATGCCTAATTCAAGTATAGAATAATCATATAATCTAAGAACATCATGCATAAAATTATAGTGTAATGATTGTTGAGACAACATGCTGTTGAGAAGTTGATTATCAAGAAAATATTGGAACGTTACAAGTAATAACATTAAAGGAAGGGTTGGAAGTTATCTGTTGACTTTAAAAGATTTATCAAATGCCATAAGCGTAAATCTTTAGTCCTCATCTATTCATTGGTGACAAATAGAAAGGAAGGATACTAAGAATTGAGAAAGTGTGTATAGTTAGTTAATATATGCTTTGGGATTAGAGGAATGATATACGACTGATATAAATGAACTTCAACGTAGAATAATGGTCGTAAAACTAAGTTGAAATAATTGAAGTACATATGACATAGTAACATTTAAAGTTTCGGGTCAATGTAAGGTTTAAACCTCTAGAATTTAAGGTTGAAACTATAGAGGTAATATTTTCAACCATCTAAAGGTCAAATAAGGAATTGATTTGGAGATTAGGTACAAGAAAGGTTTTTAGCAAGGAAGATGATAACGGAGGCAAAATTTATGACCGACATTGCCAATTAGTTTGACTGATATTCTTGAAGCGTATCATGTAGATGTGGATGAAGTGTACCAAATATGTACAATAAAAGTATGAGTTATGGAGACATTGACTGAATTGTATTATAGTCGATAGATAGAAACATTTGAGAAAGAAAGGAAAGGAGTTTTGGAAATAGGTAAATTTGGTGTAAGAAATCAGTAATTGAGCAGAAAACAAGTTAAATGTTGAAAAGCAAATGGAAGCATGGATTACAAAGTTGGAAACAAGTATTTAAAAGAGTTATAGTAATCTAGGTAACTTTTGAGGATGAAAGTTTCTTTTAGAGGAGAAGATATGTAATATAAAGATAAATGATTTATATTGAAAGGCAAAAGTGTCATTTGATTGAAAATAAAGGGTTTTATGATCTATCTTAATATATAATTAGTTATTTTGTCAAATGGTAGGCAAGTGATTGAAGACGCAGAGAAAGAGCTGTACACCACCTAAAGGCCATCGGCCTTGAGCTCCTACGCTGTCGGCCTTGACCCGTACATTGCTAGCATTGGAGGCGGCTTACACCAGCACAGAATCATTTCAGAGAATTTTAGGCCGCCAGCTTTTGTACTTATGCCGCCAGCCTTCTTCCAAAGCCACTAGCCTTTATGCTAGCATATAGACACGGAAATTGAAAGGGTTTTTCCACGTTTCTATATAACCTAGCCTTCCTCTCTCTCCAAAATCATTCATAAACATAAAAATCTCTCAAAAATCTCTCATCTGTAATCTTAGCATCAAGGAAGATCAAGAATCAAGATCAAGGTGAGTTGATCCTCTTCAATTCTTTATAGATTTAAAGGAAATGACCCCTTCTTAAAGTTTTCTTTTGGGTTTTAAAGGAAGCCTTCGAGTTTTTGTGTTCTACAATCAAGCAGATAGAAGAAGAACCAAATAAATAATTAAGTGATTCTTCTCATATTTTGGTGATCTAAAAGTGAAATATTTTCTGAATTTCTTAGTGGATTTTGAAGTGAATCAAATTTTGGGAGAAAATTTGGAGAAAACCCTTAAGATTGGAGAATTTGTGATTTACAATCAAAGGAGGAAGGTGTGTGCAAACCTAGATGTGTAGTTCTTGTCATATTAGGGTTTAGATGATAATAAAAATATGATTGTTTTAGGAAAACATGTTCTGAAATAGTTTTGCTTATGTGATCAGGTATGTTGGTGAAAATAGGGTTTCTGTTCCTAAAGTGATTTCAAGTACGACCTTATCTTGCTTATTGCTTGTGTTTGTAAGATTAGTATTAGTAAACTAACTAATTACTATCTGACTTTTAAATTTGATTTGTTGCTTGTCTATGGCTGGGTTTAATAAACCGGGAAGAACTAGGATGACACCCTGATGATTTGTGTGTGGCATTGTCTCGAGTGGAGTGGTGCACAAAGATGATTCTGATAGTCTAAGAGAGGTGCAAAAACGGTACCTATGGTGTGTGGGAGTTCCCAACATTAATATATGTATATATTAATATTTTCTATACTGGTTGTTTTTACGGAGTCATGAATTACTCCAGGTTTAGGATTAATAGCTAATAGTTCTAAACTGTGTTGTTTTGCCAGCTAATCAAAGAAAATATCATGTTGATTATTTCATATATTATTAAATTATATATGAAATATGTATTATGCGCGTTCATACGTATGTGTTTGTGGCATATCGTACTGGGCCTATATGCTCACTCTTTTGATTTTTCAAGAACAGATGATGGTCCCGTAATGTTCGGTCTATCTGGATAGGATATTTTATGTAGATTGTAGGGAAGACGATAGTGGAGCTAACTTTCTTGTTGATTATTAGATGTATTGGACTAGTGACAGATAAAGTTGAAGATCTTATATGATTTTATATGTTTTTATGATTTTGACAAAGTTTTAAGAAACCTTTTATTAGGATCTTTTTAAGATTATATTAAGTTGGCTTTGGTTTATGCCAACTAAGTTGGCTTTGGTTAATGCCAACTAAGTTATCTAGAAGTTTTGATTATTATGAATTGTTTCTAAGTAGGTATCCTTATACGTGAGTAATTGAAGTTATATGATTTATTTTTGTGGTCTAGTGAAATAATAGCTTTAGTATGTCCTTATTTAGTGAGGACATGTGGTGAGTTATAATACCTTCAGACTATGGCATTACAAATTATAGATATAAAATTGTGACTCTGAATTGTTTGTAGGATTATAAAGTTAATCTTAGCAATAATGTTATCGAGGGTTTGGAGCTATGGCCATTAATTGAGATGAACTTCCTATTAAAGATGATGCAAAGATCTTTATTGGTCTTGAGGAGGATGAATTTAATATGTTATATACAATAGAGATGTCGATAGTAATGTGTCTCACTTGATTTTATGGATAACATTTTCTATTGTAAAGACTTTCAGAGATTGTCTTAAGGCCATTATTGTGAGGGAAGGAACTAACTATCAATATGCCTTCGATAACACTAAGTTTCTACTTATTATGTTAACAAGTGCAGATGGTGATTTTATGTCTAAAAAATAAGTGCTAAGGAGACAATTAGGTGAAGACATTTAATCTCAATTGTAGTTTTTCTTAGAGTTTTAAGAATGCTCATGTTCTTTCCAACTTCATTACACAAAAATACTTGCAACAATTTTGTGATAACCGTTCAAGATTAGAAGTAATTGTGATTTAAAAACATAAATGAGAAACATTGTTGCAAATTAGGCACTATTATGGCATATAAAGACTTAGATGATATTTCAAGGAGGGGAACTTTTATACTGCCATCAATGGGACCATCGAATCTGTAAACCCCGGTATTCTTAGTAGTTAAGTAAACCTCGGGAGTTAATAAGCGAAACCCTAATCCAATCCAGTCCAGTTCAAGTATAGTGAGAGAAGCTTAGAAATCCTAAATCCGGCTTTCCTTCGGTTTTATAATAAAAGAAGTTTTATAAAGTAAATGAATATGAATTATTTTTTTAAAGTATATTTTAAACCTTAGAAAGTTTTAAATTTGGGAATTTTTCAATTCCGGGCCTTCCCAAGCTCAATTACGGAAAAATGTGCCCCGGGACCAAAAACTCAGAAAAATATTCCAGAATATTCATTAGAACCGAAATTTTATAAGAATTTCAAAAATATAAATTTTATAATTTTCCGAACTATAAAAATTACAGTTATAGCCTTTTTCCGTATTTTCTTTACAATTGATAAAGTAGATGTCTTGTCTACTATTCACAAGTATAACCTGCACTACACACTACCCATACCCTATTCTTATATCCTTATAACTACTCATTACAATTTTCTTTTCCAAGAAATTTTGTTTCCTAATTAATTAATACAATTATTACATAAATTACAAATTTTATCATATTTTCAATTCTCCCTCTCTCTCCCACACCCCATAACCGGCCCCCCTCCCCAATTCCCCCTCATTTTTGTTTTATTTTTACTCATTTTATTTAATTAAAACCCTAATCCAACTAATATAAAAGCTTATGTTCTCTCTCTCTCCTCATTTTCACTCTTTCAAATTTTTACAAAGGTTGAAAAACTCTCTCTTTCTCCTCTCATGTTGCCGTGACACCACACACACACACACTCACAAGCTTATTTTCTCTTCTTTTAATCTTCAAATCTCCATTAATGTGATGATTTTAAGCTTTGTTATTACCAAATCTTGTAATGGCAAGATCATTCTTGAGTGTTTTCTACCTTTAATCCCAATGAGCATATGCTAGGGACATGAAAACACTAATACAAGAATATCAAGCCATCACAAGAAGTAGATCTTGTGTTTAAAAGAGTTTTGTTTGGAATATCATCTTGTTCATGCATGTAAAGTAAAGATCTTGCATAGAAAGTTATGTTCATGCCATGAAACTCATGATTCATGCACTATATGTGGTAGATCTAGTGTTTAGACACTCATATTTTTATTTACTTTTATGTTCATGTGGATATCTTGAGCTTTCATGCATTAATGATCATAAAAGCTTAGCCTTGCATGTATATAGATGTGTTAGATGATAGATTTTCATGTATAGGAGGCAAGAAACTTGAAAAAGAAAAGATTTTATTAGAAATGCCTAGTGGAAAATTTGGATGCAATTTGAAATCTATTTTAAAAACCCTTGAAACCACTTTGAAACTCATATTTTTCATAAAAAATGAAAGGTATATGTAATAGGTATCTTTAAGGAATAATTTTTACAAGTTTGGATGAGTTTAGGCATGAGTAATACGAAAATCAAGTAGTAGAGTTAGAATGGAAAATCTTGAGTTAGTGATCAAATTGTTAAATTCGTAATTTAGAGTAATGCCTACATAAACACCTAGTATTCAAGCTCAAATTGCAAGTTATGTATATTAAATGAAGTCCTTAGGCAATAGATATAGTGAAGCTTCAAATTTTGATGCATTAAATAAGTTTTCTCATAGGAAAAATACAAGAAATGAAAATTTTTCAAAATTCGGATTTTTGTGAAAAGCTTGTTTAAAAACACAATTACAAAGTGAAAAATGTGGATTTCTATGCATAAATGAAGGTCATGGATAGTATAGAAGTTAAGGACTCATTTTTATTTAGATAACAAGTAAATTCCAAGAATAAAATCTTAAAACCCTAGGAAATGCAAAATTGGAAAGAATAGATTTTTAGGAAGTGATGATTGTGGAGTCTCATGATAATTAGAATTCTTAAGAGTTCATTATCGAAAATCATCAAAATCATACATGTATTAAACTCATTACATGACATTCATACTAAGAGTTCATTCATATTCCATCTATACATGAATCATCAACTAGAAACATTTTTACGAAATGCGAAACAATTTTTCGGAAACAGAAACGTTACAGAACAGATCTGATCCCTCTGTTCCGTGACCTTAATGTTTTCAAAACTTAAAAATAATATTAGAAATAGATATATCTTTCGAAGTAGATAGAAATTGATATAAAATTTGCGCAATTCCGAGTTAAAACGACCAAGTTATGGCCGTTTTAAGTTGAAACTTCCGCAAATAGCAAGAATTCCGATTTTGTCTAGCTTAGATGCATAGCTTGAATTAGTTAAGTGATGAGATTCTTATTAGGTTGTTCTTATTTGGTAGGTGATCCCGAGCACGACGATGCCCTACCACCCGACTACTACTATTAAGAGACCAGCGTACCATGGCCGAGTGAGTATTACTTCCGATTTCAATTATTGTTTGTGATTGTAATGATAGTGGCATTAGTTGCTTAGGCAAAGATAAAAATGAATATGCATGATGGGGTATTTGAGAATTATATACTTTTCTGCTGTTGATATGTGAAGTTGGACTTAAAGAATATCGAAACCGGATGATAAGCTACTGTTTGTATAGCAAGGAGTTATAATTGATTGTTTGCGAATATTGGTTGGTCACCTAAAAGAATTGGATTAATCTATTATTGGACCTCAATTATAATTGAACTCATTCATATCACGATGGGGATGAAGCATTAGCATTTGTTGGTTTTTCGTGATCCATAAAACTAATATGTTGGTTAATCGTAATCCATAAAACGAAATATTGTTCAGTTGATCGAGAGCTTAAACGGCGTCGTACCGAAGGATTCGTTAATCTGCTAACCCGGGATGGAGGGCGCAAGTCCATCCACATATGATTTCCGGCTGGTCATATGTTTGTTGAACTCATTTGTTTGATGCATATCATTTGCTTGAGTAACCACTTGCTTGAATGATTTGTCTTAATTGTGATATGGAAGTTTTTACTTGTTGCAGCATGAATTCATTTGGCTTAGGCCAAGGCATGCTACAGCTCAGGTACCGGAGCTAGGGGTTTCCCTTAGAAGTTTATTTCGATTTTGTTTAGACTTCCGTTAGAAACTAAAGGACTCTGGATGACTGTAATGGACTTAATATTATTTTGCGGGGGAATGCCCCTTAGACTTTGTAATTTATATATGTGTTTTGGTTTATTATCTATAGCTAATGAATGCCACATTAAACTTCTTAACTCCATTGATTGAGTATTCTATTGTCGTAAAAGGATGCTTTACATCTATACAAGACTCCCGAAGGGCTCGGATAGGAATTCGAGAGTCTTATATAGTATGTGGCGGACTGTTACGTTTAGGATACCCCTATGGGGCGTGACAGAATCAATGTTCATCCCTTTAATCTCTTTGTCTCTTTTCCCCTTTAGTTTTATCCTTTTCACTTTTTTTTTTTTTTGGTCTTTCAACCTATCTCTCTCTCTCTCCTCCTTCCCTTTCTTTAAGAAACATGAATTACTTCTATACATTACTTATTTCGATAAGTAAGGTCAATTTCAAAATTAACTTAAAATATAATTTTTAAAAGATTTTCTTGACATTTTGTCCTTTTTAGTTAACTTTTCAAAGTAATTGTAAAAATATTGTTAATCTCCTATCTCTTTTCAATATAACTTTTCCATAATAATACTTATAACATTTTTATAGTAATATCTACACATTTAAACATATCCATTTATTGTGAGCATTTTAAACAAAATGACTCTTTAATAAATATAACCATTTCATTTTAAAATATTTTCCGTGTAAAAAATTTTTACGATCGACAAAATAAAAACCTATTCTATTTATATTATGTAATTTTAAAAGCTTTTATCCTCGTCATACATTTTTCATTTAACTATCATAACTTTTAATTTCAACCATTTTAAAAATATTATCTTTTTAAAAAATTCATAATAGTTTTTGCACTTCATGTACAACAGTACAAGTACACTATACTTTTTATTTTCACCATTGTGACTTTTTTGTTCAACCATTTTAATAGTATTACCTCTTCAAAAATTACTAATGGCTGTTCTGCTTCATAAAGAAGTATTTTCAATTTTATAAAATACAAAGAACAAATTAAAAGGACTTAAATGTTGAGTCATATACCAATGAATTTTAATTATGATTTAATTTTTGATAAGTGAATCTGTAAAGTTATTATAGTATATAATTTTTTTTGGTAATATACCTTTTTAATAGTACCATTTTTTAAAATTGTAATGCTTCTTTGCTGTAAACGTTGGTTATTATCTTTTTTTTTTTAATAATATTTGTTTTACTTTTTTGTCATAAGTAATCTTTGAAATATTTTTTTATATATTAATTTTTATAATCAATTTAATAGATATTGTTGGATGGATGGTTTAGAACGAGACTGTAGAAATTCCCAAAAAAATAATATATATAAGATTGTGCATGACGTTTCATAACAAAATCTTAAACCAATGGCGGCTTTTGAGTAAATTATTACCAAAAGATAATACCATATAACAACTATTAAAAGAATAGGTACCTCTACTTCTAAAATCAATTATGGCTTTTTAGAAAATAAAGTTCATAGAAAAGAGTCACTACTAAAAGAAAAGGATAAGGATAATATTAAAGAGTACATTACTAAAACAAATTATGCCTTCTGTTTGTATTTTGTTTCTCCTTGTTATTTTAGTTAATGCAATTATCTATATAAAAAACACTAAAATGCATCATTAATAAAGTAATTTTACATTTCCATTACTTTTAAAGTATAAACTACATATCACTCTCACACCTAGTTTTACATTAAAAAGTGTGTAATTGTAATATATTTTCTTTTGAGCTCATATATATTACAAACTACATTGAAATGGCACTATTGAGTTTTGGCAATTTAACACACGACCCATAGGCTCAAACACGACATGATAAGGTTATAAAAATGTTTGGGTAAGTGAAAATCGACACGAGTAATAAATGGGCGAAACTCGTGAACCAGTTAAAATATAATATTTAATTTTATTTTGTATTATTATTTTATTAAAATATAATATTATTACCTCTAGCTAAGTTACAAGATGACAAAACTATTAAAACCAGAAAGAAATTATACATATGTATAGAATATTATATAAATTATATACTGAATATACATATAACATATATAAGATATAGATCTTATTTAACAAATAATATATAATATATATGTTAATATATAGTTGATTTATTTGCTACATGTGCAGCATATATGCATATATATACACAACATATCCATATAGCATGTAAACTGGATATCTTAACAAATATATGTATAGATATAACACACATATAATAAAATCTATAGGTTATAAATATATAAAATGTATGTTACATAAAGATTATGAATATAACATACTATGTAAATATCTATATTAAAATAGAGATTGTACATAAAATATTTATAAAGTGGTTAGATTATATATAATACTATATGTAACTTATAGAGTACATATAAAGTATAGGGAAAATTGCAAATTATACTCCTAAACTTTTACTTAAGTGTGAATTCACCTCCTAAATTTTCAAAGTGAGTTTTTTAGCCCCTTAAAGTTTATAAAATTGACACAGTTAATGATACTTAACATTTTTTGTTAAAACAAAACGGTGTGAGTTGTAAAATAATCCCTCAAATTTTGATTTATGTGTGGATTCACCCCTAAACTTTCATCTGTGTGTGGATTTGCCACCTTAAATTCATGAAAAAAGTTAACTATCATCAAGTGTGCCAATTTTTTAAGTTTAAATGGAAAAAAAAAATTCATTTTGAAAGTTGAGCGAGTGAATCCTTGCCTTGGTAAAAGTTCAGAGAGGTAATTTGCAAATTCCCTTAAAGTATATGTAATATAAAAATAAATAATCTATAATGAAGGGTAAGAGTGTTATATATTGTTAAACAAGAAGGCAATATAATCCACCTAAATATGAAATAATAAAATAACTTTTCACCCTCATCTAAAAGATACGTATTTCTCTTTGTGTAGAGTATCACAACGAGCCAAACCTTGGGATTCTCTCAAGATTTTTATCTTATTCTAATGAATTGCGTAAGCCTATTAATAGGTAAGTTTTCGTCTTTTCAATCCTTTGTTGATCTAAAGAAATTGTCTTTTCTCAATTTATGCCGTTGTGTTGAAACTTTTTGTGTCTTTATTGAGAGTTTTTAAGTCAACTTGTTGGTGGTTGCGGTTGTTAATTTCAAAAGAAAAGGGAAAATTTAAGTATCACGCTTATAACATGCTTTATATGTGAAAAGATGTTTTCTTTTTGGAGTTTGCATGGTTTAAGATATAAGAAAAAGGATGTTTAAGAGCTTTTCTTGTGTTTTGAAGTGAACAAGGGTCGCGACCATAGTTTTCCATAGCATTTTGATCCTTTTAGTTTGCTTTACCTCTTTTCTCATATTCTGTGTGTTTACCTCTATGGAATGCCATCTAGAAGAAAAGCCCTCGATGCTAGCTCCTCTAGGACCAGTGAGGAGGAAGTTAACGGTAGACTGATACCTTTGAACTAGCCACCTTTGAATTAGTTACCTCAGGACTTACCATCACTACCATCACCACCATCACCATCATCCCCACTTGCAGGCCAATAGGTACCAGTTAATGTTGCATAACTTATGCAGACTATAAATACCTTTCTAGGGATAGTTATGCAATAACACTAGGAAATGCGTCAGGATGTACGAGTGATACAAACCAATGCCAAAGCTTAGAGGAAGGAGACCCACGGACAAAACGACGATGGTGGCAATGAGGCCAGACATGCTAATGTGTTAAGTTTGAACAAGTTTGTAAATTTGGTCTATAAGTTTGAGCCAAAGCTTGGGAGGCCGCTTGATACTTAGTTATGGATAGAGAAAGTGGAAAATATTTAGTCTGCTCTGGATATCCTTGAAAACAAGAAAGTTGATATGTTTCTTATTTGTTGATTGGGAGAGTAAATAACTAGTGGTTGAGCACCAAGAGACACATGGCTAGAGTGATCACTTAGGATATATTACAAAATGCTTTCTATAAGGAGTTTTCCTTGAGAGCACTAAATATTAGATGCTGCAAGATTATTATACTCTATAGTAGGGCTGTATGAAAATAAAAGAATATAAGGTTGAGTTGAATAAGCTAATGAGATTTCTGCTAGACCCTCTAAAGGAGAGTGAAGGCCAAAGTGAGTAGATTTGTCACAGAGATAGAGCCTGAAATTTAATATCATGTGAACCTTATAGAGTTAACCAATTACTCCGTTCTGGTCAACAAAGCAAAGACAGTTAAGCAAGGCTTGAATAAGATAAAGGGTTAGGAGGCACAAAGGAGTCGGGTCTATTTAAGTAAGCAACCAGCCACTAGTACTATTACCCAAGATAAAGGAAAGAGACCGATCACACAGCAGGTTAGATCAGTAGCTCAGGGTACTAAAAGGAAGTGTATCAAGTGTCATAGACCTCATGATCTCAAAGATTGCAAGTGGCTTAAGAATGCTTACTTTTCATGTGACAAAGTTGGGCACAGTTGTAGGTTTTGCATAGAGAAGGTTCTCACTCAAGTGTTTTGTTTCAATGTGGGCAATGAGGACATAGGGCCATGGACTGTAAGGAGCCCGATAGATAAGTGGTTTTAGGGACATAGATAGGTTGACCACAGGGTAGTGGTCAAGGACAAAGAGAACTAGCTAAGGTTTATGCCCTCCAATGCTGCGATACATCTAGTGTGGACACTATAGCAGGTATGCTCTCTACACTTTTGTGTAGTGCTTATGTGCTTTTCGATACCGATGTAAGCTTTTCATGCATTTATGAATCATTTATGTCTGTGTGTGATGTGTGGGTTTAAAATATGACTGAATGTTTGTTTATAAACACACCTTTGTGGAGTGGAACCATGCTAAACAAGACTTGTAGAAATGCGGATGTAGAGATAGAGGGTAGGCATCTACCTATAGACCTAGTAGTGTTGGATGTGGTGGACTTTGATGTTATCTTAGGAGTAGATTAGTTAGTAAAGTACCATGCTATAATTGATTGTCACAACCTGGTAGTGGAATTTAGTCTGCTAAATGGAGACCAATTTGTACACAAACTTTAAGTGTAAAGACCTCTAACTCTACCTACTAATGACTTATGGGATAGATCTACCTTATCCATAGTAGCCTTGATGATAGAAGATAAACCAAAGGCAGACCTTACTCAGGTACCAATAGCATGTGAATACCTCGAAGTTTTCCCAAAAGATCTATCGGGACTACTATTAGAAAGAGAGATAGAGTTCTGTATTAATTTGGTGCCGGGTAATATACCCATATCTAAGACACCATACCACATGACACTAATCGAACTTGTTGAGCTAAACATTCAGTTAGAAGATCTGCTAAAGAAGAAGTTTGTCACCCTGGAGAGCTCCAATTTTTATGTAAGGAAAAAAAATGTTAGCATGAGGTTTTTATAAGTTGAACCAGATAACTATAAAAAATAAATACACTTTACTAAGGATAGATGACCTATCTAACCAGCTGGCAGGAGCAAGTATTCTTAAAGATTGATCTTAGATCAAGATATCACCAGTAGAGTAGAGGAGATACAGAAGATAGCCTTAAAAACTAGATATTGACATTATAAGTTTATAGTTATGTTGTTAGGTTTTATAAATGCACCAACCATCGTTACGAACCTTATGAATAGAGTCTTCAGAGATTATCTATATTTGTTTGTAGTGGACTTTATAGATGATGTTATGGTATATTCTAAAACTAAGGAAGAATATGAAAAGCATTTAAGATTAGTTCTAAGCAGATTGTAGGATGAAAAGTTGTATGCTAAGTTCAGAAAATGTGAGTTCTGTTTAGAGCAAGTATCTTTCCTGAGGCACATTATTGATGGAAATGGGATAGCAGTGGATCCTAAGAAAGTAAAGGCAATGGTTGAATGACTAACTCCTAAAAATGTATAAGAAATTAGAAGTTTTCTGAGAATGGCGGGCTACTATAGAAGGTTTGTGGAGGATTTCTCTAAGATTGCAAGACCTTTAACCAAATTGACCCAGAAAGGAGTAAAATATGTTTAGGATGAAACTATGAGAATAATTTCTAGTAGTTGAAAGAAAAGCAAATGACTACACCATTGCTAACCTTATAGTAAGTGGTAAGGAGCATACCGTCTTTAGTGATGCATCCATATAAGGGTTAGGTTGTGTGTTAATGCAAGGAAGCAAAGTGATAGTATATGCTTCCAGATAGTTGAAGCCTTATGAATAGAATTATCCTACACATGACCTAGAACTGCCTAGAACTGGCAATAGTAGTACATGACTTAAATCTGTGGAGACACTATTTGTATGGAGAGAGATGCAAAGTATATACTGACCATAAAAGTTTAAAGTATATCCTTACCCAGAGAGAATTTAATAGGAGGCAAAGGAGATGGTTAGAGCTAATAAAGAATTATGATATAGATATTCAGTACCATCTTGGGAAGGCGAATGTAGTAGCAAACGCCTTGAGTAGAAACTAGAAAGTGAATTAAGAATCTAGTAGCTTTGATTCCTTCTGAATGTCGTATGATAGATGATATGAGAAAGCTGGAGTTAGAAATAGTGAACAGACCAGGAGGGGCAAGACTGGCTAACTTATAGATTCTACCTACTATCACAGAAAGAATCAAAGCAGCTCAGGCGAATGATCTAAGTGTTTAAGAGGTAAAAAAGAGAATGAAAGTAGGCAGAGCAGCTAGGCTTCACATAGATAACGAGGGTATCATGAGATACAAAGGAAAGTTATGTATACCAGAATAAGGAGAGCTCAAGAAGGAGTTACCAAAAAAGGCACATTACTTCGGTTATTCTATTTACTTGGGAGGCAACAAAAGGTACATGATTTGAAGAAGATATATTGGTGGAATAACATTGAGAAAGAGATTGCAAAATATGTCTCTAAGTGTTATACGTATCAGTTGATCAATATCGAGCATAGAAGCCAACAGGTGAATTGAAACCTTTACCTGTACCTCTGTGGAAGTAAGAGCACATAACCATAGATTTTGTTTTGGCTTTACCTAAAACCAGAGAAAGGTTTGACTCAGTATGGGTGATTATTGATAGACTTACCAAGGTAACCCAGTTTATACCCATTAGAACTAAGTATACTTTAGAGTATTTGGCAAAATTGTGCATTAAAGAGATGGTGAGGTGACAATGGGTACTAGTGACTATAGCATCAAATAAAGATACCAGGTTTGCTGGGGGAATCTAGAAGAGTCTACACAAAGCCTTGGGCATTAAAGTGGATTTTAGTATTGCCTATCATCCTCAGACAAATAGGTAATCTGAATGAACCATCGAAATATTAGAAGACGTGTTGAGAGCATACATTTTAGATTTTAGGGGTAAATGGGATGACTACTTATCTTTGATGGAGTTTGCTTATAAAAACAGTTATTAGGCATCACTTGGGATGCTACCTTATGAAGTCCTATATGATAGAAAGTGTAGGTTGTTGATTCATTGGGATGAAGTAGGTGACAGATAATTAATGGGACCGGAGTTGGTACATGATGCTATTGATAAGGTCAAGGCAATCAGGCAGAAGTTAAAAATTGCTCAAAGCCGTAAGAAAATTATGCAGATAAGAGGAGGAGACCTTTAGAGTTTCAAGTAGGAGAACATGTCCTACTTAAGATCTCACCAGCTAAAGGTGTCTTTAGGTTTGATTTAAGGAGCAAGTTAAACCTTAGATATGTAGGAACATTTGAAATCTTAGAGTGAATAAGCGATGTAGCTTATTAGGTTAGCTTTACTACCTAGTTTTGATGGAGTACACAATGTATTCCATGTTTCTATGTTGAGAAAGTATGTGAAAGATCCTGAACAGATAGTAGCTTTGGAACTGTTGGAAGTACAATTAAATCTCACTATAGTTGCAATGCCGATAAGGATTGTTGATACAAAAGAACAGATTCTAAGAAGGCATGTGGTCAAGTATGTGAAGGTACTATGGATGAATCAAACAGAGCGGGAAGCTACTTGGGAGTTGGAGGAAGAAATGAGGACAAATTATCCTAAGCTTTTCAATGATCTAGGTAACTTCTAAGGATAGAAGTTTCTTTTTTTTCGGGGGAAGGGGATGTAATATTAAAATAAATAATCTATAATGAAGGGTAAGAGTGTCATATGCTGTTTAATAAAATGCCAATATAATATACACAAATATGAAATAATAAAATAACTCTTTTCACCCTCATCTAAAAGATACATATCTCTCTCTGTGCACAGTATCATAAGGAGCCAAACCCTATGACTCTTTCAAGATTTGTATCTTACTCCAAGGAATCAGGTAGGCTAATTCATAGGTGATTTTTCATCTTTTCGATCCTTTATTGATATGAATGATTTGTCTTTTTTGAATTTGCGTCGTTATGTTAAAGGTTTTTGTGTTTTTGTGAGAGTTTGGACAACCTTTAGTCAACTTGTTGGTGTTTGTGGTTGTTAATTTCAAAAGAAAAGGGAAAATTCAGGTATTAGCTTATAACAATGCTTTATATGTGAAAAGATATTTTCTTTTTGGAATTTGCATGATTTAAGATCAAAAGAAGGGATATTTAGGAGCTTTTCTCATGTTTTGGAGCGAATAAGGGTCACGACTGTGGCATAGGCCATGATCTCCTCGGGAGTGACGAATCTAAGCCGACCCTGGTTGTGATGGCCATCACCACCCTCATCATAGCCGTGATAGAGGCCGTGGTGGCTATCACGCCCCCATAACAGGCGTGATAAGGGCATTATGATATGTTTGTCTTTCCCAAAGCCTATCACATCCTCTATCACGGGCATGATCAATAGTGGGATTGTGTAACCTTCTTTTAACACTTGTTTTGATCTTTTTAAACACCTAAATCCTTAGTTTAAAAGCGATGCACCAAAATCCAAGTAATAAGGCATATATAGACCTAGAGTAGTTATAGTTGTTAATAGCTTAGGAGGTTAAATGATCTTAGAAGTAATGTTTTGTCTTTTGAAATCAAGTTTTGAGTTACTTTTTTCTATATGTGATTAGGTGATCTTGGTTTTGTTGATTTAGCTGTTTAAAGCATCGTATCAAGTATGTTCTTACGTTAGGTGTTGCTTGTGAATGCAGGCTTAGAAACTACAAAATAGACTTAACATTATCCAACTTTAAATTTGTTGTTGCTTGTGCTTAGCTGGGTTTAGTGAATAGGGAGCACCGATGTACTAGAATGGTACCCTGATGATCTGTTTGTCCCCGGCAAAGTAGCATAGAGATGATTCCAGTAGTTTAGGAGTGATACGAGTATGATACCCAAGGTATGTGGGGAGTACCCAACACCTATATATATATATATATATATATAAGTATCTATGTTTTATGAAGCCATGAGTTACTCCGAATCTAGGTTTAGTTGCAAATGATTCTTAAGTGTATTGATTGCCTAGCTCGTCAAAAGATAATAAATTGTAATTGTTGCATATATTACCATATTGTATGTGTGATTTCTATGATGTCTACTCATGCGCATGTGGTTATGGTTTGGCATACTGGGCCTTTTCGCTAATTTCTTTTTATTTTTTAGGAACAGGTGATGATCCAATGGTTTTTTTATTTGTTTGGTTACGATATTTTCATGGATTATGAGGACGACTATAGTGGAGCAGATTTTCCAGCTGACTATTAGATATTTTGAATTGAAGTTTTAATTAGTTATTATGATTCTTGAAGTTATGAGACTTTTCATATAACCTTTTAAGTTTGATATAAGTTTTATGCCAATTGAGTTATTTAGAAGTTTACATTTATGACATTAATGCTTTAGAAGTTCCCCTTAACTGATTGAAGTTATGTCTTGTTATAATTGTGGTTTAGTAGAATCCCAGCCTTAGCGTGCTCATCTCTAGTGATGACACGTGGTGGGCAATTAACGTGCTCAATTTAGGGCGTTACAGCATGAATTACATATAATGTATATTGCATGGGTATATATATATAATATAACCTATATATATTTCACATAATATATATAACAAACATTTATAATATATCTATATATATGCTTATCTATACATATGCATGATCTATAAGTTATAAATACATAAATTATATGTTATCTGCATATGTATATATGTTATAATTCATTTATTACACGAATGAATATAGATCATATATAATATATAAATTATATAAATATATATTAATATATATAGTTTAATGTTATATATACACATTAAACTATAGATTTTATGTATAACATTTATATAGCTTGTAAAGATTATATATATTTATATATATAAGAGTATACATTACTATAAATTATGTATAGCATATATCATAATATGTGCATGTATATAACATATCTATAATTATATTAAATATGTATGTTATAAATATATATATATATAAGAATTTATTTGTTATATAAATTGAATATGTTATTTATGTGTGTTCACAATATAACATATAGATTATATAAAATACATATATATATAACATATAAAATAGAAATCATACATATCATATATTATATTTGTATGTATATAACTAACATAATCTATATATTATATAAAACAAGTAATATATTTAATATATAATATAGATGACCCTATTTTTTTTTTTTTTGGTTATCATCAATTAATATTCACTAATATCACAATAATTTAATACGCATTGAGTCACATATTATAATTGGATAGATAACACCAGAAGGTCACATTTGAGGGTAAGTTTGAGTGATTAAAAAAAATGTCACAATGATTAAAAAGAAGGTTAATTGAGGTTATTAATTAATTAATGAGTCAGGTTATAATTTAAGTTTTTTTAGGTTGGAACCCAATACAGTATGGTAAGAGAGGATGCCAGCACTAGCACTAGCACTATTAGAAGAATAAGTACCTCAACTTCTCAAATCAATTGTGGCTTTTTGGAAAATAAAATTTGAGTCACTACTAAAAGAAAAGAAAAAGGATATTATAAACAGTAAGTTACTGAAAGTTAACATAAAAAATCATGCCTTTCATTTTTATTTTGTTTTTCTTTATTATTTTTGTTAATGAAAGTGTCAGTATCAAAGACATTAAAACTCGTCATTAATTAAATAACTTTCCATTTTCATTATTTAAAGTAATAAACTTGCATATCAGTAGGCCCGTATCTTGTTTTACATTAAAAAGTGAGAAATTGTATTTTTTTTTTCTTTTGAGCTCATATATGTTCAAAAGAATAGGTATTCCAATTTCTAAAATTATTTATGGCTTTTAAAAAAATAAAATTAAAAGAATAGATAATGGTATTGTAGTTTAATGGCATCTTCTTGGTCTCTCAGGTTTGAATCTCTCATCTCGTTGTAATGACAAAAAAAAAAAAAATTACGTTACTAAAATTTAAGATAAAAAATCACACTCTTGTGTCAAGTAGGTTTGCACCTAATTTTATATTGAAAAGTGAATAATTGTAATATATTTTCTTTTGAGGTCATATATATTGCAAATTAGTAGACGCTGGCACCCGATATTAAGTAATTTAATTTTTTATTTTCTAAATATATACTTTTTTTAATAAATTGCCTATGTATACTTATATATATCCTTAGTGATGGAATTATTTTTACTTCTCTCAATTAATCTCCATACTATCCAATGCAATTCCTTATTACATCCTATTATGGCTCATTTTTTAAAACATTTTTTTAATTTATAGATACTAAAGAATCAAAGGGTGTTTTTTAATATAATAATATAATTGGTATGTGTGTATATATGAATATTACTATTTCTAAGTATATCTTAATTGAATGTTTTTCAATCTTCATTGAGATATAAATGTGTGCAAACTACAATGTTCCGCCCAACCCCAATTTTAATATGGACCGAGCTGATAATTCGGATAAATTGTAACCCATTAAAAATTTAAAATTATCCGTATCTCGTTTCTCCCTTCGTTCCACCGCCTCCATCTTCTGCTTCCTGGTCGATCTCCTCCATTCCGCAAAACTTTCATTATCTCTTTCCTTAGACTTCAATTTTTTCAGGCTTTTGACGATTGTTTCTTTTCGATCGGACAGATATTCAAAGGTAATTCCTTTCACCTATCTATGACATCTAGTCTGCTGCTGGTTTATTTCTCTTTGAATTAGGGTTTCTCTCTGGGTCAAACACAGCCAGCTAGTGTGTAAGTGGGATGTGCTTTATTTTCTAATTAGCGCTTCATGTTCGTGTATACTCTTTGAATTAGGGTTTTGATTCTCTGTAAAACTACTATGAAGATGCATATATTCGAATTAGTGTTTGAAGCTGTTTAATGTTTCGGTGTGCTGTTTTGATTGATTGATTGATTGATGGAAAGTTAGGGTTTTGATGTTATGTGTGTGATTTGTTCTTCATGAATAGGGGTTCAGGAAAGGTTGCGGGAGATATTGGATCTTGAAACGTATAGGTATCCGTAGTTATGGCCTCTTTGAAGGATTTGTTACCTCCTGTAAAATCAACCACGACAACGTATTATGATCACTCAAATGACCCTTGGTTCAAGCAGCGGTTCTCAACTTCTGAATCTGAAAAGTCTGTTGTGGTCAAGCCCAACCCGGTGCCGCCATATTTGAAGCGTCAGGGTTTTGTTCCTCGGAAGATTGAGGATTTTGGCGATGGGGGTGCTTTTCCTGAGATTCATATTGCTCAGTATCCACTAGATATGGGAAGGAATAAGTCTGGGAAACCTGGATCGAAGATCTTACCGGTGACTGTTGATGCTCATGGTAATGTGGCGTATGATGCTATTGTTAAACAGAATGAGAATTCGAAGAAAATTATTTATAGTCAGCATAAAGACCTTGTTCCTAAGATACTGAGAAACGAGGAGGACGATGAAGAAGATGAAGATTTGGAGAAAGAGATTGAAGAAACAACTCAGGAAACGAAGGCCGCATTAGAGAAGATTGTGAACGTAAGATTGAGTGCAGCACAACCTAAAAATGTGCCCAAGCAGTCATCAGAGTCCAAGTTTATCAAGTATAAGCCTTCACAGCAATCGGCTGCATTTAATTCTGGCGCAAAAGAGAGGATCATTCGAATGGTGGAGATGCCTGTGGACCCACTTGAGCCACCTAAGTTTAAGCATAAGAGGGTACCAAGGGCTTCTGGATCTCCTCCTGTGCCAGTTATGCACTCCCCTCCACGTCCTGTTACTGTGAAAGATCAGCAGGATTGGAAAATACCACCTTGTATCTCAAATTGGAAGAATCCAAAGGGGTACACTATTCCTCTGGATAAGCGTCTTGCTGCAGATGGAAGAGGTCTTCAGGATGTGCAGATTAATGACAACTTTGCCAAGCTTTCTGAGTCTTTATATGTTGCTGAGCAGAAGGCTAGGGAGGCAGTTGCTATGAGATCAAAGGTGCAGAAAGAAATGCTAATGAAGGAGAAGGAAAGGAAAGAGCAGGAGCTTCGTGCATTAGCTCAGAAGGCACGTTCAGAGAGAACTGGTACAGCACCTCCAGCCGCTGTTGCAATTCCCTCAGAGAAAGGTAGCATGGGTGGTGGAGATATGAGAGGAGATTATGATGAAAGAGAAAGAGAGAGAGACTTACCGAAGGAAACGAGGGAAGAAAGGGAAGAAAGACTGCAGCGTGAGAAAATCCGTGAAGAACGGCGTCGGGAAAGGGAGAGAGAAAGAAGATTGGAGGCAAAAGATGCTGCAATGGGCAAGAAGAGCAAGATAACCAGGGACAGGGACAGGGATATCAGTGAGAAAGTCGCATTGGGTATGGCCTCAACTGGAGCTGGCAGAGGGGGAGAAGTTATGTATGACCAGAGGCTGTTTAATCAAGAGAAAGGGATGGATTCTGGTTTTGCTACTGATGACCAATACAATGTATATGATAAAGGATTGTTTATGGCCCGATCCACACTTACTGAACTTGTCCGGGGGAAGAAGGACCTTGATTCTGATATATACGGAAATGCAGATGAACAGTATGAAAAGTTGTTGAAGACGGATCGATTCAAAGCAGATAAGACATTCACTGGCATTTCTGAGAGAGCAGGTCCAAGAGATGGGCCAGTTGAATTTGCGCAGGAAGCTGAGGAGGCAGATCCATTTGGTTTGGATCAATTCTTAACGGAAGTTAAGAAGGGTAAGAAAGCAATGGATAAAGTTGGTTCAGGAGGGACCATGAGGGCCAGTGCTGGATCGTCAATGAGAGATGGTTATGAAGGGGGCTCTGGTAGGACCCGAATTGGTTTTGAGAGAGGACGCTAACTGCCGTTTACTAACCTAAGGTACTGGGAATTCACTACATGGTGTACTTTTAAAGTATAATGATTGCTAGATTATTTTTTTCTGCATTTATAGACTGTTTATCTGTTATTGTGGAATAGGTTGGCTACTTATTACCATCCTCAAGTTTGAGCTTGCGAGGCCAGGACCATGCAGCTGAAGTAGGAGCAATTCCCCTCACCCGTGCTTTCAATGCTGTAATGGGTGTGCAGTAGCCTTCACTCTGTTATAAGCGGAGCAAGGGTCACATATCTTTTTTACTCGGAAAGAGAGGAGAAGAGCAAAGTACCTTTGACGTGGTTGGTTGGATGTTCAGGCTGGTGTATGCTTATTGAACACTAGATTCATGTGTTGTGATTTTAATTTTCTTTTGCCATCTAGAGGTGGTTTTCTAAATCTTTTGTATCATGTTGGTGGTGCTCTATCTTTTCAGAAATAGTACTTTTGAACATTTTCCTGCATAAGTTTTAAATACATACGTTCGGAATACACAGCCTGAGTAATTTAAAGTCCACTCGTTAAATTGCGGTCTTTTTGTTCTATAACTTATTGTGAGGTTCCCTGTGTGTGTAAATGCGATCTTAATTACTAGTACATGAATGCTAAGGCCCATGCTGTGAAGTGCTGTAGGAAAATTACAATTTGAGGGGCTGAGCTATGTGTTTGTTTATTTATATTACTGCAGGAGATCTTGTCAAACACGGTTCTTCTTTCTCGATGGCAATGGTCAATCTTCTTTTTGTCCGTCTCGCCTGGTATAATAGGAAGAGAATCCAGAAGCATGCAGACGCGATAACCTGAGACTGGAAAGGGGGGTGGTGCTAGAAGGAACATCCAGGGATGGTTGCAGTGGATAAAAGTCATAAATCATCTACATGGAATAGTGTAGGGCTCATAAGAGATCATATTAGAGGATACAGCCTTGAAGTTGAGTCAAATGGAATGGTATTAAGGCGGTTAAATAATCTCTTTGGATGTAATGATTCAACTACGAAGATGGATGGATAAAGAGTAAAGACATGTTAAAAAGTTTGCTGGGTTTTGAGCGAATGGAGTTGGGGATGACTTACGTAAAAAATGTAACTTTTGGCTAAGCTGCGTTTTTACCCAGTCATAAGCTCTCAAACTCCAGCTAGATGTAGCTTGTAGAGCTAAAGTCAACAAATTAAATATATAAAATATGTAATTATATAAATAGATTAATGAAAAATGAGTAAATAAATATCATATATATTTTGCTTATAGGTCTAAAAGAAGAGTTGAAGTTCAACATATTTAGATAATAATTTTTTTTTTAAATTTTAAATACAGAGTCAACTCATTTACAATCAAGCTTAAGCTGTGCTGCATATGAGGAGAGTTGAGCTCGAATAGTATGTGCATGACGCGGGCTACATGCGCAACATGAATTTACCAATTTTGCCTTCCGCGTGTATGTGAGAAGACTCAAGTTTTAGTGCTAGCATCTAGCACTCCGGAATTCCGAGAGATGGTTGCGTCTGCATCGATCTTCATCCTCCACATATGAGTAGATTTCTGCTGTTATTGGTTTATGAGGCCAAGTACCTTACTTGTGACTGAATAATTCAGTAAACCCTATATTTCTAAAAGTGGTTAATTCGGAGTTTGGCACATTGAGAAAGAGAAAGACAACCTCTAGAAAGAAACCAACACATATTATTCTATCTAACATTCTAACGTAGCTGCTTATCCTCCAGCCTTTTTTTGCCTAAGTAGCCGCATATATCCATTAGGATTGTTTTATTAAGAAATAATTTTATTCCTTTAGGTTATGCTTTTATTGAAACTTTGTGTTGACTTCAACTCAATTTAAAAATTTGAATTCGATTCGGCTTCCAAACATAACTTGGGCCTATTTAAGTAGCTGTAGTTTCGTTCAACTTTACTGTAGTTGAAGCACAATTAGTTAAATATTAAGTTTGAATAGGTTGTGAGCACTTTGTATCCTTAGTGCCATGACAATAGCTTTGCAGAATTAACTAGGTCTTGACGGGTAAGGTGGTAGTAGGGTATCATTAGTAGTGGTTTTCAGAGAAATAAAGTTAACTGAAGTAGTTGTGCTGTTCAGTTCATGAATAATTCATTTTCGTGGTCATCTACAAGGAACTCTTGATATTGACGCTACAATGTGTTTGTACTGTTGATGCAAGTCTTAAAGGAGACTGTTTAGTTACCATAAGTGAATATCTTAAGTAGTATAATATAATACATGAATCTCTCTCTCTCTCACACACACACAAATATATCGATAATTATTTGCTATTTCGGAAATGTTGTTTCCATCCTGTCCCTCGCAAATAAACACTTGCCTATGTTAAATGAATTTTAAAATAAAAATATTTTTAAAATATAATAAATAATCATTATCACTTTATAAATATATAGTTCATATAATTTCCTCTCGCGTCACACATGTCACTAAAATGTTTTAGTTTTATTAAATTCAAATATGTGATTAATTTATCACATCAATCGAGAGAATTACACTAAGTCTGATTATTATATTCATAGGCTTAGCTCTTAGGCAGTTATGCTAATAAAGTTCAATGACAATTTATATATAAATTTAAAATTTAATTTTTTACTACCATTAATCATTATGAATAGAAAGGCCTAAACCAGAAGTCATATCTTTTCAAATTTTTTCATACTCCAACAAAAAAGTATATATGGTTGATTATTTCAATTAAGAAATAAACTACAAATTCTTCTTAATAGATTTACAAAAAAAGTTTTGTAGTATACCGAGGATGATTTGTTCTTTATAGTGGGGATAATCTGGCCTTAAAATAGTCGTTATTTCATGTCTTAAAACCATTAATTTTCTGTCTCTAACATGTACATCTTTGTATTCCAGATCAAGCATATACCATGGTACAACAAAGCTGGGAACCTTATTTTGGTGCATGTCTGTGTACGAGATCTTTAAACAAAATATCTTAAAGCAAGGAAGATGCTGGGGTTTGCAATAGGCGCAAGGGTGTCTCAACCGATGATTTTTGTGCAAACAACTCGCTAGTGATTTCAGAGGTGAAACACATATTTACAAACAAACAAGAAAAAAAATTATCTAAAAACAAATTAAATAATTTTAATTATCAAATTACTAAGTTGAATCGCATATAAAGAATGCGATTGCTAATTTAATAAAATAATCGCATTAAGAAGATGCCATTCAACGAAAGTCATAATACGTTGAATCGTATTCCCAAAGGGCAATTCACTAATGCTTATACATGAATCGCATATATTAAGTGTGGTTCATGTGTAATATTTGTAAATTGTTAAATAACACGATTAAGTATTGATAATTATTTTTGTCTAGTTTGTATTTACATAATTTTTATTTGTATGGGTAAGTAATCATACAATTTCCTCATGATTTTAGTATAGTTGCGTATTCAGTCATGATCAATTGAAGAACTTCATAAACCAAAACCTCATAATTAGGTGCTTAGGAGATAAATAAAGTATTCATTAACTTGTAAACAATTGAAAGCGAGATTGAGAAGAGTTAGAAAATTAATACGATCATGTATGTAGTTTTACTTGTAATTGTAGTTGCAGTTTTTCTTTCATTGATATTGTATGTGTATATATACAACACTTTTGTACCTTTGATTAGATACCTTAGAGCACCTGCATCCAAGTTTCTTCGCAAGGGTTCCTAGACGAATAACCTCACTTTTTGAGGTTTTTATGGATGTGGAGAGTTCTTTTAACTTTAGAGAACCCCAAAAAGTGAGTTCCTTCAAAATAATTTATTATTATTATTATTATTAGAGCACCTACATTCGAGTTTCTTTGCGTGGGTTCCGAGATAAAGGACCCCACTTTTTGAGGTCCTTACGGATGTAGAAAGTTCTTTCAACTTTTTAAGATCCTCTGCGAAGGACCAAAAAGTGAGTTCCTTCTTCTTCTTCTTATTATTATTATTTTTCATGCAGACTCGGGAGTATTCACAATTCTTAACCTTGCAGAATTCACTCTAAAGTAAATTGGAGACGTTAAAACATTGCAAAAGCTGGATTCATACTATTTTAATAATTTCTTTAATGTTTTGATGATTTCCAACTTAAAAAAATGGAGACGTTATCTTGCAGGTTTACATTTGGAATATTTGCGGGTTTACGTTTGAGACTTTGGATGCAGGTTTTCATTGTAATTTGCAATAGTAAATTTTTTTTCCTTTTCAAGTATAAATATATGACATATCTCATTTATCATTTACTCAAAATTCTACTATCATTTACCTTTCTACAAAATTTTGCCTTTTTGAAAGTTGATATATATATATATATATATATGGAATCTAATCATTTGCAAAATTTCCCACCATCCAATAATCTGCAAAACACACAAAATTTTCAAATTTCCACAAATTCACAAAGTAACTCTTATTTTTTGTTTAGTGCATATTTCCAAAATGTACCAAATTCTCAAAATCCTCAAAATTTTCTAATGATGAACCAAAGTTTTCCTAATTTGAGTTCATCATTTAATTTTATTTCGAGTCTGAGTGGGATGGTGCCTTCATGTTTTTAATATGCTCCTAACTTTGGGCCCGAAAATATACAATAATTCACTCCAATTGGAGCAACTCTTTCTCAACCTACAATAGATCAATCAACACCAACACTTAGTAGCACAACTTCTCAATTTCCACAAAATTCTCAACAAGTAAATTTGCAAGATGAGGAAGATGATGAAAATAAAGGAGATGATGGATGTTGGAAAAAGTGGGAGCATATTGATTACAAGCTTCTTGTTTATGCATGGTTAAGGGTTAGTAAAGACCCAATTATTAGAAATAGTCAACCACTCAAGACATTTTGGCATCGAGTTCATAAAAGCTTCGAGGAAGGATAAGGTCTTAGGCTAGAGAAGAACCACGAAAACGAACATGACAACAATGCAATTCTCGTAGGACGAAAATCTCAAAGGATGTTATGAAGTTCAAGGCTTACTGTGACAAAATAAAACGACGAGTTGAAAGTGGAAAAAATGAGCAAGATTATATAAAAGATGCTCATGATTTATTCAAACAAAATAAGAAAAAACAATGTTTGGTGGAGCATTGTTGGGTTATATTGCGAAATGAACCTAAATTGAGGTCTCAAACTACAAATGATAAAAAGGCCAGAGCAAGCGAACCAAGGTAAGTGCATCTGGAACGTATATAAGTTCATCCTCAAATAATGATGCATTGAAAAATGATGAAGTCGCTGAAGTTGTCATTCGACCACCTGGTAAAGTAACAAGTAAGAGAAAAGGAAAAGAAAAATCTGAATGTAGTAAGCAAGTGGATGAAATGGTTGAGAAGTTAGATGGTATAAGTAATAAAGCTCATGAAAAAATTGATGTGTTGCATAAATATACCCATCTTAAAGAACAAAAGGAACGTCAGAAGCAACTTGAGTGGGAAAAATCAATAAAATTGACAGATTCATCGTCAATGGATGAGGTTTAAAGGCCATGGATTGAGAGGTGCGTAAAGATATAATGCAAAGAAAAGTAACAATTAGTTCTATTTTGAAATAGCCATTGTAAAAGTTTCTTCTAATAAAAATAGCTCCCATGGTAGGTTATAATGTGTGTACGTCTCCATTAATTTTGTCATTAGTCATTGTAAGAGTATTTATGAATGGAATTTATTTGTAAAAGTATAGCCGTTGAAGAACTAGTCATTGATCACTCAAACCGATTAAAGAAAACTAGCCATTGTAAAAGCAACGAATCAATTTCTAAAAAGTAATCATTGTAAAGGTAGCTATCATTGAAATCAATATGAAAAAAGCGAGCTAGAGTGTCCATTAATCTTCTATATATATATATGGGCAAACAAACATATCCTCACCAACATTACCACATTTCCCTTTTTCATCCAAATCAAACCTATTCACTCTCTTATATAATCATGTCATCAAGTAGCTCTGATTCTAAGTTGGAAAAAGCAGCCCATGAGGCAGCTGAAGAATTATTTCTTTCAAAATTAAGCAACAATGAGATAGAGCTCATAAGTTCTTCATATCAAATGCTTCCAGAGTTAACCGTGAGTTCATCCATGAGATGATGTAACAGAAAGTATATTGACATAGGTAGTCTTGAAGGTCACAACTGTTTATATTTCGAATACTTCTTAGATAACCTGATATATACTGACGAGCAATTTCGATGAAGATTTTGAATGAGGAAAGGTGTATTCCTTCGCATTGTGCAAGCACTACAAGATTACTCTCCCTATTTTCAACAAGAGGGATGCTGCTGGCAGAATTAGAGCTTCGTCATTACAAAAATGCACAATAGCTATTTAGATGTTGACATACGGGATAGCAGGCAATGCTTTAGATGATTATTTATGAATGGGTGAGAGTATAATAATAAAATGTGTAAAACATTTTATTGAAGGTGTCATTACTTGTTTTAGTGATGAGTGCCTATGTAGCCCTAATCCCATCAATATTCAACGCTTACTTACTGTCGCTAAGCAATGTGAATTCTTTGGCATGTTGGGAAGTATTGATTGTATGCATTGAAAGTGGAAGAATTTTCTAGTTGCATGGCATGACATGTACACTCGAGAGGATCACGGCTCTCCAATAATTATGCTTGAAGCTGCCGCTTCATATGATACTTGGATATGCCATGCATTTTTTGGTGTCCTAGGTTCAAACAATGATATTAATGTATTAAAGTATTTGCCTCTATTTGATGATGTTCTCGAGGGACGAACTCCTTTAATTAACTATACTATCAATAATAAAAACTATAACACATGATATTATCTAACAGGTAGTATATATTCAGAATGGTCAACATTTGTGATGTCTATTTCATACCCACATGGTCCAAAAGAGTAATTATTTGCTAGGCACCAACAAGGATGTACAAAAGATGTTGAACGAGCTTTTGGAGTGCTACACTCTCGTTTTCACATAGTTCGTAGGCTTTTACGTTTTTGGGATCAAGAAGTCATTGGAAAAATCATGAGAGCATGTATAATTTTACATAATATGATAGTTGAGGATGAATGCGATGGCTACAACTTTACTTACAGAGTTTCAAATTATGAATTGAGAGACACCAGTGATTCGACACCTCACATCTCTCACAATTATATTGCGAATTATGGATGTCCATCGAATACAATATCCGACTTCGTGATAGCGTAAAGCATCGCCAGCTACAAGTTGACTTGATTGAACATTCGTGGCAACGATTTAGATGTTTTATTTAATGTTTACTAGTCAGAAATTTTCTATTATCTATTGACTGATCATGTTTTTAAATTATGTTTCTTATTTTTGTGCTTATTACTTTCGTTTAGATGTGATTATGTTCCTTTATTGTTGTATTGCTTATTTATATTAAAGTAAGTTATTGTTGGTTTTGAAGTCAAGCTATTATCTTAAATTAATATAAATTTTATTTATTATATTCTCAAATGTCAATATTTGTTTTTTCATTTTTGTATAATTTATTAATATTAATTTATTATTTTAATATTACATATTAATATAATCATATAATATATATTTTGAATATTAATTATATATGTATGTCATATACTGTATAGATTTTTTATCTTTTAAGATTAAATATAAGATATTATATAAAAATATAAAAAAGAGTGAAGGAATTTTTGTGAAGGAACCTACGCATAAAATGATGAGATCATTCAGGAGGAGAGTTCCTTCAGGTATTGATTTGGCACCTAAAGGCCCTTGTGAAGGACCACATGGATGCAGGTGCTCTTAGAAGATCAATTCCTTTCAAAACTGGATGCTCTAAAAAATAATAATAAAAAAGCTGGCGAGATCGCTCGTTAGAGAGTACGTCCAACAAGGTGGCTCTGGCCTTGATCATGCGCCTAAAGATGCCCTTAAGTCCATTATCAATATTACTAATGCTAATTTCCAAAGGCACCGATTGCTTGTGTATGAATTGCGCCTTCTTAGCATTAGCTGCTCCATTTGAAATATGCTTGTATAAGAATGCATCAATACATTCTAATTCATTCGTGACACCATGTTCCTCTTCATAAGCTATTGCTCCCTTGTGCACAAGTTTCTTCACAAGCAACCACTTTGTGGGTTTTGGGTTGGATATTAGGGCTGATAAGAGTGGCAAGAGAGATTAGAAGATGAAATTGCTTGAGGAATTGACTTCACTGAGCACTCTTATCACTGTTATGAGATGGTGATCTTGTTCTAGCATGGAATGGGTTGCTCCAAGTTTGCTATCCATCTTCTTCAATGAATCATAACCTTTTGGTGTCCTTCTTCATTCTCTTCCTAAAAAAGGCATAGTCATGGATTGATGTCTCAATGCTAAAATCTCCCTTTCGCCTGCGAAATGCAGATTGAAGTACTTGAACATGTTCCTTAGTTTGCACACCAAGTTCCCTTATGATACTACATGTCTAGAAGCTTGACCGATCCATCCAAAAGTTCATCAACTCATTTTTCAGTCTTGTGCATAGACAAGACTTGTTGTGTAGATGACATATTGAGAAGCTCATCCAAAGAAAGATACACATTCATCGTGCTATCAAGACTAGATTGAATTGATCCCAAAGATAGAGTTGAAGTAGCTTCCCAAGATTTGATCTTGTTAAGCTCTCTTCAACTCCAACAGTACTAAGATGTGACCTAGGAGGCAAACTAATAGATTTTACATTGTATTTTTTCTTGTTCTTTACCATTGCGCTTACCATGTTTTCTTTCTTCCCCCATAAACTTCAAGGTTATGGTGATTAGGTCGATTCATAAGCCCAAATATTTGTAGGAAAATATATGTAGACAGAACTGTCTTATCTATACACCAACACAAGTTCTTTACATTAGCAAGATAAAAAAATTAGTCTTTCAAAATGGAAAAAATTATAATGTCTAACTATGACTATAATCATTATATGTACACGTGGTGCGTAACTACTAATTATATTTTAATATATGAATAAGATATTGGGTAGTTTTTAAAGTAAACACCCTTAATATGATTACATGCTAAAAAATTACTAATGATTACTCATTATGTGCATATTATATATGGCATAAAATACTCATTGAAGCCTTTCACGTGACCATGTGAAGTGATTGTGGTACTCCTATGAAGTTGTTAGCTTGTCATTTTCCTTGCCCTAAAATTACATTATAAGTTACCCCATAGTCATAAAATAAATACCTCCGAGGTGCCCTGCTTTCTTGTCATTTGTGTGTTTGCCCATGGGAAGTCAAGTGAACAGTCATCTCCATTTCTTGTTTCCTATATTGCCACATTAGCCCGTTATGGAAATATAATATTGAAGTTCTACAACCTTTCATGAAATGGACATTGTCAGCTATGTCTATTCTGAATTGTAGAACCACAAGGCATAAATAATGGAAAACAACATTAAACAAAGTTTTAAAATAATTAAAAGATATATCTGTCCTTTTTGAAGATAGGATGATTAGCAACCATTCAAGATTCCAATGAGATAATTGAAATTCATGATGTTTCTTTCCATTTCTTTTTTCCTTTGTCTAATTTGGGATTGTTAGTAAATAAATATAACTGTCAACGGTTCTTGAAATTCTAGTACCCTAATCATTGGAGATTGCGAATTGGAATGAAAGTTTTGAGGAATAACATATCGAAGTGAAGAACATCCTTTACAAACGCACTTTCGAGATAGTCGTTAAGGTATATTCTACTATATAGATATTTCTTATTAAAATTGTGGTCAATAATTCAGTTGGATGCATTTGCCTTTTCCATATTCTTGCCTTTATGTTACATCAATCTTTAAACATAAGATTTCAAAATCATCTGTCATAATTATGTAGATTCCAACCTTTTAAAAAAAAAAAAAACTAATAAACATATCTTGGAACATATAATTGAGTTGCCAGAAAGCCATCGGTAAACAACTATATAGACAAGGAAAATAAATCAACACCGTACGGCTGGAATCTTCATGGTCCTATTTGAGAGCTTCGTACTTATGAGCTAACTATTGAAATAATTATAAGGGATAATAGTTATTAATTATGGATATTTTAAAGGTTCGATTATAGTTAAGGATTAAATCATAGTTAATATAAACCCTATAATAAGTTATAGAATTGATACGTAAAAAGGGAATAAAACCATATATAATTTTTCATTTTATATAAATATGAATACCTTTTCATTAATGTTATAATGATATATGGGAAAGTAGATCCTAAACCAAACAAGATAGCTACATCTATGTTCCTCTTCAAACATATCATTTCTTACCATCAATGAATATCAACGATTATGTTTACTAAACAAACAGGCATAAACCAGTAGTCATATCTGTTCAAATTTTAACCATTCTCCGGCAAAAAATATATGGCTGATTATTTCAATTAAGAAAGATTTACAAAAGAAAGTTTTGTAGTTTGCCGAGGATGATTTGTTCTTTGTAGTGGGGATAATCTGGCCTTAGAATAGTTGATATTTCACGTTGTAATACCATTAATTTTCTGTCTCTGTCTCAGTTCAAGCACATGCTATGGTGCAGCAAAGCTGAGAACCTTATCCTGGTGCATGTTTGCGTACGACGTCTATAAACGAAACATCGTAAAGCAAGGAAGATGCTGGAGATTACGATAGGCGTAGGAATGTCTCAACCAGTCAACAACTTATGATTTTTGTGCAGACAACTTCCACTGTAGTTGCATATTCAGTTATGAGCAATTCAAGAAATTGATAAACCAAAACCTCACAATTAGGTATTTAGAAGATAGATTGAGTTTTGATCATCTTGTAAACAACTGAAAGCTGAGATTGAGAAGAGTTAGGAAATTAATACGATCTGGTATGTAGTTTTACTTGTAATAGTAATGGTAGTTTTTCTCCCATTGATATTGTATCTGTACATGTACAAAACTTTTGTATCTATGATCAGATACCTTAGAAGATCCATTCATCTCTAAACTGGATGCTCTCAAAAATAATAATCAGAAAGCTGGTGGGATCGCCCGTTAGAGAGTATGTTCAACAGGGTGGCTCTGGCTTTGATCATGCGCCTAAAGAGGCACTCAAGGCCATCATCGATATTACTAATGCTCATTTCCAAAGGTACTAATTGCTTGTGAATGAACTGCGTCTTCTCGGCATCAGCTGCTCCATTTGAAATATGCTTGTATAAGAATGCATCAACACATTCTAATTCATTCGCAGCACCATTTTTCTCTTCACACGCTATTGCTCCCTTGTGAACTAGTTTCTTCACAAGTGACCACTTTGGGCTTTCGGGTTCGATATTGGGGTTGATAAGAGCGACAAGAGGGATTGGAAGACGGAACTGCTTGAGGTGTTGACTTCAGTTAGCATTCTTATCACTGCTATGAGATGGTGATCTTGTTCTAGCATTGAATAGGCTGCTCCAAGTTTGCTATCCATCTGCTTCAATGAACTAATCTGCCTTTTGGCATCCTTCTTCATTCTTTTCCTAAAAAGGGTATAGTCATGGATTGATGTCTCAATGCTAGAATCTCCTTTTCGCCTGCGAAAAGCAGATTGAAGTACTTGAACATGTTCCTTGGTCTGCACACCAAGTTCCCTTATGATACCACATATGTCTAGAAGCTTGACCGATCCGTCCAAAAGTTCATCGACGCATTTTTCGGTCTTGTTCATAGACAGGACTTGTTGTGTGATGACATATTGAGAAGCTCATCTAAAGAAAGATACGCATTCATCAAGCTGTCAAGACCAGGTCGAATTGATCCCAAAGACAGAGTTGAGGTTGCTTCCCAAGATTTGATCTTGTTAAGCTCCTCTTCAACTCCAACAGTACTAGGATGTGACCTAGAAGGCAAGCTAATGGATCTTACATTGTACTGGGTGTTTTTCATGTTCTTTCCCATTGCGCTTACCATCTTTTTACCCCCCTTCCCCCACAAACCTCAAGCTTGTGGTGATTAGGCCGATTCGCAAGCCCCCACATATATAGGATTATAGGTAGGCGTAAAGGTCACATCTATACTCCAACACAAGTTGGTTACGTTAGTAAGGATGGAATCACGGTCTTTCGAAAAAGAACAAAAACTGTCACATCAAGCTGTTAGTTTGTCATTTTCCTGGGCGTAAAATCACATTATTAATTAGCCCATTGTCATAAAACAAATACCTACGAGCTGTCCTGCTTTCTTGTCATTTGAGTGTTTGTTCATCGAAATGCAAGTGAACGGTCATCTCCATTTCTTGTTTCCTATATTGCCACATTACCCCGTCATGGAAATATAATATTGAAGTTGTACAACATTTTATAAAATGGACATTGTCAGCCATGTCTGTCCTGAATTGTAAACTCAAGGCATCAGTAATGGCAAACAACATTAAACAAAGTTTTCAAATAATTAAAATCTATTTGTCCATTGTGAAGATGGGTAATTAGAAACCGTTCAAGTTTCCAATGAGATAATTGAAATTCATGCTGCTTCTTTCCATTTTTTCGCCCTTTATCTAATTTGGGATTGTTAGTAAGTAAATGTAAATGTTATCGTTTTTCAGATTCTATTACCCTAGTCATTGGAAATTACGTGCTCGAACACGAAATCTTGAAGAATAACATGTTGAAGTGAAGAACATCCTTTACGAATGCACTTTCGGTATAGTCGTTAAGGTATATTCTAGTACATAGATATTTCTTATTAAAATTGTGGTCAATAATTCAGTAGGATGCCATTGCTTTTTTTCATATTCTTGCCTTTATGTTACATCCGTCTTCGAACATAAGATGTCAAAATCATATGCCAAAACTATATAGATTCCAACTTTTTTGTTTTTTTCTAACTAGTAAACACATGGACGATATAATTGAGTTGCTGCACAGCCATCGGTAAACAATAAAGATTCAACTATAGAAAAGAGAAAATAAATAAACAAATAAGTATTCATGAATGAGAACTTTGATGGTATTATTCACCGTCCCACTTCATCTATTATCTAATTATTAAAACAATTATAAGAGTTAAACAGTTAATAATTGTAAGTATTTTAAAGATTCGTATAATTAATGATTTGATCAAAGTTAATGTATGACAAATTAATTAATAATTTATAGGATTAGTCGGAAAAAAAAATTATAAAACCATACATAATTTTGCATCATATGAAGATTTGAGCACCTTTCATTAACATGTATGGAAAAGTAGGTTCTAAATCAAATAAGATAGTTACATTTATGTTTTTGATAAATGTCAAAGACCTTTATTATTCACATTATTTCCATATGATATTATATGTATATGAATTATTAAAGAAAATGATACTTATGTGGTTAAAATGTCAATTTCATGGATAAATGATATATTGAGCTTAATGAAGACTATTGGATGAGTTAAGCAAGATTTGTTGAAAAAATAGGAATCTAGAAGATTTACAACATACACAAGAATCTACACAAGTTTTGTAGAACACTAGTGTTGGAGAAAAAATTTGAACAGCAAGCAATTTTGAAGTACACAAGATCATACACAAGCTGTGTAGTATGCTCATGTTGAGGACCGAAAATGGGCAAAAGCGTTTTTGAATTGTAACAAGGAAAGCCAGCATCAAGGTTGACAGCCCAAATTCCAAAGCTACTGATGTACAAGGCGGCCTACTTCCTCTAGTCGCAATTTTTCATCATTTTTCATCCTACACGGCCTCGAATACAGGCTATGTGGGATGTCATATAGAAGACAATATTCCCTTCCTATAAATAGCGTCTTAACTCGTCTTTATCATAATTTTATATTCTTTTCACAAACTCTAGAGAGCAAAATTAGTGCTTTGAAGAGAAAAACACCAAACCTTATTGGAGATCACACGACTACATTTTTAAGGGTTATAGCTATGTTTTCTATCTATTTTTCCATGCTTTATCATTGTAATCATCTTCATATGGAAAAATAGATCTTTATACCCTAGATCTTGATAAACCTTAACCCTAATGTAGACATGGGTTGCTTTTAGTAATGGAAGTTTATGTTTCTTGAATCTATTCATATATTCTTTATTGTTTTGTGATTGATTTGTAGTCATAATTGATTGCATGTTTGATTTCTTATAGATAGAAAGAAATTTCATCTAATTGAATAGATTTATCTAAATAAAGAGAATTGAATGTGATTCTAGACATAGATTGCATGAATTTTCTACATCAAGATTTGATCTTTTTAGGGAACCATGATCTTTAATTCAATTTTGTATGCATCTATTGATGAAAAAAATTTCTTTTAGACATATGGAATTAGAATTCTATCATCTTGAAAGAGAGATTGATGAATTTAAGGCTCCTGCAATTCAAGAATATAACAATCCATTAATGAATATCTTTTAGAAGTTTGAATAAGGTTAGTGGCAATTCAAGACTAGGGGTATGTTTTGTGATTGATATATATATATATATATATATTTGAAGGTGTGATATAATTTGTTCTAGGGTTACTAAATTAAGTAGTTATTAATTATTCTTGCTATATTCGATGTAGACTAGCTGAATAGTAGAATTAGAGTAATTACTAGTAATTATAGGTTTTGGTGGAATGACCCATGTGCTTACACCATTGCTACAATTGACAGGTACACTTGCCTAGGATTGGTTGCAAAGTAAGAATAGAGTTTTAATTTGATTTGATTGATTACATTAAAAAAATCCACATCAAGTTTTTTGTACCGTTGTTGAGGACTTGGCAATATTAGGAACGCCTAAAGTTTACTAGTTTAGCTAACTTCTTTTTATGATGATTCTATCTTTCTCTTTCTTTCTTGACATTCCTGATAAGAATACAACTCTGTTTTCTTTTCTTGCAAGTGCATGACAAGAAGCTCATATGCAAGACTTCTTGATTTAAACCTAGAGATCGATAGAGCCTTTCATAGGGTACTCAAATTTAGAGCCAAAGACATTGCGAGATCATTGATTTTGACATAGCCATGGGTGATAACAATGAAGATGCTCCAAAAATAAAATTGGAGTATGCTAGACCGACTTTGGAGGAAACTGGACCAACTTTGGTAAAGTCGCCCATTGTAGTAAACAATTTTGAGATCAAGAGTGTTGTTATTCAATTGCTGCAGTAGTATTGCCAATTTGATGGATTGCCTTATGAAGATCCACATGCTCACATACATACATTCTTGGAGATATGAAAGACGTTTAAAAACAATGGAGTAACTGATGATCCAGTGAGAATGTGCTTGTTCCCTTTCTCATTGAGAGGATGGGCGAAGGCATGGTTATCATCACTGAGGCCAAGTGCCATCATGACTTGGAATGATATGGTTAAATAGTTCCTGGACAATTATTTTCCACCTTCCAAGACTACTAAATTGAGGAATGACATCTCGTCATTTACACAGCAGGATTCTAAGACACGTTATGATGTGTGGCAGAGATGGAAAGATCTGTTGAGACAGTGTCCACATCATTAGATGCCTAATTGGATGCAGGTACAAACATTTTATAATGGTCTTAACACTGTTACCTGTCAATCAATGGATGCCTTAGTTGGAGGCACATTGAATACAAAGACACCTAAGGATTCCCTGAAACTGTTTGAAGAAATGGCAAAGAATAACTACCAATAGAGTCATAATCTGAGAAAGTAGAAAGTGGTTGGAATGTATGAAGTGGATATGATGACTCCTCTGCTTGCGAAGATGGATGCCTTGAGTAAGCAGGTGATGGAGTCAAAGAGCCAACTACCACCTTAATTCCAATATGGGAATTATTGTCCTAAGAAATTTTATCTTGACGCTCTTGAGCAAGTTGATTCTGTAGGCAATCTGGGCAGATATCAGAACAATCCATGTAGTAATACATATAATCCATGATGGAGAAATCATCTCAATTTCTCTTATGCCAATAACCAAAATGTGTAGAGAGTAAACTACTCAACACTTAGATTCCAAAAACCAGAACTGCCACCTCCTCAGGAAACTCTCTAGCTTCCATCGTCTCAGAAACTTCCACAACTTCCTCTACCTCCTTAAGAAAAGAAACCTGGGTTAGAAGAATTGACAGCTCAGTTTATTCAGACTCTTAAAGCTCGCCATAGGAGCCAAGAAGCCTCTATTTATAATATAGAGAACCAAATTGGGTGACTTGTCAAGATGTTATCTAAGAGGCAACCTGGTTCACTCTTAAGTAATACCGAGCCAAATCCGAAAGAGTAGGTAAATGCGATAACCCTTATGAGTAGAAAAGATCTACAATCTGACCACCAAAGAGAGGTTATTCTTGAAAAAAAGAGATGCCTGAGGAAGAAGAGGTACAGACAAGAAAGGAGCAATCTCCTGAAGTGCAAGCATACAAGCCACGAATACCATATCCAACTCGTTTGAACAAGGATCATGACACTGAATAGTCAAGTAAGTTCTTAGAACCTTCCAAAACATTACATGTTAACTTACCACTTGTTGAAACATTGTCACAAATGTCTGAACATGAAAAAGTTTTAGAGGAGACATTCTCCGATAAAAGCGGATAAGAAGAGCTATTTACGGAGATTGTTGGAGATGAATGCTCAGTGATCCTTCCAAGTGCACTGCTAGCAAAGCTCAATGATTTAGGAAGTTGCATAGTCCCGTGCCGAATTGGGGAATTGCATGAAGAAACCGCTTTAATAGATCTAGGGCGAGCATCAATTTGATGACATATTCGTTCTTCAAGCGATTAGGTTTAAGTGAGCCTCGTCCTACCTAAATGAGTTTACAATTGGCAAATCGTATAGTGAAACTCCCTATAAGGATTTTAGAGAATGTGCTCATGAAGGTGGGAGATTTTAGATTCCTAGTGGATTTTGTAATACTCGAAAAGGATGAGGTTGAGGAAGTTCCTTTGATTCTAGGAAGACCTTTCCTAGCAACTACTAGAGTTGTTATTGATGTGGGGGATAGCAAGCTAACACTCAGAGTCGAGGAAGAGGAGTTTGTAATGAAAATCCCAACACAGCATTTGATGAATCCGTGACATATAATGATTGTTGTTTTTCTATTGATGGTTCTATTTTAGGTTATATGCAGGATACTCTTTGTAAGGATGTTTTGGAGTTAGATATGACACATGAAGAGGAGAAAAACCCAAAGAACCCTGAGATACAGAATGTTATAGCTCAGTTAGGAGCTGTTGAGAGGATTTTAATTAAAAATGGGTTCAAGGAGATCTCTGTAAGTTTTGAGGAGCGGTTAAGACCATCTATTGAAGAACTGCCAACTTAAGCTGAATTTGAAGGACGTCGAGCTAATGACGTTAAACAAAGCACTTCATGGGAGGCAGCCTATGTTCAATTTAGGTATGTTTGGTTCCTTTTTCTTAGCTTATTCATCTCTATCCTTATTCCTTGCTTTAAGTTTTTGTAGGTGCACGTGCTAAACTATCAAAATTTGTGGGGAAGAGTTGATCTCTACGATGGTTTTATGCATAAACTTCAATGGGTTCTCATTCTTAAGAAGCTGCTAAGCTTTGGCTCCACATGAATGACTTCTTTACTACTTAGCTATGTTCACAATCTCAAACTAGGGAAGTCTCAGTTCCTTTTCTTTTTATTTTCTTTCTTTTTGTTCCTTCTTGGGCTTTATCTACTTTATAGACACTAAAGGTAATGTCTTGTTCTAAGTGTGAGGAAGGGATAATTTAGGAAGATTCATTTAAGTGGTCTTATTTTGTGCTTTAATGTTCTTATGCCCTTTTATTCAAAAGTCCTCTACTTAATGGACATGGATTGTTGAAAAAAAAAAATTTGTTGAAATCCTGAAGTTGTACTCATCAAAATATAGATTTAGCATTCAAATGTTAAAGTGAAAGTGATTTTGTGTGCTTTACTCACCTATTTTGAACTTGATATACTTAGTTAAAGTTTTAAAATGAAATCTAAGTAGGGTAAATTTACTTGCTATTTAATAACTAAATCAGAATTCGTGGAAGAGGGCAAAGTCCCCAGTTTTAAAGTTAAATGGTTGTGTTTCTAAGTTTGTTAGTTAGTATATTTGCTTTTCAAAAACCTTGAGAGCCCTTTTAACCTTTAGTGAAAGGGGTATATGAAATCAATCACTTAGTGATTCTTCTTGACTAATTTCTTTGAAAAAATCAATCAATATTGTGTTAAACAAAATATAAAAACTTAGTTAATATCGGCGGGCTTTGGTCCCTCAAAAAAGCAAAGTTTGACCCCGTTATTGACTATATGTAAAGAGCCGATATGCTCAATTTTCAAATTAAGCACATCAAGTCCCCAACTACGTATAACTCTTACGAATTATACATAAGGTTGTCTTAAAAGAAGGTGTTTATGTTGAATATTGCTATTCAATTTTAGATTGTGAAATCATTTAATTAGATTTTCAGATAACTGGATTTAGCAGCGGAAAATCAAATTTTATAAAACAACTTATAAACTTCTACTCCCTACAGAGCAAACCAGTTTTCTAAGAAACTAACTTTATAAAAACACTTTATGATCTACTCTTAGGGGTAGATAACCATTTACAATCAATTGGGCATTAACAAGCCCTTAAAAGAAAATACAATGTATAAAAATATCCAGTCCTCTTACAAAACAAAACAAAAGAAGAAACAAAATACAAGAAATGTCTCAATCCTATCACATTTCACTCATCTCCCAAATCTTCAGAATCGCCCAAAACCCGGGACAAACATCATCACATCAATCATCATCACCATCACCATCACCATCACCATCCTCATCAACAACAATAAGAAGAACAACAACGTCAACAACCTCCACACCATCATTAATTTCATCAACATCGTCTTTATCAACAACAAAACCTGTAAAAAGAATAACAACAACAAGAATGAGCCGAAGCCTAGTACACAGCAACACAATCACACACGGAGTGACACACGAGCTTAACTAAATGCAAATACAACAATCACAAGTTATTATCTTTCTTTAAGGTAAACAAATCAACACAGGAGTATTCAAACTCCGGGCAACAAGGATAGTGGGGGGATCTTGAGTAACAACCTTGACGCTCAGGGGGTTGATATAAGCAGTTCGGATACTTATATCTCCTAGATAATTTTACAGAAAACACAATCTGAGCAGGGTGCCGCTCCCCGAACCGGATACCAATTCCATCCCAGGCTCACCTAATCTGTGAGGGGGCGCCCCTAGGCACTCATGCCACCCTGGGCAAGGATTGGATTTAACGACGTAAAACACAAATCAACACTCACAATTAAGTTTTTCTTAATATATATAGTTTTCATAAATGCCTATCCTAACACAGAGACAAGCTAGTTACTGCGTACCTTGAATATGAAATCCAAACATAGCTTCGGAAGGAAATTTCATAAGATAATCCAGAAGATAAAATCAGATATCCACCACTGTTAAGAAAAGAACTCGTATAAGAAACTAAACTAAACTAATCATCCACTTTATATCAAACTTTTATTAATCCTATTTGATCAGACACTAATGTGGAACCCCACTATGGCTGCGAATATCGCCCCGCCAAAATATGGACAGTTCTCCTTTGTCTGTCAAAGAATTTCTTTTCACTTTAATTATAGTTTCTTATCACAAAACATAGCATATATAAAGCATTCATACATAAAAGCATTTATATTCAAAGCAAATAAACATTTGAAACAACATATTCCCCATGTTATTCAAAGATCACCCTAACACATTCATTTAACTCTATCATTTGTTACTAACCCATTTTAGCTTTACCTTAGCCATTTAATTCAAAAGCCAAGCCAAGTGGATTAAGCTTAAGAAATCTAGTTCATTTTAGTTTAATTGAGTTCATTAAGTCAAACTCATTAGAATTAATCATTTAATATAATTACTAAGCCAAAGTAATTAAACTAACTTAATCTAATTTATTTTAACTCATTCAAGTCTATTTAATCAAGTTGAACTTAAGTTTGTTAACTAAGTTCATTTTATAACTAACTTCTAGATTTAATCTAATTATTTGTTAAATCATTAAATCTACTTAACCCATGTTTAATTACATGAATTAATTCACTCAACACATCAAATATCACTTATCTATCTCATTTTATCTCAAAAAGATCCATTTCCTAAGCAAAAACACATTTAACAAACAAAAACAAATTTTGACTTTGTTTTGAAAAGTGTTGCAGCTGGAAAGAATCAAAATTTAAGCATCGATAAGTTTCGAATTTGTAAAAACTCAAAACATTAAAATTGTAGATCTCTTTTTAAGCTTTCCAACGCAACTTGAATCACCTCAATCGGAGGTCGGATGAAAAAGTTATGGCTAAAATACAAAGAGCTGCGAAACAGGGAAAGTCTGCACGACCGGGTACACGGCCGTGTATCGAGGCCGTGTTGGGTAAAAAAAATGACCCGAGAGCAACTTTTAAGAATTTCAAGGCCTACACGACCATGTACACAGGCTGTGTACACTGGAGCGAAAAAATGACGAAATCCCCTGTTTTCAAAATGCATTTTACACTTCTTAAAATTCTTTAAACTCATTCCAAAGTTACTCTAAAGCTTGTTACATGATCATCCCATCATTCAAACAACACCAAACATCTCCAAAACTTCATCAACTCCAAATCACTATTCATCATCTTCTTCCTCCAACCAAACCCCAACTTCCATCAACCATTAAACCAACAAATACATAAATAAACAGCACTCTCAACCCAATTCAACATCAATTCATCAATTACAAATGTAAATAACAAGTAAAAGCAAAGAGGAATAGAAATAGAAAACTTAGCTTTTAGAAAGGAACACAAGTTGAAACTTCATCCTCTAGCTCGGTTTCCTCCATCTAGTTCATCTCCTAGTCTTGATTCATCCTCTAGTTGGCTTTAATCTTGAGATTTGTTGAAGAATTTGAAGAAAAGAAGGAAAAATGAAGAAGAAAGGAAGAGAGGAAGAGAACCATCGGTTGGGGAAAAGGAAAATAAAGGAAAGAAAAGTAAAAGGAAGAGAGAGAGAGCAGGAGATGAAAAAAATAAAAAGAGAAGTTTAAGGCTTAAAATTAGGATATTTTAAAATAAGGGTATCGAATTTAGAACTTTCAGATTAATATCTTTAGTTCTAAAAATATTTAGGAGATGATTTCAAAACCAATAGGTTAGAAATTAAGAACCAAAGTATCAACTTAATTTAGAAATTTATTTTGGATAAAAGATATTTAATTTGAGTTCGGGTTTAAGAACTGATATTTTTATTCAAGTAAATGAACTCAAATTTTACTGAGATTTAGGAATTAGTGTTAGGCTAAGAATCAAGAGTTTAGGAATCCTCCAAACATTTTTAGAACATGTTTAGAGATTTTAGGAATTTCAAATCTCAAAACTAACTTAATTATTAGCTAATTAAATTAAGCCAACTTGTCTAATTAAATCCTATAATTCATTTGATTCATTCAAATCTATCTAAACCCAATTTCTAATATATGTGAAGGTTTGGGGTATTTCACTATATAAGCTTCTGATAACCAATTGATTAAAAAAAAAAGTTGAAGAGATGCGGGCTAAAATCCGTCCAGAGGAAAAAGAGAAAAGAAGCAGTCTAAAATGTTTCCCTCTGAAGGTTATTAAAAAATATTTTGGAGAGATTTTCAATCAAAGAGGAAAAAAAAAATTCTAGGGGAATGATGGATATCATATACTTTCATTCTGGGTTGTTGTGCCTAGAAAGATAATTGAATGATTTATATGCTCTTTGATAAGTGGTGAGATGTAACAAAGTCGCTTTTGCTTTGTTTGACTTTGTGTTTTTTTTTTATGACTTGGAAGCGGTTATTACATGGTGAGGGTAATAGTTTGATTTACTTGGATTATTCTTAAAAATTTTATTATAGTATGCCAAGTACAATTATAATTATGGTAGGTTTGAGTGGTAGACACTAATAAATCACTACGCAAGAACTAAAAGAGCGCTATGTTAAATTGAATTTCCATTGAACTTTTAAGCATAATTGATGATGAAGGGTTTCGATTCTTATCCTTAACTGTTTGCTTGAGGACAAGCAAACGGTTTAGTGTGGGAAGTTTGATAAGTGTCAAAAGACCCTTATTGTTCACATTGTCTTCATATGATATTACATAGATTTTATGTAAATTATTAAAGAAAAGCATATTCATGTAATTAAAATGTCAATTTCAGGGATAAAGGACAATATTGAGCTTAATGAAGACTATGTTAAGCAAGATTTTGTTGAAGAAATAGGAATTTGAAAAATTTACAATATATACAAGAATCTACACAAGTTGTGTAGAACACTAATGTTGGAGAAAAAATGTGATTAGCAAGCAATTTTGGAGTACACAAAACCATACACAAGTCGTGTAGCACGCTCATGTTGAGGACGGAAAATGGGCAGAAGCGTTTTTGAATTGTAATAGGAAAAGCTGGCATCAAGGGCGGTGGCGTACATTTCAAAGCCATCAACATACAAGCCGACCTACTTCCTTCAGTTGCCATTTTTCACCAGTTTTCGTCCTACACGGCCTCGAACACAGGATATAGGATGGTCGTGTAGAAGATAATTTTTGCTTCCTATAAATAGTGTCCTAACTCGTCTTTATCACAATTCTATATTCTTTTTACAAATCCTAGAGAGCAAAATAGGTGCTTTGAAGAGAAAAACGTCAGATCTTATTGGAGATCACAAGATTACATCTTTAAGAGTTGTAGTTATGTTTTCTATCTATTTTTCTATGCTTTATCATTGTAATCTTCTTCATATGGAAAAATAGAGCTTTATACCCTAGATCTTGATAAACCTTAACCTTAATGTAGAGATTGGTTGCTTTTAGTAATGGAAGTTTATGTTTCTTAAATCTACTCATATATTCTTTATTGTCTTGTGATTGATTTGTGGCCATAATTGATTGCATGTTTGATTTCTTTTATATAGAAAGAAATTTCATCTAATTGAATTGCTCTATATGAACAGAGAGATTTGAATGTGATTCTAGACATAGATTACATGAATGTTCTGCATCAAGATTTGATCTGTTTAGGGAACCATGATCTTTAATTCAATTTTTATATGCATCTATTGATGAAAGAAATTTCCTTTAGACATATGGAATTAGAATTCAATCATCTTGAAAGAGAGATTGATGAATCTAGGGTTCCTACAGTTTACGAACATAACAATCCATTAATGAACATCTTATAGAAGTTTGAATAGGGTTAGTGGTGAATCGAGATTAGGGGTATGTTTTATGATTGAGATATATATTTGAAGGCGTGATATTATTTGTTTTAGGGTTGGTAAATTAAGTAGTTATTAATTATTCTTGCTACATTCGATTTAGACCACCTGGATAGTAGAATTAGGGTAATTACTAGTAATTATAGGTCTTGGTGAAACGACCCCTGTGCTTACACTATTGCTACAATTGATAGGTACGTCTGTCTAGAATTAGTTGCAAAGTAAGAATAGGGTTTTAATTTAATTTGATTGATTGCGATTGAAAAATCCAGATAAGTTTCTCTTTTAGCATATGATAAAGTCCGAATGTTTTTCAGAGCATCACCATAGGAAGTGCTTGACATGGTCCTTGTGCTAAAAACTTCACTTGTTGAGGTTCTTAGTAAGAAAAAAGATCCTTCAATTTTTTGGGATTCTCTGCCAAGGACATACAAAAGTAAGGTCCTTTTATGTCTTTCGATAGTTGTTTTATTTTTTTTTATTATATGCATTATGTCAAAGTATTCGAGACCCACTAAAATATAAAAAGATGTGAATGTGAAGCGTGGTAGATTTTATGTAATTTCTATTGTAAATTGAAATGGCTTTTCTAGGTTGCTTTGAGTAGAAAGTAATGAATTTTCCGAATCCATCAAAGAAAAATTAGAATTTCGAATGCAGAAATCCAACAATACAATATTGGAGATAATATTTTTCTCCTGTTTTTCATTAATAATGGAATGATACATATATACAAGAATATATCAACATTTCCCAATGCCCAAAATGAAAATTTAGGAACTTCTATAACTTCTTAGCATGTGGCCGTCACATGTTATCCTTTCTTTTCTTTTCTTTTCATTTCATTTTTTCCTTTTTATATATTTTTCTAATTTTTTTCTTTTCTTTTATAATTCTAAACTGTACTATTTCCAAGAGTAAAATATGAATAAAATAACCTTATAACGAAATGCTTATATAACACTTTAAGAACCTTATAAAGATACTATAAGATGTGGATGCTTTAGGAAGATCTCTATTGGAGAGTTCTTGATATGGGTTCATATGCTAAGAACCTTACTTTTTTTTAGTCCTTAGCAATGTGGATGAGTTCTTTAACCTTTTTAGATTTTCTGTCAAGGATCTTAAAATATAAGATTTTTCATGTCTTTTTATAATTTTTATATTTATTCTTTTATTATGTATGTTGTGTAAAAGTATATGAGACTATAAAATTTAAATCAATGTGATAAAGTGTTGAAGTTATTTAAAAAAAAAAAAAGTTTTTAAAATGCTTATAGAATACTTGAAGGATCTTGTAGAAATTCTACAAGATCGGAATGTCTTTTCAAATATAATAATCAATGTGTTTAGCATGTTTGGATTATTGTTTTGGTATCGTTTTCAAATCAAATAGATATAGATATGATACTAATAAAAAAATCTATAATTTTACTTATAAATTAACTAAATCAAATTATTATTAAATCGATATCAATACTAAATTGATACTGATCTAATCCAAATAAAAATCCGACCATCCACCTACGACTAAAAATATGTTAATCATAGGGTATTGTGCACACGAGTGGCTTGTTTCTCTGCTAGTGAATCCCCCCAAAACCTTTTCCCTATATTCGCGGCGTGGGAAGTACGAGCACGTGGAACAATGTGCTTCCGCCGACACTTCACGTACGCACGTTACCTTACGTGAATAAATAAAGTAAAAATAATTTCATCGATCCACACTTTCGTAAAAATAAATGTTGCAATTCAAGAGGCGTGACGCGTGGCTTATAAGCTTACAGGTGGTGCTTTTTCGATTCGCCACCTTTGCTTTCGTTACAAGCGAAGGAAAAGATGCGAACACCATCGTCATAAGAAAACAAAAAAGATCCGAAAGGATCGAAAGGCAAAATTACAAAAAAGAAAAAGCTAAGGAATTATAGCAAGTGGGTACTCACCATTTGTATCTGAAATGTGGCTGAAAGACAAGCGATGGCTAAAGAATCGGGTCCTACGTAAAAGCTTGGGGAAAAGTGAGTAACCATTTTATGCTTCATGTGGTTCACATTGTTTTAATGTTATATTTCCATTAAATTCCCACTTTTTGCTATACTATATATGGAACCTAATAAAAGTTTTGTTATTTTAAGTTCCTAATGTTCGATAGTCTTATACTTCAATTTTAATAATGGTAGTACTCAATTTCAAAACTTTTCCTTTTTCCTTTTTCTTAAATTACATGGCTTAGATTCTGCATCCTATTTATAGTATAACACTAAAAATGAAAATTTAAAATCTTATGACATTTTGCATAATTGTTAGGATGATGATATAAGACGAATAAAATATAAAGTCTTACTCTTATTACACACTCTAAAGTTTAAATTTTCAATTTTAGAACTCTAACCTACTTTATGGTAACCTGGAATCATCCTAGAGTATATACCTAGTACAACTTCAAAATATTTTATGAATCCTAGTTTTCAACAATATGAATCTATTGATATTTTCATAACAGTTTAAAAGAACGTATTTTATATAAGTTTTAGTGCAAATTTATTGTATGTTTTCATCATAAAGAAGGGCATTTTTTTTTAATATTTCCACTTGACACTTATACATGTTTAATCAAATAGGGTTCATTGTGCAATAAGTTTATTTGCTCACTTATAATAATTGCAATTACAATTAAGTCCTAAAGATTTATATTAGTAACCACTTCTACAACTATGAGCATGAAATTACTAAGTCGGTAGGGTATAAGGTGATTGCACTTTATCCTATTGATATTTATTTTTAAATTTTAGAATAAAAACCTACCTTGTACCCTAAAACCACCCTAAAATTTATATTTTATAAAACTTAAAGGAATAGGGTATCCTATGTGTCGCTTGAATCCGATGGAGATTAGATTTTGGAAGTTTAGGCTTGGATCAATATTGGATGTAAGGCTTGCAAAGACAGGAAATCGGTTAGTAGTACACTAGGCATGGGCCCGACATGGCTACTCCAATGCTTAAGTCATAGACAATCTGATAAGCTCCCAAGGGGTTAACAATTTTTCATAATCTTTTTGGGTTTTCTGATTTTAAAGGAAAACAGAAATAAATGATATGGATGATATTATTAGTCGATAGGTGTCACGACTAACAAACATCAAACTGGTTTGTGAATGGAATCACAAATCGATATAACTCACGATTTGTAAAAACTCTCACGAATTGCTAAAGGAATATAAAAATTCAATCAGCAAGAAGAATAAAGAAAATTATAATTCTTAATATTCATACCATGTATTGACAATCCTGTCAATTACAAGAGAGAACTCTCTCACATGAACTCACCAAAATAGAAATCAACTAAAACCTTTTAATTCTCATAACCAAGGCTTAATATATAGTCTTTTACATACAAAGAAATTAAAGATATGTAACTGACAAAAATAAATAGCTGACTGTAACTGATAAAGAAATTAAAGACATATAACTGACAAAGAAATTAAAGACATGTAACTGACAAAAATAAGCAACTGACTGTAACTGACAATGAAATTAAAAATGATAATTAACTGATAAATTGGCTTTGATTCGTTCACATCATTCTCCCCTTCTTGGAAAAGATTCGACCTCGAATCTTGGCAGTTAAATTGGATGGATCTTCATTTGGAACATGCTGAAGCTCCTGCAACTTTTGGGTGACTTTTTTTTTTTTTTTTTTTGTGATGATCTGCATGGCAACAAAACAAACTCTCTGACAATTAGTTTTCACATGAACAAACTGCTCCTGTAAAACATCAGCCCTTGTCATTGGAAGCATCTTACAATACTGGCCATTCTTTTTATTGTATAAGTGTTCCTGTAACCATCATATATGGCTTGGCGGTCATATTGCCAAGGCCTACCAAGAAGCACATGTGTGGTATCCATAAGAGTAACATCACACAACACAGTATCACAATACTTTCCTATGGATATAGGAACCTTTGCTTGCTGGTGAATATGCAGGACGTTCTTCGCATTTAACCATCTTAACCCATAAGGCTTAGGATGTGAATCACTGGAAGTTGCATCTTCTTTACAAACTCCTGTGAAACTACATTAGCACAACTGCCACTGTCAACAGTTAATTTACAAGTCTTACCCTGAATTAAGCATCTGGTATGAAACAAATTCTCCCTTTGCCCTGGGTCTTCTTTAACCTGTAAACAATTATCGACATCTGCAATTACTTCTTTTTCCTTCTCAGCCTTAACTATTAATACCTGCTCTATAGATGGTTGTTCAATCGTATCATCATCCTCCATTCCTTCTAACTCAGCAACATCTGAATTAGGCTTCACCTCAATAACTTCCATCTCTTTCACTATATTCAAGTTATCATCACTCACCACTTCAACCTTTTTCTCATCAGCAGATTTTCTAGGTTCAACCCAAACCACTTGCAACTCTTTCTTCTCCTCCTTCTGCTGATTTAACTTCCTTTCATAACTTTTAAAAAACGCTCAAAATCCTTTTCAAGTTTATTAAATGCTTGTCTAATTTCACCCAATAACAAATTTTTGTAATCTGAAGTACCATCATGATATTTTAGAGATCGTTTTTCTGGATAATTCAAATCATTTTGTTTATAAGATTGTTCCTTTCGATAATGCAAATCTTCATGAGTACGTCTATGAGATCGCTCACTTCGATAATTCAAATTATCTTCAACATGCCTTGAACGACCTTTATAAAAATCCTTTCTTTGATGTTGAATCTCATCCTTATAATAACTTTCAGGACGACTGAATCTCAACATGATTTTAGACAACACAAGCAATTCAATAACAAATCCAAGAACCTAATTCTCCAAATCCCACAATTCAATAACAACAGAAATTTCGCAGCACAATCACAACCCCCAAATTTCTAGATCTAACAAGAAAAGTTCAACGATCTTACCAATCTGAAACGCATCGCACCAAAAGCTCTGATACCAAATGATAAGCTCCCAAGGGGGTTAACAATTTTTCATAATCTTTTTGGGTTTTCTGATTTTAAAGGAAAACAGAAATAAATGATATGGATGATATTATTAGTTGATAGGTGCCACGACTAACAAACATCAAACTGGTTTGTGAATGGAATCACAAATCGATATAACTCATGATTTGTAAAAACTCTCACGAATTGCTAAAGGAATATAAAAATTCAATCAGCAAGAAGAATAAAGAAAATTATAATTCTCAATATTCATAACATGTATTGACAATCCTGTCAATTACAAGAGAGAACTCTCTCACATGAACTCACCAAAATAGAAATCAACTAAAACCTTTCTTAGATTTCCAATTCCAATCAACGATTTGGGGGTTCTAGGTTTAATATACCTAGGGTTACCATATCATTTGGTATCAGAGCTACGGTTTCTTGTCACAAGTAATCTATCCTTTATCTTTATTAATCTTGTTATCTATTTGTTATTGTTCTTGATTAGGGTTCTTGAGTCAAAAAAAAAAAAAAGAAAAGAAAGAAAAGAACCATCTTTATATTGTTCCATTTGTCAAAAAAAAAAAAAAAAAAGAAAAGAAAAAAAGAAGGAACCATCTTTATATTGTTCCATCTGTAAAAAAAAAAAAAAAAAAACAAAGATTTGATTTTGATTGGTCTGTTGTTAGGGTTCTTTTGTGAAAAGTTGTGATCTTTAGATCTAGGGTTTAAAAAATAAAAAAAGCTTTGATTTTTTAGGTTCGATTTGGATTTGGAGAAAAAAAAAAGAGAGGACTTTGATTTGTTGAGGGTTTATTTTTGCTATCTAGGGTTTTGAGTTGTCTAAAAAAAAAAAATTTTAATTATGAGTAAAGTGCAAGTGAGATCTAGTCTGTTGAGGCATGATGTTGATGAGATTTCTGGTGATCCTAAATTTTGCACTAGATGCCATGTAAACCATGTAAAGGACAAAACATGCAGTTTGAGGATTGATGGTGGGTGTTACGCAAATTTTGTTAGTATCTTGATGGTAGAAAAATTGAATTTGAAAACAGCATGCATCAAACACCTTATAAATTAAAGTTGTCAAAAGGGTATGAAGAAATTCAGGTGACTGAGCAGGTTCTAATTTCTTTTTCGATTGGCAAGTATATTGATGAAGTCTTATGTGATGTGGTACCAATAGAAACTTGTCATATTCTTTTGGGACAACCATGGCAATTTCAGAGGAAAGCCAGATATGATGAGGACAATAATCGATATCTTTTGTTTTAAACAAAAGATGGGTGAAATTAATCTCTCTCAATCCTTTGGAGGCTTGTATGGATCAGATGACAATAGCTCAAAGTTTTAGAGAGAGAAAAACACAAGCGTGAGAGTGAGGAAAAGTGTGATGAAAACACTTTGGTGAGCATCGAGGAAAAAGAATCAGAGTGTGAAACACTAGAAAGTTATATTTGTTTATCAAGTAATGATTTTTCTTTTCCTAGTGAAATTGATTCTCAATGCAGGGATTCAAAGAATTGAGTCCTCAAGAAGATCAAGTTGAAATGAATCTCAATCTAAATTCCTTTGTTGCAATTTAGAAGTGTCTAAACGCGAAGATTCGAGGACGAATCTTTTTGAAGAAGGAGGGAATGATGTGATCCATATAGCATCATCAATTGAGCCCATCAAGTTCAAGATCAATAATCCAGTTAAAGGAAAAGAAGGATTGTTGACGGGAGTTATGATCATTAAATCACAAGTCAAAGTTTGGGATACAAGAGATTAAAAGATCTTTAGGGTTATTTTTAATAGTTTAAATGTTTCAAGTTAAATAGTATATTTCAAAATATTGTAACTGTTTTAGGTTTAAAGTGTTTTTCAAAATAGTGTAACTGTTTTAGGTGTGCTTTAATGCACGTAACTGTTTTAGGTTTTTTTTAGTCTATTCTTCATTTGTATATATACTATGGGCTTTGTATATAAAAAAAAAAAGAAGACGATTTATATGAATGTTATTCATTCTCTTTGAGAGAAAACTCCATCTTGTTCCTTGTGAACGAATTTCCATTTGATTTTCTTGATCTAAACACTCAAGGAGGTCGACGTGATAACTAGGTTGCGATCAATAGGTTTGTTCGAGGTCTAGTTCCATTCCATTCATTGATAATTAGGTTACAATCAACAGGTTTGATTGAGGTCTAATTCCATCCTACGACAACTTGTTTCAAGACGATCCTCAGGTTCCAATTCCAATCAACGATTTGGGGGTTCTACGTTTAATATACGTAGGGTTACCATATCACAATCATAATAAGCCTATAAATCAAATTGAAGAAAGTGGTTAAGTGTGACCTTCCATCCTCGAAGCAGTGGATGAGTAATTATATATGATTGACCGAGCCGTTACAGGTGTTGTGGGAAAATGGACAATTGGCGGTAGTAATGGAGGACGTGGGGTGAGTCTATGACTCTACTACTTAGAGACCAAGTCGACCAAGCTACTTATATTAAGCAATTAGTGGTGTGAAGGCCACCAAGCAATTGCTGATACTTGTTATAGGGCAAGGTCTCCCATTGTGGGTTACGTCGATGGAGTTTGGGTCTCATAGACCCATCTAACCCATTGGTGTAGCGTATTAGACTTAGCTTAGGTGGCCTTATGCTCTAGAATGAATCATCAACACTGTGAAATTTATAAAATTTTAGAATATATCTATATAATATTAAGATTTTAAGAAAATTTTTTTGCATCCTCAACTTATCAATGTTTCCATAATTTTCTATTTATTTGTATGACATAAGGTACACTTGCATGAATTTTGAAAAGTAACATTACAAAATCTACATCGTACAAATCTTATAACACGTTATTGATAAAAGCTACATTACAAAAATAATAGTGACAACATAACACTTGTATGAATAAGACATACCTCCACTCATAATGTTAGGATTTAGAGTATGTCTTCAATGGGGAGAAATCCAATGGGCTTCGTGAATGATTACACAAATGGGTTTTTGACACCATTTATAACCAAAAACCTTAAGACAATGGATTAATGGATCTTCCCTTCTTATAAACTTTTCACATAAGACCCATATATTCCATGAGGGATTCTCACACTTGCACCTTAACAATCTCCCCCATGTGTGAGCCTTCACAATGGAGTAGGTCATACTCCCCCTCAAGAGCTTATCAAATTAACTTTACTAAACCTGTTTTGTGAGTAGTCTATTCACTATGGGTTTCACAAATGTATCACACCACAAATCTCTTCTTTTCACATGGTAAGCCAACCATAGGAGTATCCTAGCCGAACCAGGCTCTGATGCCAATTGTTAGGATTTAGAGTATGCCTTCAATAAGTAGAAATCCAATGGGCTTTTTGAAGGATTACACAAATGGGTTTTTGACACCATCTATAACCCCAAGCCTTAAGGCAATGCATTAATGGGTCTTCCCTTCTTATAAACTCTTCACCTAAGACCCATTTTTCCTAAGTAGGATTCTCACACTTACACCCTAACACATAAAGACCTTCCAACTTATTAAATGTTTTAGTCGACTCTTATCCACAACAATATGTTTACAAATTCATCATTTGACAAAATGTGACAAGAGGGGTAGAGTATTAAAATGTACCAATGAGACAAAAGACAAGCAAAGGAAATAAAGTAGAAAATACTTTACTTTGCGCAATCTAATGGATGATGGGAATGGGCCATAGGCAAACCATTGTCTTACATAGAGCATAAGTCCTCAAGTAGGTTAGGGATAAAAATGTTATAACTATCCTACCAGGTGCATGTTCCAAAAATTATATCCGAGATCTGTCTTCCGATCTTTAATATTAACTTAAAATCTATATGGTCAAGGAGGAAGGTTATGGGTCTAGGTTGTTGGTCTTGTTTTAGTTGTTTTGGCATCTTATTTTTGTCATTTTCAAACTGATTATTTGTCAAGAAACAAGTATAGATGAAAAATAAACATTTACTTATGAACATATCAAACATACCGGATACAGATAAGATACAGATGTAGATTCGATATAGATCATAAATAGATGAAAATCAAATAATCCAAACAACCTTATATGTTCACCATAAGCTAAAACTATAAATTATAACATAATTAAGGTTTAAATAGGGATGCAATGGAAAATCCATATGGGTTTGAGATAGGTTTTACAAAACTCTAACGTAAACACCATATATTGCAGGGTTCCTGAAACCCGTCCCAAATCTTATAGGGTTTTTTGCTCATGAATCTAAAGCCCTCCTAATAAACCTTATAGGGTATCTAAACCTCATAGACCTAGTAATCATTTAACTAGAATTATTTTATGTTTAAAGCTATCTATAAAAGATCACTTTCTCATAAGAAACATACCCATGAATTGTTAAAACAAGATTTTATTAAAAATGAATGCTAAAATCAAAATTTGGGTACCTAATATCTTGTAGGGTACCCAAAACTCGTCTCATATCTTATAGGATTTTTATCTATGAACTCAATAATCAACTGATAAAACCTTATGGGATAATCAAACCCGATAGGCTTAATAATTTTCCAACTGCAATTATTTTATGTTTAAAGTAATCTTAAAAGAAGAATGTCAGTCTCATAACATACATAGCTATAATTTTTTTTTTTTACTCATGAAAAAATTTATTTTTCTTTATATTTGTGTATAGAATAAATTATATGAATGTGATCTTAATGTATCATATGGCCAAAAGAATCGGATCCTAAGCAAAGATTGGGGCAAGTAATTAACCGTATTATGCTTCATTTGCTTCACATTATTTTTATGTTATATTTCAATTAAATTCCCTACTTTTTTCCTATACAGATTTTCAATTTATTAAAAAGTTTGGTCAATCTCTTAAAATATATAATTCCAAAGCCATGACGATATGTTTACAAATATGTCATTTGATGAAATGTGACAAGATTGTAGAAGATTAAAATGCATCAATGTGACAAAAAAGAGGTGAAGGAAATAGTGTAGAAAATACTTTAGTTTTGCTATCTAGTGAATGATGGGGTTGGGCCATAGGCAAACCATTATATGACATAGAGTACAAGTTTCAAATGAGTTTGTTATAAAAATGTTTTGTTTATCCTACCTGGTATATGTTTCGAAAATTATATCCAAAATCTATCTTGTAACTTTTAATATCAACATAAAATCTATATGGTCAACCAGGAAGGTTATGTGTTCACCCTAAGCTAAATCTATAAATTATAACACAATTAAGTTTTAAATAGATATGCAATGGGGACGGGTTTGGGATGGGTTTTACAAACACTAAACCCACACCGATATTAGATAGGGTTCTCAAAACTTATCTTAGACTTTGTAAGGTTTTTGTTCATGAATCCGAAACGCGCTAAATAAATCCTATAGGGTGCCTAAACCTAAACCTGATAGACTCAATAATCTTTTAATGATAATTATTTTATTTTTAAAATTATCTAAAAACAATTTTCTTCTCATAACATACATACCCATAATTTTTATTTTCTTGTTTACTCATAAAAAAATTATTTCGATTAATATTTGTGTATAAAGTGAATCCTTCCAAATTTATTCTTCATTAGCTTAATATTGCAATAAGTCACCATAATCAATAAAATAAAGATATTATTGAAAATGAATACTCTACAAATTTTTAAAATACATAAACAATTCATTAAATTGAACTACAAACTTATAAATGCATATGCCATTTATTAAATGGTTAATTACAAAAACGTTATTTGTGCTTTTGCCTATTTGCAAATACATGACCTTAATTAATTTTTTTTTACAAATAGGTGACATGAGTTTCATGCGAAAGTGTGTATATTATTAAATATTGTTTGAAAAATATATTTTAGTGTCTTATTAGTTGAAAAAATTAATTTAATAAAAATATTACTAAATAAATTTAAATATTAAAAATTATTTAAAAAACCAAAAATAGTGAAAAAAATATAATTGATTTTTTAAGACCGATAAGATATTGACATATGTCCTTCTAAATTATTAAATAATATTGACACTTTTGAATTAAACTCAAATAACTTATTTGTAAAAAAAAAAAAATTACAACAATATCCTATATTTGTGAATGAGCCAAAACATAGGGAGGGTTTTTGTAGTTAACCCTTTATTAAATTAAACAAGTAACTAAAATACATAAACTTAAAATAGTTTGACTTTTAATTTTATTAGTTGAAATAATTTAATAAATTTTTTATTAATGGATTTAGATTCCAAATGGTTTTATATGCGTCTCAAAACCCTATATGATTCCATATAAGTTTCGAACACTCATCTCAAATTTTATAAGATATTGATTGAATTGGGCAAATTAGATATTCTATAAAAACTGTCTGATTACATCTCTTGTTTTAAAAGACGATGACAATGGTGATTATATTTTTATACTTTCTCGCCATGCGGCATGAGATGGCAGGCATGCAGAATCTTATCTTTTATTCAAAGCTTTAGAAAGCTTTTCAAAAAATAAATGCACAAAATTAAAAAGAAAAAACAAAATAACTTATGTAGAGAAGGAATGCATCAAGGACGTAGACTAAAAGTGAAGGACATAAGTCGAAAATGTTAGGGGATTGTTTTACCAACTATCCCAGGTTGTGCAACCACCTCTAAGTGGAAAAAGATTTAATTGGTAATATAGATTGCATAAGAGTTAATTACTTTTTAACACATAAGGTATTTATTTTAAAAATTGCTCATTTCTTTTATTTATTAAAATATAATTAATAATTATCATTACGTATACCTACTGTATTACTTTTTGGCCATTGTGATTCCCATGAGAATGGACGGTGAGGTGAGGCAACCTGAAGAGATGCCTAAAATAATTCATTTTATTCGTGGGTCGCTTTATCAGGCTAAAAGATCGACAACAACATGACGACCTAGTGGTGGTCCAAAGCCACTTGGGTAACGGATTGTCTTATGTTACTTTTGAAATTCAAAACCCATACATGTAATGTATGAACTTTCTTATGTTATTTAGTAGCCACTGGGTGTGTGGCATCACCAATTCAAACATCAGGGGATTGCCCAAAGCCAGCAGCATTCTTTTGAAGATGCTCGTGATTAGACATCACCACAGGACGGTTTCGAATAGCGAATTGCTTCGAATCGTTCTTGATGGTTCCGTACCTGGAAACTGTCCCGTCGGGAACGGTTATGAACCGTCAAAGGAGTTGCCGGCGATTCGTTCATGCGGAACCAGCGATTCCATCGATTCCAACCTGCCATAAAAAAAAAAAAAACACACAAATGCACACACAAATGACTTTGGTGTTTGGAGGGGGTTGGTGGGGGGGCGGAGGCGAGAGGGGGAAGGGAGTGGGGTAGGAGGCCGGGTCTGTTTTATTAAATAAAAAAAAAAAAAACCTTGGTTCACGGTTTACATAAAACCAGAACCATCAGAATCAATGGTTCCGTGAAACCGTGAATCGCCCCGGCTCTGACGGTTCCAATTCCGGTTCCACGAAATATGAAACCGTGAATCGATGGTTTTCGGTTCGGATCAAGAACCGATTCAAACCGTACCGATGTCTACTCATAATGCCACTTCCTCTAATAGCTAACCCGATACTTCTGTAATTCGTCTTGTATTTTTCATTCATTTCAAAAAACATATATATTTTTTATATTTGTTCAATCTTTCGGTGATTTTTCTAAAAATTTTCAATCAATCACTTTCCGACGTTGCATATAAAAGGTAGCATTGCCTCGGATACCTACCACACGGCGAGAAAATGCTAAATATATGTTCCCGATGGTGCTATTATGGTTATGTTTAGTTCCATTGTGAAATAATCTAAAGTTTTGTAGTTTCTCTTTTATTTGCTGCGTCTGAAATGCAACTATCCTAAAAGTTTTGGGAAAATTTTGTGTTAATCCCGTTATAATGAGACTGGTTTCATTATATTAATATATAGTCAAATTTTCTTTTACAGTTATTAAATTTTTGAAATTTTTATGCTTATCTTTTATAATTTAATTAATTTTCATATGAGTAACGATAAAATCTAATAATGAGATTATAAAAAGTTTTCAAAGTTTTTTATGTTTTTTCACATATATATAAATAATGTTTAAAATCTAATTTGTATAATACTTAAATTAGACAATAAATGAGTCAAAACATCGAGGCTAAATAAGTATAAAATATGAAAAGAAAAAGAAAAGAAAAAACGCCGAATCCAGGGAAAATCATAATAATAATTCTGTCGGATTTGGTTATCTCATTATTACATTTCCCTTGTTTTATTTTTCTCTTGACTTAGTTATATAAAATTTGACAATTTTTGTGGTGTACTTTTTAACCTCAAGTTACGTTTGTCAAAGTGAACGCCCAATATGCACAATATTTTCTTGTTTCACGGAAGCTTTTAAGATTTTATCATAACCATCCAATTAATAATTTAATTATTAAATAATATAATAACAATATGATATGAGTTACTAAATAATCAATAAAATAAATCTTATCAAAAATATAATAATGCATATAATACGAACCGCCGAATAATGAATAAGACCAATCATGTTGAAATTAACAATGATGTCATAAAATTTTACCTTCTTTTACTGCTCAACAGCAAAATAGATCAACTCAACGCACAAATTGCATCTCTACCAAGAAAAATGAGAGGTAGAAGCTTACTTTTACTATAAAATAATTAAATACTAGGCCTCACTGCAGAACATATTTGTATATACCAATTTAGTGAAATATTTAATGACACATCCATATAAAACATAAGATAAATCAAGATTGATATATCTTATAAACATCTGTTATTATAACTTATAAGGTGGATGCAATTTAATAATAGATCAATTCCATCTCTAAGTAATTTCTTTAAGAAATTAAAAGATTTTCAACCAAGAAATTTCCCCTTAGGCATAAAAATTCGAATCGAAATAAATTAAGCCGAGAAGCGTTCACTAAATGAATGCAAAGATATTCCTCCACAAACAAGACAATGAACTGAAAAATAAATGAAACAACAGCAAATTTGCAAGTAAAATTTACTTTTCTATATATCCAGTATTGTATGGACTCAAATACATGTACAAAATTTCGTATTTACACATTCAGAAAACTCTTGGATGCCTCACCTAGTCTAAAAATTTCTTTGATAAGAGGAAATTACCCTATTGAGAGATTATATTCAACAGAGAACTCCTTGTCTTAATAAATCGCCTAAAGAACATTCTAGGCAAACATCAAGGCTTGAAATGCTGATATCAAGAGACTCCAGTTGCTTCTGAACAATCTGGATCTTCTCCGCGTCCATTGCTTCATTCGAGCTCAATCTCCACAAGGATGCATCCACAGATGCTAATTCATTACCAGCTCCAAGTTTTTCTTCACTGGCTATGGCTCCCTTGTGCACCAATCTTGACACGATAGACCACTTGTTGGCCTCCTTCGTCTCCGAAACAAGCGACAAAAGGGATTGGAACATTAAACTGCTCGAAACATTGACTTCTCTTAGTATCCTTATCACTGCTACAAGGTGGTCGTCGCGTTCAACCGGAGAAGAAGAGGATGTCCCGAGTTTGTTATCCATTTGCCTCAATCACTAACCAGCTTCTTGGCATCCTTCTTCGATTTCTTCTAAATTGGTATAGTCCTGGATTGACGTCTCAATGCTCGAATCTCCCTTTCGTCGGCGTAGTGCAGACAGAAGCACTTGGACATGTTCCTTAATTTGCAAAACAAGTTCCCTTGTGATCCCACAGATGTAGACATCCTCACGGGTCGGTTTCGAACCGGAAACCGACCTGACCCGTCACCGGCGGTTCCTGAACCGGGAACCGGCCCGGTAATGGAGGGTCTGAACCGGTAAAGGACCCGGCGGTTCTGACGGGTCCTTACGGTTCCATCCCTAAAAACCGCATAATCCGGTGGTTTTGGAACCGTCGATTCAAGAACCGGCAGAACCGACGGTTCTACACCATAAAAATTATAAAAAAAATAAGAAAAAAATAAAATAAAGTTATAAAAAATTGTAATTATAAAATAAATATTTAAAACTATTTTTGCATAAATAATAAAAAATTTATTTCCTATTCACAATATTAAATGTGTTATTATTAACAACACAAGTAATAAATACATTTGAAATCATATATTGTTAAATTTATGTAGACTTCTAATCAAAGTAGACTTTCTTTCTTAACAATGTGTGATTCGTTTTTTGTTATTGAGAATTATTTATATCTTTGAATATTTTATAGTGTCACATTACTAATATAACAACTAAAAAATGTAAGTGATTATATATAAATAAATACGTGATTATATATAAATAAATACATAATTATAGAATTTCTTTTCATTAATGCTATGAACAATTATTGTTAAGTTCAATGTTATTTCAAGTTAAAAATTTATTTTGTATTTTTTCTTAGTTAAATTAAGTAAATTATTTAACTGATTTTTTATTTTTTTTTCATGGTTCCCGGTTCCTCTAGAACCAGAACCGAACCGTGAGAACCGGCGGTTCTTAAGAACCGGGAACCGGACCGGCTCCCACGGGTCCGGTTTCGGTTCCACCACTTTTGAAACCGGGAACCGGCGGTTCGGGTCCGGTTCCAGACCCGAACCAGACCGTGATGATGTCTACACAGATGTCTACAAGATTAACCGAACCGTCCAATAGTTCATCCACACATTTCTTACTCTTGTAATTTGACAGGATTTCTTGTGTGGTTCCCAAGTTGAGAAGCTCATCCAACGAAAGGTACAGATTTACCAATCCATCAAAACCAGATTGGATTGATCCTAGAGACAGAGTTGAAGTTGTCTCCCAGGATTTGATCTTGTTAAGCTGCTCCTCAACGCCAACGGTACTAGGATGAGACCTGGAGGGCAAGCTAATGGATCTAACCTGAACTGATTCCTTTTCATTCCAAAAACACTTGCCATTGTTTTATTTTTGTGTTTATTTGTTTCTTTTGATTGGCGTGGCTTCTCAGTTCTAAGAATGAATCTCCATATATAGGAACAAAAAGAGACACGACTGCTTGCGACAATGTGGTATAACATGTGAAGGCAATGTGGGCACCCCTAGGAAATTACAACACTGTCACATCCTAGGCCAACAAACCTCTCAATATTTTATTATATCATCAGTCCATAAGCCCTAATAATAATTGTGACAATGAGGGGTCCTAAAATATGAATAATCATCACCCCTCATTGCCTCAATATTGCCACATCATGTGTTTCATAATGAAAAAATTGTAACGGATACCTTAACGTTAAAATATTAAATATTTTTCTAAAACTTTTTTGACATTTATATAATCTCAAAATAATATAATTAATATATTAAAAATAGTAAAAACTGTTTTTTAATAATTATAATTAAAAAATGAAAGATTCATACCCAATATGTCTTGTTTGAAGAACCAAAATAATATGATTATAGTATAAATCATTATAGAAAAATTGGTCATTATAAATAAAAATTTTGTGATAAAAAATAAAAAAAATAAGTTGTATTTTTATAAATAAAATCAGTGGCAATAAATTTTATGATAAAAAATTATATTAAAAATAAAATTTTTATTCTAAAATTTAGATTTTTTTTTTTTTTTGTAAGAAAACCTTTTTTTCAAGAAACTTGCCGAGTACCCCGGAGATTCATTAAAAGGATTTAGATGTTTAAACTGTTCCGTCTTCATGATGTGACTATGTCATCCCTGTCTCAAATTGCAGAACCTCGAGAGCATCACTAATATAAAACACTACTAAAAAATATGCTCAAAAAGAGAATCATGATCTGACTTTATTTCTACCATTAGATTTTTAAATGGTAGTTGCGGTTGTATAATAGGAGATTAATTCTTCATAAATAATACTATTTATTAGTTGGGCTCAATTATTGAAAGAATCGCTTCCGTGCGGCGATAACACCTGGATAGAGTCTATATGAACACGTATGTGTTCTATGGGGACAGGTGGTGCTGTGTTACATTTAATAAATGAATAGAAAGGCACTGAACCCTTGGGACTTCATCCCAATTTTCACTTTGGCATCGAACGAGGATTGATTCATAAAAGGAAATAGGCTCCGCGGCAGCTTTCGGAGCCCCGGGTTGGAAGGTAATGGTACATCAAAGATTGGTTTTTAAAAGATCTTAAAATATATAATTTTTTTTTTTTGACATTTATTCTATGGGTCTCATGATATAAATCAATAACTTTTATAGTAATAATTGAAAGTTTCTTTGAAGAAGATTCAATTTTATTGATACACTAAATGTCTAGTGGGTGATGACCAAATGTTAATATGTATATATTTTTGACAAATATTAATGATTGTGCATACCACTTATAAAGTTATCCATATATCGTTATTTTACTAGAATTTATATATTACAATAGAGAACCAAACAAGACATATTCTTACATGGATGAAAAATTAGTCAACATAATGTGCATTTGAGTTAGTAGACTAATGAGTAGATTGGTAATTAAGCAACTGTATGGTGCGGTTGCTGCAGTTGACCGATCGTGTACGGTAAACATGGTATTGACCAGAGAGAAGTCTTGAACTGATGAGAAGTATGTAGATGTTGAAGAGAGAGGCATGGGAGGAGGAATACGTAAACCCAGTTTTTCGAGTGCATGAGTATGATAGAAAATTAAATCAGATATATTTTATTATTCTTAACTCGTTCTTTGTGAAATAGTTACTTTGATTCTTTTTATTGTTATTTCATTAGAGTTTCTGCATTACTTTCAATTTTAGTAATATGTAGAATCCTCGCCAAATGAGAAGAGAAACACCTTATTTATAGATGTTGGATACTAGTAGTAATAGCTGTCGGATGACTTCCGGATGGATGGTTGAGATGAAGCATTACTTGCAACCATTGGATTTCTTCCACGAATTCAATGGCCAGAATCCATCCCTTCTTTTATGTATGTGAGCATGGAATAGATGAGGACTTTTATAATATAAAAGGAGCTTATTTTCTTATGAAAATAGCCCATTTTTAATATAAAATAGAAATATGCTTATTTTATTCTAGATGAGCCTTATTTTAACCAAACAAAGTCTAGTCTACTTGTCAAGTACAAGAAAACCAAATTAGGATGAGAACCGAATGAACTGGTTCAATGGTTCTCATTTTAAGCCTACCAAGTCAAATCTCCATACAATATTCCCTATTGAACCCGTCTTTTAGGCCCTCTCACTAGCTCAAAAGACAAGTTCTTTGTATTAAATTGAGCTCTAAGCCTAGTTACTGAAATAACGCTCTACAACAACAAATGTAGTTGAAAGTAACTAAATAGTAATTGTAACTAATAGATATATAATAAACCTAATCAACAAATCTTCGAGCATCTAGTAGCTTGAATAACCACAATCCTTTTTATCTTGTTCACCTGCACACCGAAAACATCTAACATACATTAAAAATGTAAGAAAGTAAGAGGGATCTATAGAAGAAGATCTAGGGATTGTAGGAGCTTATATGTGGAAGGTTCGAAGGTTTCTAAAAATGATATAGAGAGAGAATAAAGAGATTTTATATCCTACTGAGACAACCGTGCTTGAAGATAATGGGCTGAGGGAGTAGGCATTTAACAATTCAGCGTTCTCATTTGATGCCAACAATGGTTCTAGTTACAAGAAGTCATTCACAAATTGGTGATATGGAATTTCAAAACATTCATTGGTGGCAATTTAAGAAACTTTAACCCAAATATCTTCTCGTATGGACAAGATTATATTGAATTAAAATCAATAAAAAATACGCTAGATGCTCATATTCAAGATTGAAGCATTACTTAGAAGTATCAAAGTGTAGATACCTAAGTTCTCTAGAGTCAATGGATTGGAATGACTTTTTAAAGTCGACTAAGTCCTTACATTTCATCAAATAAAGAAGAAGCATAGAATTACCATTTCAAACTCTATATTATATGGTGATGCATTGCAATGGCACTAGTGGATGTCATGAATTAGTAGTTAAGTTCTTGGAAAAATTTCATTGAAGCTTTATCCATAAGATTTGGTCTATCCATATGAAGATGTATAAGGCAATTTCTCCAAATTAGTGCAAACCACCACTATTTTTTAGTATCAATCTTAGTTTGAAACATCATCAAACTGAATAGTGGGGCTCTCTGAGTTACTTTATATAATAAAAGCTGCACCAAGCATATTTCCAAATCACATTCGTTAGTTGATGCCATTTGGCTAGCAAGAATGCATGAGGACAAATTAAATGACCAATTTAATACGTATAAAAAATACCAAAAGGCTTCTATTTCCGCTCTTTCTTCTTTAAATTTGCAATTTTCCAAACTTACATACACTTCTAAACAAACATATTATAACTCATCCACTTTAAACCAAACATAAACCTACACACAAACCAAACATTGACCAAACCAAATGTCCCGGTTTTACCAATAAAACAACCGACACTAAAAGAAATGCAAGCAAAAAGAGAGTAAGGGCGTTACTTTAATTGTGATGAGAAATTTAATCAAATCACAAGTGCAAAGCTAAACTCCCTTTTGCAACTTTCAAATGAAAATTCACAATAACTCATGAACTAGAGGACATACCCGAAGTGGAACATATTGAAGACACCTATGCTATTAGTTATCATGCATCGCATGGTGAAATGGTGCCAAGAACATTATAGTTTTTTGGCAAAGTTTAAAAGTACCAAGTTTTTGTGTTGATTCATTAATGATGCACTAACGATTTTGTGTAATCTTGTATTGCCAAACATTTAAGATTATTTGTACGACTTGCACCTACATTCAATGTAATAAATGTAAATGATCATAAGTTATAATGTGAAGGACAATATAAGGATGTTAAACTCAAAAGGCAAGGGTTTGAATTTTTCGCTACTTTTTATGTCCTTCCTATTTAAGCGGCTAACAGGGTGTTAGGTTTTTAATGGATTCAAGAGATGAGACTACTTACAATTGATTATAATTAATTCTCTGTACAATTTTTACACCAAGGTTGTCAAGTTACTTTGTTTGGTAATAAAAAGTGGCTGAACCAATTTCTCATCATTGGGTGGAATTTTCAAATAGATGCTATTGTAACTTACTATTAACATGTTGCTTAAATTGAGGATAATATATAAGAGAATTCTATTGATGATACCCTAATCGATGAAGTGTTGGGCAAATTTTCTCACATTTTAAAGACACCTTCATTGGTATCACCTTTAAGGGATGTTAACATCATATGCACCTGACTAATGGGGTTTTTGCAATAAATGTCAAGCCATATAAATCCATCTTTCAAAAAAGTGAATTGAGTGACAAATTAAAAAATGTTGGAGTAAACAATAATTCAATATAGCAATAACCCATTCTTCTATCTAGTTTTTACTAATGAGAAGATGGATGGTTATGGCACTTTTGCATTGACTATCGCACATTAAATCAAGGAACAATTAAGGTGAATTACTTATATCAACTATAGATGAATTATTGGGGATGAATTGAAGGTGGTTACAATATCTTTTAAGCTTGATTTACATGTGTTGGCCATTAAATTGATTACATCTAATGATGTAGAAAATGGCTTTTCGAACTCATGGAGGGCATTACATATTATAAGTAATGCCATTCAGATTGAGTAAAGCTCTAGCTACATTTCAGTTTTATCATACTGAATTTTTAAGTATTTTCTTCACCAATTTGTCTATTTTTGTGCTTCTTATTTTTTTGACATATTGATTTATAGCTTGACTTTGGAGTTACATATTGCACATTCAGAACAAGTACTGACAATTCTGCCTAATAACACTCTCTTTTTAAAGAAAAGTAAATGTGCATTTGGTAAGACCACCATAGAGTATCTTGGTCATATCGTTGTGATGGTAAAGTTAGATGAAAACTATTGAAGATTGAAGATGTTCAAAATGGCTGGTTCTTGACAATATCAAACAATCGAGACATTTCTTACCCTTTTCAAATTTGTTGAAGAAGGATGCTTTTGAGTGGACTAATTAAGCTGTGGTAATTTTTAACAAGCTAAAGGACTCTCTAATTCATGCTCCTATTTTGTCCTTTCCAAATTTTACTAAAAAATTTTTGTGGTGACTAATGCATTAGGTATGGGCATAGATGCAGTTTTGTTACAAGATAATCATCCTATTGTATACTTTAGTAAAAATCTTCCTTTACATTTAACCAAAGCTTTAGCTTATGTTAGGGAGTTGCATGTAGTAGAGGAAGCAGTTTGAAAATGAAAATAATATCTCCTTAGTTCTCATTTTCTAGTTATAACTCACCATAGGAGTTTGAAAATATTGCTTTCTCAAGTAATTCATATGCTATAACAACATAATTATCTTACTAAGTTGTTGGATATGATTATACCATTGTGTATAAATCAAGTCATGAAAATATAGTGTATGCATTTTCTAACAATGTTTCATTTCATTAGGCTTTTTTAATGCCATAGTTTACAGAACATTAGAACTGAGTATATTGAAATTCAAGCTTTTCAAAAGTTGATTAAAGATATTAGACATGGATATTAGATCAAATGGAGTCTCATGTGGCATAATAGGCTCATTTTATAAAGGGTGATTGTATTTAGTATCTTAATTGAGATTAAATCCTCTTTATTAGAGGAATTTCATAGCATCCTCTAGCTAGACATTTTGGTGAGTTAAACACTTATAAGAGATTATTATCTCAGTTTTGTTGGCAAAGTATGAAGCACGAAGTCGAATTTTAGTGTGTTAAACACTTATAAGAGATTATCATCTCAGTTTTGTTGGCAAAGTATGGAGCACAATGTCAAAGCTTTTGTGAGGGATTGTATTGTATGTCAATTGATTAAGAACTATACCGAAGGACCAGGTAGTTTATTGGCTCCTTTGCCAACTCAAGAGATTGTGCAGGATGATATTTCTGTGGATTTTGTGACTTGTTTACCAAAGTCACATGGTTATTCTACTATATTAGTAGTTTTTGACAAATTATTTGGGTAAATTACACTAGAATATAAAAATTTAATGGTAGGTATATTTGAGGTCACAACGTTTAGAAAGTGGGTCAATTGATGTTACCATCGACGCGTGTCATAATGTGGCGGATTTTCTGAGTTTTAATTGAATTTTTTTCTTGTTGACAAGTGTCAATGGTGATCTCAATTAACCCATTTATCTAAACGTTGTGACTTCAAATGAACCACTCAAAACATTATGACTTTAATTGAACTTACCACTAAATGTGTAAAAACCGACATATGCGATATTAAAATATGACATATCAAGTCCTGACCACATATAATAAATAGATATATTACATGTAAGGTTGTCTGAAAAAGGAGTGTTTATGTAAATTGCCTATTTAACTGTTCAAATACATTGCTTTAACAAAAACTTCTCAATAAAGAGTAGATACTTTAATATCACAACACATGGATACCAATAACTTGGTATCCCAAAGTTTACAAACCATATATTACATACTATATAAGGAAAAGTATATACTTTAAATTACACCTTAGGCTTATAAACAAGCCATGTCTATACTATTACACTTTTAAACAAAACAAACTTTGGGTTGGTCTCTTTTGCCAGGAAAACAACAAGATCGGTCCAGAAGTCCTAGTCATCACACTCATCCAAAAATTCCTCAAAGTTCGTCCCATAGCCCAAGGAATCACAAAACTTGTCATCTTCGATACCTAAAGGAGAGAAAGTGAGCCGGGGGCTCAGTATACAGTAGTACAAACAAATACGGTATGGCACACACCCCTGAACTAATGCAAGGCAAATCACAATAATGATTTCTTTATAATTAAGACAACAATCTAACATTGAAGTATTCAAACTCCGAATTCAATCCTAGAGAATGTAGGAATCCTCAATAACCACAACTGCTCATGGGGTTAATATAAGCAGCCCGAACACTTATATATCTGTTATATCCTTGTAAAGAAAATGTAATTTCATTTAGGGTTTACAACCATTATCAACTTTACTTTACTTAATCAATAATATTACCTAGTTCAATCGTCCCCATAAACGTAAACTATCATATTATATTCTTTTAAGAGTAAGCAAATGTTATAACAAGATGATACTCCCTATCAATTACCCACCATGCTACTAAGAAAGGTCATTGCATCATGACCAGTGGCCTAAGCGCCTAAGCGCCTAAACTATCATGTTAACCTCGTTAATAAAGTTTTCGCTCCTCGAATTAGATTCGATGGCAAAAAGCACAATCAATTCAACATCTTTAATTCCTCTTTGATTAGAGTTGGTTTAGTTTATATATATATATATATATATATATATATAATCTAGGAATCAACAATCACATTACTGTTACCTTGATAAGTAGATTTATTAGGCTAAAAACCTGTATTCGAACTCAGAAGTATGAAATCTGTCGAAGAAACCATTTCATAAAATAAAATTAATTCACAAGAATCAATTAAATCATTAATTACTCGTTAAATTTAGACAAAACTTAAATCATTGCACAACATTCTATTTTATACAATTATAAATATTCACATCATCTTTCATTAATCATTCATCTATTATTATTATTATTTATACATATATATATGTATTTTTAAATAGTATAAGAGGTACGATCACGCCATTACATAAGCCGTGATATAGATAACTCCCAAATCACGGTCGAGATCTAGGTCGTGATGTCCGTTACACCGTAATTAGCATTCTAAAAATTTGTTAAAAAAATAATCGAGAAGAATAACATGCATTACTATGACGTGATCTAGGTCATGTCATCAAGAAAAAGAAGTCAGAAGAAATCAGGTATGGAAACGACCGTATTCAAGCTTTTTAAAACATTAGAGGACATAGCGGCCCCTGTTACGGTTGTAATTTAGGCCGTTTCAAGATTTTTAAAAGACTCCAAGGAGATAAAGGTTCGTGTAACAGCTGTATTTGACAAGGAAAATATAACAGCCTCGATTACGCTCGTTATGAATAGGGCATTAACCTTATGATACTTGTTTCAAAATTTTTAATGTTCTATCTCTTCTAATCCTTTACTAAGATCTTATATGCTCATAAAAACATATCAAAATTAGTCTATACAAAATATTAAATATCATCAAGTTCAATTATTCATATAAGCCTTTTTTACACTTATATATATGCACGACAACTTAACTTAAAAACATAATCTCATGATTTAAGCTTGTTGATCTCTATTATTACTCTAATCATCTAAGTTCTACTTACTTATCACTAATAACATCCATATCCTTGTCATATTACCTTAAACTTCATATTTCATTTTATCAAACACCTAGGGTACGCATATCTATTTACATACCAAGTTCAACATACACAATAATATGCCTTTAATTCATATAAAACATCAAAGTCCTACTCTTATCTAACATTAACATCAATTAAAATCATGTATAAGTAAGACAAATACGAAATCAACTTTTCTTACTTGTTTAGCTACTACTAGTGCTCAAGTTTAAAAGGAATTTGAATGCAGAAATTTAGGTTTGTTTAGCTTAAGAGATAGCAGAGAGGGAGGGAAATACGATGGAAAGAGAGAGGGTCCGTTTTGGATTGATATTTGTTTCCTTTGTTGATTGTTGAGGCATTGGGGAAATTTTTAGAAGGTGTATGAAAGTGGGCTTGGGCTTTGGGTGTGTGCGAGAGCTTGGTTTAGCTAATTTAATTGGTCTTAGGCTTAGGATTTGGACTCCAAAATCTACTATACTTTGTATCAAACACACATACACCTTAATTCAATACAATTCAACAAACAAACATATTACTAAAACTTTACTAACACACAAATACATTAATTAGAAGAATTTCTCATACAAAGAATTGGTCATATTGTCAAATTGAATTATACTAACTTGTCCATAACAATTAAATTCACAAATCAACAATTAATCATATAAAAGCAAATTAGTTTTGTATATTAATTTTATATTATTTCAAAGTGTTGTGCCTTTTCGATGTAATTTACCCCAAATTATTTAAAAATGTCATATGAGAGCTTTGGATGAAAGTTTTACAGCATCAAAAGTGGCTCATTTGTTTTTGCAACTTGTACTAAATCATCATGGTTTTCATAAATCCATAATATTACATAGGGATCCTACTTTTGTTAGTGATTCTTAGAAGGAACTGCTTTGATTGAGTGGAACTAAAGGCACTAGGAGCTTGCATACCATCCTCAATCAAATGGGTAGATAGAAGTGATTAGTAGGATGATTCAACAATATTTGAGAGGCTTGGTTAGATGCTCCCACTACTTGGTTTAAATATCTTTCATGGGCTGAATTTGCTCATAATACTTTGATACATGAAGGAGCTTAGATGTCTCCTTCAAAAGTGGTTTATAGATGCAAATTCCTCACTATTCCTATGTACACAAGGCATGGTTGTTAAACATACGAGTCAATTAGTACGTTTCTACAAGTTTATGAGTTCATGGTGTGATTTCAATTTAACTAGCATACAAAATCATTTTTGGAGCAAACTCGTATGGACTTACGTTCTATATAGTAGAAATGGTAGAATCGCTAATAGAATTGTAGTGTAGTAATTTTACACACATATTTGTTCTATTTCAACTTTAAAACAACAAGTAATTTAATATGTTTAAATTTAGGAACTTTGGGTTGGTTTTGATGTTTATCTTAAGCTAACCTAATTTTAGGTTTTTTTTTTTTTTTTCATTTTTTCCCCTTTTATTTCTTATTTCTTTTTTTTTTCTCTTTTTTCACAGGGTAATGCATTGGATACGAAATGGTTTTATCGCAAGATATTGATCCGCACACAAATACCCGACTTGTGATCTTCAACACTTATTAATTCTAAGAATTCCTAGGTTGTTAGTATCAAAAATTGAAATTATCACAATAAAATTTGAATCTTGGGAGAGAAGAGAAAAACATGCTTGATAAAATTTCATTCAATCAATACTCCAGCTTCTTTCCCCCTAAGGCGTACAATATAAGAGAAAACACATATTTTTTCCAAAAAAGAAAATATCTCTAATAATCAGTTAGAAAGAAAATATATTAATATACAAAATAAATGTCATAGACGGCAATTAAAACGAACTTTCCTATAAAAAGATATAACATAGGAAAAAATTACCAAAAGTAGTAAAAACGCAGTTTTAAAGGCCTAAACAATCAAATTTGCTTGAAAAACAGATATACATCATGAGTGAAGCTATGAGTTTTACTTGTTGGCTCATTTTCCTTCTGAATAGGGACCTGCAACATGAAAATCTATAACCTTCCAAAATTACGAAACTGTCATTGTTTAATTTTATGTTTTTCCAAATAATTAAGTGCAATTTCTTCCACCGCATCATCCTCCCTAGGGTGGAAAGAATTTTTCCTTGAATTTTATTCATTTGAATCATCACCAAGGTAAGTAGTAATGTATTTAACATTGAACATGTCTACAGTTCTAATGTGACTAGGTAGTTTTAACTGATAGGCATTAGGGGTGATCTTCTTAATAACCTCCACTGGACCAATTTTTCGAGTTGATGGTTTGTTATATTCACCCATAAGGATTCTATCTTTAGTAAGGACAACCTAAACATAATCCCCCACACCAAACTCTACATGTCTCTTCTTTCTATTAGCAACCACTTTGTACTTGCCCGTGACTCTTCCTATGTTTTCATATATAGCTTTGTGAACCTCTTGAAGATTGTGGACAAAGTCCTCTGCCTTCCCATGAACTCGGGTCTTATCTGGTAATGGTAGTAGATTAAGTGGACCAGGAGGAATGATAAAGTACACTACTTGGAAAGGACTCAACCCTATGCTACGATTGATTGCATGGTTGTTTATGAACTCTACATGACTTGGCTTCTAGTCCCAACACTTCACATGATCACCCATCAAACTCCTTAACATATTACCCAAGGACTTGTTCACCACCTCAGTTTTCCCATCTATCTATGGATGATAGGCACTACTAAAATTCAACCGAGTATTTACCATCTTCCATAAGCTACGCTAAAAGTGGCTAAGAAACCTAGTATCCCTATTAGACAATGCTCCAAGGAAACCTATGTAATCTGTATACTTCTCGAAAGTACAATTGTGCCATACGCACAGTATCTGTAGTCTTCTTGTAGGGAATAAAGTGGACCATCTTTGAAAATTTGACAACAACTACAAAGATGGACTCGTTATCTCATTGTGTTCTTCGCAATCCTAACATAAAGTCCATTCTCCCATCGATCCATGGCTATGAAGGGATGGGGAGTGGCTACTTCATTGTGTTCTTTGCAATCCTATCATAAAGTCCACGCTCACATTGATCCAAGGTTGTAAAGAGATGGGAGTGGTACGTATAACCCTGCATTTGTAGTCGCCCTTTTGGACGCTTGGTAGATCCAACAACACTGCATGTAGTGCTCTACCTCATTGCGAATGGTTGGCTAGAAATAAGATGCGTGTACCAATTGCAAGGTGTTTGTCTCATCTTCACGTCTCTCACCATGCAGTTTTTGATGATCAGAGAATGCAAACTACAATCTAGAATTACAATTGATTACCCCTGAAAAGAAACCCATCTGCAGCTAAATACTCAGACTTTTCTCCAGCTTGACTCTAGCCAATATCTCAAAAAACACGGATAAGTCTCATACAAACAAGCAAAAAAATGAAAACTAATTACCTTTACATTCAGCTTGTTCAGAAGGCTTAAAGCGTATGCTCAATGCATTAGCAACTTTGTTTGTAATGCTGGATTTGTGCTTCACAACAAAAATGAAACACTCTAAGTGGGTTGCCCAAGAAGTATGCTTAGCCGAGACTCTATCCTAACTATGTAAATGCTTCAGAGCCTTATGGTCAATGTATAGTACGAATTCCCTATGAAATGGATAATGCCACTAGTGCTTAATAGCTTGCACTATAACATAAAACTCTACGTCATAAGTGTTGTATCGCAATTTTGACCCCAACAACTTCTCACTATAGTAAGCAATCGATTTGTTACTCTAGCTTAACACAACCCCAATTCCCACCTTCGATGCATCTACATTTAAATCGAAAGGTTGACGAAAATCTAGGAGCACTAATATTGAGGTTGTTGTAAAGCGCATCTTTATCTTCTCAAAGGCCCTATTTCCTTCCTCGGTCCGCATAAACTTCCCTCCTTTCATTCAATCTATTATTAGAGTCATAATGCTGCTAAAATGTGGGATGAATCATTTGTAATATGATGCAAGGCCATGGAAGCTTCTAATTTTAGTTAATGTAGTAGGCCTAGGCCATTGCTGAATGACTTCCACTTTGGTTCTGTCAACCTACAAGCCTTCATTCGAAATCACATAACCAAGAAAAGTACCTCAGATGTCAAAAACACGCACTTTTTCATGGCTACATAGAACTTTTCCTTGTGTAGCACACTAAAAACAGCCCTCAAATGTTTGAAATGCTCTTTAGGGTTAGCACTGTAAATCAATATATCATCAAAGTAAACTCCACACATTTGCAATGAATGGTCTAAAAACCTAGTTTAATCACCCTCATGAAGTTATTGGGTGCATTAGACAACCCGAATGGCATAACTAGTCACTCATACAAACCCTTCGCATCTTAAAAGTCATTTTCCACTCATCACGACTTGAATTGAATCTGGTGATACCCACTCTTCAATTCCAATTTAGTGAACACCCTTACACCATTAAGCTGGTCAAGTAAATCATCCAAGAAAGGAATAGGAAAACGATACCTTATAGTGATTTTATTAATGCCACGATTGTCTATACTCATGTGCCAGAAATCATGCTTCTTAGGTGTCAAAAGGGCTAAGACTACACATGGGCTCAGGTTCTCCCTAATAAAGCCTTTAGCCAGCAACTCCGCATATTCCGCAGGCTCATTCGATAATGTGGTTGATTTGGAAGGGCTGCTCTAGGCTCAAGATCTATCTTACGTTGAATATCATGCAGAGGTGGTAATCCATCTGGTAAATCCTTAGGAAACACATCCTGGAACTCTCTATTATCAGAACTGCTACTTCACGTAGCCCCACTTAGACTTTAACTTCCTTACCAACTAAAGCAAAAACAATATCAAACTCCGTATCTCTTCCTTAAATCTAGCTAAGGATAATATGCTAGAGCTACTACCACCACTCTGTTTAGCAAGCTTGGACTCAATAAAATCCATGTTCAGTACCAACACAATCTTCACCCCTTTGTATACAAAACTATACATATTAGCCATCCCATCATGCATTACATCCCTATCAAACTACCAAGGTCTCCCCAAGCAGGTGACAGGCATCCATTATCACCACATCACACCATACATATCCTTGTATCTAGAACCAATGGAGAAAGAAACAAGAGCACGTTTGGAAACTGTTACCTCACCATCATTTTTTAACCAAGCCAGTTTGTAAGGCTTTGGTGTTGCTCTAATTGAATGCCCAATCTACACCAACGGAGAAAGAAACAAGAGCATGATGTTTTCATAACTACTAGAGCCAATCACGAATCAACACATCTTACCTAAAATGGTGCAAGTGGACTAGAGGATATTGTTTCGAAGCCACTCTTCCTCAACTGCCTTGGGAGTCATACATGACCGCCCAACAACTAGATTATCCCTACCATCTCCAATCACAAGCTCTTCATCGACCTATACTTCATCATAAACTAGCTCACCATTGTCTCCTGCTTCAAAAAGATCCTCATCATCTTCCTTATCTTCATCCTCAATAAAAAGTGCTTTCTTTCCCTCCTTTTTACAATCTGCCTAGCGGTGACCAACTACATCACATTTAAAGCACTTTATTCTACTAGTACTAGAGTTGCCAGTATTAAGCATACTAAAACGCCCCGTAGCACTACTACCTGTGACTCCACTTCTAGGACAGTTCACACCACTACTAGCACTACTTGTTGCCCTACTTCCATATCCACCACTCTCATATCGTCTCCGTTGCATTTCGACAATCAAAGCCCTTTGATGCGTAGCTGATACATTAATAGGGCTAAACAAATTGATAGCATCATGAAACTGCAACCATAGCCCTCCAACATAACATGTCACTAATTGCTCCTCCGTCTCCTAAACTTTGTTTTTGGCTATTGGCTGATGAGATTCTATCACATTCGATTATCTCATTTTTTTTTTCATATCTTATATTTTCCTCTTGATTTGGTTATAAAAAATTTGACCATTTTTGTGATTTGCATTTTAACCTCAAGTTACCTTTTGTAAAAGTGAAAGTAATCGCATAATATGCACAACATTGATTTGTTCTATGTCCCGTAAATAGAATATCCAATAAATTATTTAACCATTAAACAAATATAATAATTAAAATATTAATTATTTTTAATGATTCAATCACAATTAAATCTGATATGAATTATTGGATAATAGACGAAACTAATTTTGCTGTTTATGCCATTTATCAAAATTAATGAAAGATTACTGCTCAACAGCAAATCTTGTCCACTTATTAAGTTGAAATAGATCTCAACACACAAATTGCATCTATGGCCAAAAAAAAAAAAAGGGATTGGATGCTTAATTTACCATAAAATAATTAAATAACTCAAAACATATTTGTACATACCAATTTAGTGAAACATTTGATGACACATCCATATAAAACATAAGATAAATCGAGATCGATATATCTTATAAAGGTCTCCTATTATAACTTATAAAATGGATGCAATTTAATAATAGATCAATTCCATCTCTAAGTAATTTCTTTTAAGAAATTAAAAGATTTTCAACCAAGAAATTCCCCCTAAGGCATAAAAATTCGATTCTAAATAAATTAAGCCGAGAAGCGTTCACTAAATGAATGCGAAGATATTCCTCCACAAACAAGACAATGAACTGAAAAATAAATGGAACAACAGCAAATTTGCAAGTAAAATTCACTTTTCTATTATAAGTATTGTATGGACTCAAATACATGTACAAAATTTTCGTATTTACACATTAAGAAAACGCTTGGATGCCGCCTAGTCTAAAAATTTCTTTGATAGGAGGAAATTACCCTATTGAGAGATTATATTCAACAGAGAACTCCTTGTCTTAATAAATCGCCTAAAGACGCATTCTAGGCAAACATCAAGGCTTGAAATGCTGATATCAAGAGACTCCAGTTGCTTCTGAACAATCTGGATCTTCTCCGCGTCCATTGCTTCGTTCGAACTCAATCTCCACAAGGATGCATCCACAGATGCTAATTCATTACCAGCTCCAAGTTTTTCTTCACTGGCTATGGCTCCCTTGTGCACCAATCTTGACACGATAGACCACTTGTTGGCCTCCTTCGTCTCCGAAACAAGCGACAAAAGGGATTGGAACATGAAACTGCTCGAAACATTGACTTCTCTAGTACCCTTATCACTGCTACGAGGTGGTCGTCTTGTTCAAGCAGAGAAGAAGAGGATGTCCCAAGTTTGTTATCCATTTGCTTCAATTCACTAACCAGCTTCTTGGCGTCCTTCTTCGATTTCTTCCTAAATTTGGTATAATCCAGGATTGATGTCTCAATGCTCGAATCCCCCTTCCGTCGGCGTAGTGCAGACTGAAGTACTTGAGCATGCTCCTTAATTTGCAAAACAAGTTCCCTTGTGATCCCACAGATGTCTACAAGATTAACCGAACCGTCCAATAGTTCATCCACACATTTCTTAGCCTTGTAGTTTGAAAGGATTTCTTGTGTGGTTCCCAAGTTGAGAAGCTCATCCAACGAAAGGTACAGATTTACCAATCCATCAAGACCAGATTGGATTGATCCTAGAGACAGAGTTGAAGTTGTCTCCCAGGATTTGATTTTGTTAAGCTGCTCCTCAACGCCAACGGTACTAGGATGAGACCTGGAAGGCAAGCTAATGGATCTAACCTGAAACTGATTCTTCTTCATTCCAAAAACACTTGCCATTGTTTCCTTTTAGTGTTTATTTGTTTCTTTTGATTGGTGGGGTGGTTTCTAAGTTTGTAAGGATGAATCTCTATATATAGGAACCAAAGGAGACAACACTGCTTGTGACAATGTGGTATAACATGTGAAGGCAATGTGGCACTCCTAGGAAATTACTAACACTGTCACATCCTGTTACGATCCCATATCGGTTCTATGAGAAATCGTAGAATGATATTTAAACCTAAAGGGTTTTCCCACCTAATAGACTAGTCTTTTGGGTTGGGCTCTTCCTTTGGACTTAATACCTAACATTTGGTGCTCTCGTTGAGAGACCGATGTCTAACGGAAGGGGCAACCTAGAAGGGGCGGCCTGAAAAAGGGCTATCTAGGAAAAAAAAAAAAGCTAGAGTGCAGCCACCTAGAGTGAAAGCCATTCAGAGTGGGCCACCTAGAGTAGGCCATCGAGGGCGTCGGCTTCTTAAGGAGTGGACAATGTTACGACCCCACATCGGTTCTACGAGAAATCGTAGAATGGTATTTAAACCTAAAGGGTTCTCCACCTAATAGACTAGTCTTTTGGGTTGGGCTCTCCCTTTGGACTTAATACCTAACACATCCTAAGCCAACAAACCTCTCAATATTTCGTTATATGATCAGTCCATAGCCCTAACAATAATTGTGGCAATGAGGGATCCTACAAAATGGATAATCATCACCCCTCATTGCCTCCTATAATGTCACATCATGTGTTTTATAATGAAAAAATAGTAACAGGTACCTTAACGTTAAAAATATTAAATATTTTTCTAAAACTTTTTTTGACATTTGTGTAATCTCAAAATAATATAATTAATATTAAAAATAGTAAAAAATTTTTTTTAATAATTATAATAAAAAAATAAAAGATTCCAACCGAAGATGTCATGTTTGAAAAACCCAAATAATGATTATATTATAAATCATTATAGAAAAAATTTATCTTTATAAATAGAAATTTTAAGATAAAAAATAAGAAAAATAAGTTATATTTTTATAAATAGAACCAGTAGCAATGAATTTATGAAAAAAATTATATTAAAAAATAAAATTTTTATTTCTAAAATTTAGATTTGTTTTTTTTGTAAGAAAACCATTTTTCAAGAAACTTGCCAAGTACCCCGGAGATTCATTAAAAGGATTTATTAGATGTACCATTTAAACTGTTCCGTCTTCATGATGCGACTTTGTCATCCCTGTCTCAAATTGCAGGGCATCACTAATATAAAACACTACTAAAAAAATATGCTCAAAAAGAGAATCATGATCTGACTTTATTTCTACCATTAGATTTAAATGGTGTTGGGGTTGTATAATAGGAGATCAATTTCTTTTGACAAAAGTTAGGCATAGGATATTGTGCAAACGAATGGCTTTTTTTTTTTTTTTAAAATCTGCCCAAGATCTTCATAAATAATATTATTTATTAGTTGGGCTCAATTATTGAAAGAATCGCTTCCGTGCGGCGATAACACCTGGATAGAGTCTCTATGAACACGTATGTGGTCCATGGGGACAGGTGGTGCTGTGTTACATTTAATAAATGAATAGAAAGGCACTGAACCCTTGGGACTTCATCCCAATTTTCACTTTGGCATTGAAAGAAGATTGATTGATAAAAGGAAATAGGCTCCGCGGCCAGCTTTCGGAGCCCCGGGTTGGAAGGTAATGGTACATCAAAAATTGGTTTTTAAAAGATCTTAAAATATATAATTTCTTTTTTTTACATTTATTCTATGGGTCTCATGATATAAATCAATAACTTTTATAGTAATAATTGAAAGTTTCTTTAAAAAAAGATTCAATTTTATTAATACACTAAATGTCTAGTGGGTGATGACCAAATGTTAATATGTATATTTTTGACAAATGATAATGATTGTGCATACCACTTATAAAGTTATCCACATATCGTTATTTTATTGGAATTTGTATATTACAATAGAGAAACAAACAAGACATATTCTTACATGGATGAAAAATTAGTCAACATAACGTGCATTTGAGTTAGTAGACTAATGAGTAGATTGGTAATTAAGCAACTGTATGGTGCGGTTGCTGCAGTTGACCGATTGTGTACGATAAACATGGTATTGACTAGAGAGAAGTCTTGAACTGATGACACGTGTGTAGATGTTGAAGAGAGAGGCATGGGAGGAGGAATACGTAAACCCGGTTTCTCGAGTGCATGAGTGTGATAGAAAATTAAATCAGATAGATTTTATCATTCTTAACTCGTTCTTTGTGAAATAGTTACTTTGATTCTTTTTATTATTATTTCATTAGAGTTTTTTCATTACTTTCAATTTTAGTAATATGCAGAATCCTCGCCAAATGAGAAGAGAAACATCTTATTTATAGATGTTGGATACTAGTAGTAATAGCTGTCGGATGACTTCTGGATGGATGGTTGAGATGAAACATTACTTGCAACCATTGGATTTCTTCCACCAATTCGATGGCCAGAATCCATCCCTTCTTTTATGTATGTGAGCATGGAATAGATGAGGATTTTTGTAATATAAAAGGAGCTCATTTTCTTATGAAAATAGCCCATCTTTAATATAAAATAGAAAAATGCTTATTTTATTCTAGATAAGCCTTATTTTAACCAAACAAAGTCTAAATTAGCATATAAAAATACTTTTGGAGTCTACTTTTCATGCACAAGAAAACCAAATTAGGACGAAAGCTGAATGAACTGGTTCAATGGTTCCCATTTTAAGCCTACCAAGTCAAATCTCCATACAATATTCCTTATTGAACCCGTCTTCTAGGCCCTCTCACTAGCTCAAAAGACAAGTTCTTTGTATTAAATTGGGCTCCAAGCCTAATTACTGAAATAACGCTCTACAACAACAAATGTAGTTGAAAGTAAGTAAATAGTAATTGTAACTAATAGATATATAATGAACCTAATCAACAAATCTTCAAGCATCTAGTAGCTTGAATAACCATAATCCTTTTTATCTTGTTCACCTGCACACACCGGAAACATCTAACATACATTAAAAATGTAAGAAAGTAAGAGGGATCTATAGAAAGAGATCTAGGGATTGTAGGAGCTTATATGTGGAAGGTTCGAAGGTTTCTAAAAATGATATAAAGAGAGAATAAAGAGATTTTATATCCTACTGAGACAACCGTGCTTGAAGATAATAGGCTGAAGGGAGTAGGCATTTAACAATTCGGTGTTCTCATTTGATGCCAACAATGGTTCTAGTTACAAGAAGTCATTCACAAATTGGTGATATGGAATTTCAAAACATTCATTGGTGGCAATTCAAGAAACTTTAACTCAATATCTTCTCGTATGGACAAGATTTATTGAATTAGAATCAATAAAAAATACTCTAGATGCTCATATTCAAGATTGAAGCATTACTTAGAAGTATCAAAGTGTAGATACCTAAGTTCTCTAGAGTTAATGTATTGGAATGACTTTTTAAAGTCGACTAAGTCCTTACATTTCATCAAATAAAGAAGGAGCATAGAATTACCATTTCAAACTCTATATTATATGGTGATGCATTGCAATGGCACTAGTGGATGTACATGAATTAGTAGTTAAGTTCTTGGAAAAATTTCATCGAAGATTTATCCATAAGATTTGGTCTATCCAAATATGAAGATGTATAAGGCAATTTCTCCAAATTAGTGCAAACCACCACTATTTTTTAGTATCAATCTTAGTTTGAAACATCATCAAACTAAATAGTGGGGCTCTCTGAGTTGCTTTATATCAGAATAAAAGCTGCACCAAGCATATTTCCAAATCACATTCGTTAGTTGATGCCATTTAGCTAGCAAGAATGCATGAGGACAAATTAAATGACCAATTTAATACGTATAAAAAATACCAAAAGGCTTCTATTTCCACTCTTTCTTCTTTAAATTTGCAATTTTCCAAACTTACATACACTTCTAAACAAACATATTATAACTCATCCACTTTAAACCAAACATAAACCTACACACAAACCAAACATTGACCAAACCAAATGTCCCAGTTTGACCAATAAAACAACTGATACTAAAAGAAATGCAAGCAAAAAGAGAGTAAGGGCTTTACTTTAATTGTGACGAGAAATTTAATCAAATCAAAAGTGCAAAGCTAAACTCCTTTTTGCAACTTTCAAATGAAAATTCACAATAACTCATGAACTAGAGGACATACCCGAAGTGGAACATATTGAAGACACCATGCTATTAGTTATCATGCATCGCATGGTGAAATGGTGCCAAGAACATTATAGTTTTTTGGCAAAGTTTAAAAGTACCAAGTTTTTGTGTTGATTCATTAATGATGCACTAACGATTTTGTGTAATCTTGTATTGCCAAACATTTAAGATTATTTGTACGACTTGCACCTACATTCAATGTAATAAATGTCAATGATCATAAGTTATAATGTGAAGGACAATAAAGGATGTTAAACTCAAAAGGCAAGGGTTTGAATTTTTCGCTACTTTTTATGTCCTTTCTATTTAAGCGGCTGACAGGTGTTAGGTTTTTAATGGATTCAAGAGATGAGACTACTTACAATTGATTATAATTAATTCTCTGTACAATTTTTACACTAAGGTTGTCAAGTTACTTTGTTTGGCTAATAAAAAGTGGCTGAACCAATTTCTCATCATGTTGGGTGGAATTTTCAAATAGATGCTATTGTAACTTACTATTAACATGTTGCTTAAATTGAGGATAATATATAAGAGAATTCTATTGATAATACCCTAATCGATGAAGTGTTGGGCAAATTTTCTCACATTTTAAAGACACCTTCATTGGTATCACCTTTAAGGGATGTTAACATCATATGCACCTGACTAATGGGGTCTTTGCAATAAATGTCAAGCCATATAAATCCAATCTTTCAAAAATGAATTGAGTGACAAATTAAAAAATGTTGGAGTAAACAATAATTCAATATAGCAATAACCATTCTTCTCTCTAGTTTTTATTAATGAGGAAGATGGATGGTTTATGGCACTTTTGCATTGACTATAGCACATTAAATCAAGGAACAATTAAGGATGAATTAGTTATATCAACTATAGATGAATTATTGGGATGAATTGAAGGTGGTTACAATATCTTTTAAGCTTGATTTACATGTTGGATACCATTAAATTGATTACATCATAATGATGTAAAGAAAATGGCTTTTCGAACTCATGGAGGGCATTATCTATTATAAGTAATGCCATTCAGATTGAGTAAAGCTCTAGCTACATTTCAGTTTTATCATACTGAATTTTTAAGTATTTTCTTCACCAATTTGTCTATTTTTGTGCTTCTTGTTTTTTTGACATATTGATTTATAGCTTGACTTTGGAGTTACATATTGCACATTCAGAACAAGTACTGACAATTCTACCTAATAACACTCTCTTTTTAAAGAAAAGTAAATGTGCATTTGGTAAGACCACCATAGAGTATCTTGGTCATATCGTTGTGATGATAAAGTTAGATGAAAACTATTGAAGATTGAAGATGTTCAAAACTGGCTGGTTCTTGACAATATCAAACAATCGAGAACATTTCTTACCCTTTTCAAATTTGTTGAAGAAGGATGCTTTTGAGTGGACTAATTAAGCTGTGGTAATTTCTAACAAGCTAAAGGACTCTCTAATTAATGCTCCTATTTTGTCCTTTCCAAATTTTACTAAAAAACTTTTTGTGGTGACTAATGCATTAGGTATGGGCATAGATGCAGTTTTGTTACAAGATAATCATCCTATTGTATACTTTAGTAAAATCTTCCTTTACATTTAACCAAAGCTTTAGCTCATGTTAGGGAGTTGCATGTAGTAGAGGAAGTAGTTTGAAAATGAAATAATATATCTCCTTAGTTCTCATTTTCTAGTTATAACTCACCATAGGAGTTTTGAAAATATTGCTTTCTCAAGTAATTCATATGCTATAACAACATAATTATCTACTAAGTTGTTGTGGATATGAATATTCCATTGTGATAATCAAGTCATGAAAATATTGTAGCTAATGCATTTTCTAGACAATGTTTCATTTCATTAGGCTTTTTTAATGCCATAGTTTCACAGAACATTAGAACTGAGTATATTGAAATTCGAGCTTTTCAAAAGTTGATTAAAGATATTAGACATGGATATTAGATCAAATGGAGTCTCATGTGGCATAATAGGCTCTCATTTTATAAAGGGTGATTGTATTTGTATCTTAATTGAGATTAAATCCTCTTTATTAGAGGAATTTCATAGCATCCTTGCAGCTAGACATTTTGGTGAGTTAAACACTTATAAGAGATTATTATCTCAGTTTTGTTGGCAAAGTATGAAGCATGAAGTCGAATTTTAGTGTGTTAAACACTTATAAGAGATTATCATCTCAGTTTTGTTGGCAAAGTATGGAGCACAATGTCAAAGCTTTTGTGAGGGATTGTACTGTATATCAATTGATTAAGAACTATACTGAAGGACCAGGTAGTATATTGGCTCCTTTGCCAACTCAAGAGATTGTGCAGGATGATATTTCTATGGATTTTGTGACTTGTTTACCAAAGTCACGTGGTTATTCTACTATATTAGTAGTTTTTGACAAATTATTTGGGTAAATTACACTAGAATATAAAAAATTTGATGGTAGGTATATTTGAGGTCACAACGTTTAGAAAGTGGGTCAATTGATGTTACCATCAACGCGTGTCATAATGTGGCGGATTTTCTGAGTTTTAATTGAATTTTTTTCTTGTTGACAAGTGTCAATGGTGATCTCAATTAACCCATTTATCTAAACGTTGCGACTTCAAATGAATCACTCAAAACATTATGACTTTAATTGAACTTACCACTAAATGTGTAAAAACCCGACATATGCGATATTAAAATATGACATATTAAGTCCCTGACCACATATAATAAATAGATATATTACATGTAAGGTTGTCTAAAAAGGAGTGTTTATGTAAATTGCCTGTTTAACCTATTCAAATTCATTGCTTTCAATAAAAACTTCTCAACAAAGAGTAGATACTTTAATATCACAACACATGAATACCAATAACTTGGTATCCTAAAGTTTACAAACCAAATATTACATACTATATAAGGAAAAGTATATACTTTAAATTACACCTTAGGCTTATAAACAAGCCATGTCTATACTATTACACTTTCAAACAAAACAGCCTTTGGGTTGGTCTCTTTTGCCAGGAAAACAACAAGATCGGTCTAGAAGTCCTAGTCATCACACTCATCCAAAAATTCCTCAAAGTTCGTCCCATAGCCCAAGGAATCACAAAACTTGTCATCTTCGATACCTAAAGGAGAGAAAGTGAGCCAATGGCCCAGTACACAGTAGTACAAACAAATACGGTGTGGCACACACCCCTAAACTAATGCAAGGCAAATCACAATAATGATTTCTTTATAATTAAGACAACAATCTAACACTAGAGTATTCAAACTCCGAATTCAATCCTAGAGAATCTAGGGATCCTCAGTAACCACAATTGCTCATGAGGTTAATATAAGCAGCCTGAACACTTATATATCTATTATATCCTTGTAAAGAAAATGTAATTTCATTTAGGGTTTACAACCATTATCAACTTTACTTTACTTAATCAATAATATTACCTAGTTCAATCGTCCCCATAAACGTAAACTAAGTCATATTATATTGTTTTAAGAGTAAGCAAATGTTATAACAAGATGATACTCCTTATCAATTACCCACCATGCTACTAAGAAAGGTCATTGCATCATGACCAGTAGCCTAAGCGCCTAAACTACTATGTTAACCTCGTTAATAAAGTTTTCACTACCCGAACTAGATTCGATGGCAAAAAGCACAATCAATTCAACCATCTTTAATTCTTCTTTGATTAGAGTTGGTTTAGATATATAATATATATATATATATAATCTAGGAATCAACAATCACATTACTGTGTACCTCGATAAGTAGATTTATTAGGCTAAAAACCTGTATTCGAACTCAGACGAGTATGGAATCTGTCAAGAAACCATTTCATATAAAATAAAATTAATTCACAAGAATCAATTAAATCATTAATTACTCGTTAAATTTAGACAAAACTTAAATCATTGCACAACATTCTATTTTATACAATTATAAATATTCACATCATCTTTCATTAATCATTCATCTATTATTATTAATTATTTATACATACATATATATATATTATGTATTTTTAAATAGTATAAGAGGTACGATCATGCCCATTACATAAGCCGTGATATAGATAACTCCCCAAATCACGGTCGAGATTTAGGTCGTGACGTCCGTTACACCCGTAATTAACATTCTAAAAATTTGTTAAAAAAATAATCCGAGAAGATAACATGCATTACTACGACCGTGATCTAGGTCATGTCTATCAAGAAAAAGAAGTTAGAAGAAATCACGGGTATAGAAAATGACCGTATTCAAGCTTTTTAAAACATTAGAGGACATAGTGGCCCCTGTTACGATTGTAATTTAGGCCTTTTCAAGATTTTTAAAAAACTCCAAGGAGATAAAGGTTCGTGTAACGACCGTATTTGACAAGGAAAATATAACAGCGTCGATTACGCTCGTTATGAATAGGGCATTAACCTTATGATACTTGTTTCGAAATTTTTAATGTTCTATCTCTTCTAATCCTTTACTAAGCTCTTATATGCTCATAAAAACATATCAAAATTAGTCTATACAAAATATTAAATATCCTCAAGTTCAATTATTCATATAAGCCCTTTTTACACTTATATATATGCACAACAACTTAACCTAAAAACATAATCTCATGATTTAAGCTTGTTGATCTCTATTATTACTCTAATCATCTAAGTTCTACTTACTTATCACTAATAACATCCATATACATGTCATATTACCTTAAACTTCATATTTCATTTTATCAAACACCTAGGACATATATTATTTACATACCAAGTTCAACATACACAATAATATGCCTTTAATTCATATAAAACATCAAAGTCCTACTCTTATCTAACATTAACATCAATTAAAATCATGAATAAGTAAGACAAATAAGAAATCAACTTTTCTTACTTGTTTAGCTACTACAAGTGCTCAAGTTTGTTTCTTTAACTTTCTTGGCTTGACTCCCACACCTATTGAGTGTGTATGTTACTTCCTAGCCTTGGATATAATTTATGATAGTTTAAAAGGGATTTGAATGCAGAAATTTAGGTTTATTTAGCTTGAGAGATAGAAGAGAGGAAGGGAAATACAATGGAAAGAGAGAGGGTCCGTTTTGGATTGATATTTGTTTGCTTTGTTGATTGTTGAGGCATTGGGGAAATCTTTAGAAGGTGTATGAAAGTAGGCTTGGGGTATGAGTGTGTGCGGGAGCTTGGTTTAGCTAATTTAATTGGTCTTAGGCTTAGGATTTGGACTCCAAAATCTACTATACTTTGTATCAAACACACATACACCTTAATTCCATACAATTCAACAAACAAACATATTACTAAAACTTTACTAACACATAAATACATTAATTAGAAGAATTTCTCATACAAAGAATTGGTCATATTATGAAATTAAATTATACTAACTTGTCTATAACAATTAAATTCACAAATCAATAATTAATCATATAAAAGCAAATTAGTTTTGTATATTAATTTTATATTATTTCAAAATGTTATGCCTTTTCGATGTAATTTACCCCAAATTATTTAAAAATGTCATATGAGAGCTTTGGATGAAAGTTTTACAGCATCAAAAGTGGCTCATTTGTTTTTGTAACTTGTACTAAATCATCATGGTTTTCATAAATCCATCATATTATATAGGGATCCTACTTTTGTTAGTGATTCTTAGAAGGAATTGCTTTGATTGAGTGGAACTAAAGGCGTTAGGAGCTTGCATACCATCCTCAATCAAATGGGTAGATAGAAGTGATTAGTAGGGTGATTCAACAATATTTGAGAGGCTTGGTTGGATGCTCCCACTACTTGGTTTAAATATCTTTCATGGGCTGAATTTGCTCATAATACTTTGATACATGAAGGAGCTTAGATGTCTCCTTCAAAAGTGGTTTATAGATGCAAATTCCTCACTATTCCTATGTGCACAAGGCATGGTTGTTAAACTTACGAGTCAATTAGTACGTTTCTACAAGTTTATGAGTTGATGATGCGATTTCAATTTAACTAGCATACAAAATCATTTTTGGAGCAAACTCGTATGGACTTACGTTCTACATAGTAGAAATGGTAAAATCGGTAATAGAATTATAGTGTAGTAATTTTACACATATTTGTTCTATTTCAACTTTAAAACAACAAGTAATTTAATATGTTTAAATTTAGGAACTTTGAGTTGGTTTTGATGTTTATCTTAAGCTAACCTGATTTTAGGTTTTTTTTTTTTTCATTTTCCCCCTTTTATTTCTTTTTTCTTTTTTTTTCTCTTTTTTCACAGGGTAATGCATTGGATACGAAATGGTTTTATCGCAAGATGTTGGTCCGCAGACAAATACCCGACTTGTGATCTTTAACACTTATTAATTCTGAGAATTCCTAGGTTGTTAGTATCAAAATTTGAAATTATCACAATAAAATTTGAATCTTGGGAGAGAAGTGAAAAACATGCTCAATAAAATTTCATTCAATCAATACTCTACCTTCTTTCCCCCTAAGGCATACAATATAAGAGAAAACACATCTTTTTTCCAAAAAAGAAAATATCTCTAATAATCAGCTTGAAAGGAAATATATTAAAATACAAAATAAATGTCATAGACGGCAATTAAAACGAACTTTCCTATTAAAAGATATAATATAGGGAAAAATTACCAAAAGTAGTAAAAACACAGTTTTAAAGGCCTAAACAATCAAATTTGCTTGAAAACAAATATACGACATGAGCGAAGCTATGAGTTTTACTTGTTGGCTCATTTTCCTTTTGAACAGGGATCTGCAACATGAAAATCTACAACCTTCCAAAATTACGAAACTGTCATTGTTTAATTTTATGTTTTTCCAAATAATTAAGTGCAATTTCTTCCACCGCAAGGGAGAAAAGAATTTTTCCTTGGATTTTATTCATTTGAATGATCACCAAGGTGAGGAGTAAGGTATTTAACATTGAACACGTCTACAGTTCTAATGTGACTAGGTAGTTTTAATTGATAAGCATTAGGGGTGATCTTCTCAATAACCTCCACTGGACCAATTTTTCTAGTTGATGGTTTGTTATATTCACTCATAAGGATTCTATCTTTAGTAAGGACAACCCAAACATAATCCCCCACACCAACTCTACATGTCTCTTCTTTCTATTAGCAACCACTTTGTACTTGCCCGTGACTCTTCCTATGTTTTCATAGATAGCTTTGTGAACCTCTTGAAGATTGTGGACAAAGTCCTCTGCGTTCCCATGAACTTGGGTCTTATCTGGTAATGGTAGTAGATTAAGTGGACCAGGAGGAATGATAAAGTACACTACTTGGAAAGGACTCAACCCTATGCTGCGATTGATTGCATGGTTGTGTATGAACTCCACATGACTTAGCTTCTAGTCCCAACACTTCACATGATCACCCATCAAACTCCTCAACATATTACCTAAGGACCTGTTCACCACCTCAGTTTTCCCATCTATCTATGGATGATAGGCACTACTAAAATTCAACCGAGTATTTACCATCTTCCATAAGCTATGCTAAAAGTGGCTAAGAAACCTAGTATACCTGTTAGAAACAATGCTCGAAGGAAACCTATGTAATCTATATACTTCTCAAAAGTAAAATTGCGCCACACGCACAGTATCTGTAGTCTTCTTGTAGGGAATAAAGTGGACCATCTTTGAAAATTTGACAACAACTATAAAGATGGACTCGTTATCTCATTGTGCTCTTCGTAATCTTAACATAAAGTCCATGCTCACATCGATCCATGGCTATGAAGGGATGGGGAGTGGCTAGTTCATTGTGTTCTTTGCAATCCCAACACAAAGTCCATGCTTACATTGATCCAAGGCTGTAAGGGATGGGAGTGGCATGTATAACCCTGCATTTGTAGGTGCCCTTTTGGACGCTTGGTAGACCCAACAACACTGCACGTAGTGCTCTACCTCATTGTGAATGGTTGGCTAGAAATAAGATGCATGTACCAATTGCAAGGTTTTGTCTCATCCCACACGTCTCTCACCATGCAGTTCTTTGATGATCAGAGAATGCAAACTATAATCTAGAATATACAATTGATTACCCCTGAAAAGAAACCCATCCTGCAGCAAATAGTCGGACTTTTCTCCAGCTTTGACTCTAGCCAATATCTCAAAAAACACGGATAAGTCTCATACAAACTAGCAAAAAAATGAAAACTAATTACCTTTACATTCAACTTGTTCAGAAGGCTTAAAGCGTATGCTCAATGCATTAGCAACTTTGTTTGTAATGCGGATTTGTGCTTCACAACAAAAGTGAAACACTCTAAGTGGGTTACCCAAGAAGTATGCTTAGCCGAGACTTTATCCAGACTATGTAAATGCTTCAGAGCCTTATGGTCAATGTATAGAACAAATTCCCTATGAAATGGATAATGCCACCAGTGCTTAATAGCTTGCACCATAACATAAAACTCTACGTCATAAGTGTTGTATCGCAATTTTGACCCCAATAACTTCTCACTATATTAAGCAATCGATTTGTTACTCTAGCTTAACACAACCCCAATTCCCACCTTCGATGCATCTACATGTAAATCGAAAGGTTGACGAAAATCTAGGAGCACTAATATCGAGGTTGTTGTAAGGCACATCTTTATCTTCTCAAAGGCCCTATTTCCTTCCTCAGTCCGCATAAACTTCCCTCCTTTCATTCAATCTATTATTAGAGTCATAATGCTGCTAAAATGTGGGATGAATCACTTGTAATATGATGCAAGGCCATGGAAGCTTCTAATTTTAGTCAATGTAGTAGGCCTAGGCCATTGCTGAATGGCTTCCACTTTGGTTCTGTCAACCTGCAAGCCTTCGTCCGAAATCACATAACCAAGAAAAGTACCTCAGATGTCAAAAACACGCACTTTTTCATGGCTGCATAGAACTTTTCCTTGTGTAGCACACTAAAAACAGCCCTCAAATGTTTGAAATGCTCTTCAGGGTTAGCACTGTAAATCAATATATCATCAAAGTAAACTCCAACACATTTGCCAATGAATGGTCTAAAAACCTAGTTAATCACCCTCATGAAGTTATTAGGTGCATTAGACAACCCGAATGGCATAACTAGTCACTCATACAAACCCTTCCGCATCTTAAAAGTCATTTTCCACTCATCACCGACTTGAATCTGAATCTGGTGATACCCACTCTTCAATTCCAATTTAATGAACACCCTTGCACCACTAAGCTGGTCAAGTAAATCATCCAGGAAAGGAATAGGAAAACGATACCTGATAGTGATTTTATTAATGCCACGATTGTCTATACTCATGTGCCAAAAACCATGCTTCTTAGGTGTCAAAAGGGCTAAGACTACACATGGGCTCAGGTTCTCCCTAATAAAGCCCTTAGCCAGCAACTCCTCATATTCCGCAGGCTCATTCGATAATGTGGTTGATTTGGAAGGGATGCTCTAGGCTCAAGATCTATCTTACGTTGAATATCATGCAGAGGTGGTAATCCATCTGGTAAATTCTTAGGAAACACATCCTGGAACTCCTCTATTATCAGAACTGCTACTTCACGTAGCCCCACTTAGACTTTAACTTCCTTACCAACTAAAGCAAAAACAATATCAAACTCCCATATCTCTTCCTTAAATCTAGCTAAAGATAATATGCTAGAGCTACTACCACCACTCTGTTTTGCAAGCTTGGACTCAATAAAATCCATGTTCAGTACCAACACAATCTTCACCCCTTTGTATACAAAACTATACATATTAGCCATCCCATCATGCATTACATCCCTATCAAACTACCAAGGTTTCCCCAGCAGTAGGTGACAGGCATCCATTATCACCACATCACACCATACAATATCCTTGTATCTAGAACCAATGGAGAAAGAAACAAGAGCACGTTTGGAAACTGTTACCTCACCCTCATTTTTTAACCAAGCCAGTTTGTAAGGCTTTAGGTGTTGCTCTAATTGAATACCCAAATTCTACACCAACGGAGAAAGAAACAAGAGCATGATGCTTTCATAACTACCAGAGTCAATCATGAATCAACACATCTTACCTAAAATGGTGCAAGTGGACTAGAGGATATTGTTTCTAAGCCACTCTTCCTCAACTACCTTGGGAGTCATAAATGAACACCCAACAACTAGATTATCCCTACCATCTCCAATCACAAGCTCTTCATCGACCTATACTTCATCATAAACTAGCTCACCATTGTCTCCTACTTCAAAAAGATCCTTATCATCTTCCTCATCTTCATCCTCAATAAAAAGTGCTTTCTTTCCCTCTTTTTTACAATCTGCCTAGCGGTGACCAACTACATCACATTTAAAGTACTTTATTCTACTAGTACTAGGGTCACCAGTATTAAGCATACTAAAACACCCCGTAGCACTACTACCTATGACTCCACTTCCAGGATGGTTCACACCACTACTGCCACTACTTCCATATCTACCACTCTCATATCGCCTCTGTTGCATTTCGACAATCAAAGCCCTTTGATGCGTAGCTAATACATTAATAGGGCTAAACAAATTGATAGCATCCTAAAGCTGCAACCATAGCCCTCCAATATAGTGTGTCGCTAACTGCTCCTCGTCTCCTGAACTTCGTTTTGGCTATTAACTGATAGAATTCTATCAAATTCGATTATCTCATTTTTTTTCATATTTTATATTTCTCTTGATTTGGTTATGAAAAATTTGACCATTTTTGTGATTTGCATTTTAACCTCAAGTTCAAAGTGAAAGTAATTGCATAATATGCACAACATTGATTTGTTCTATGTCCCGTAAATAGAATATCCAATAAATTATTTAACTGTTAAATAAATATAATAATTAAAATATTAATTATTTTTAATGATTCAATCACAATTAAATATGATATAAATACAACAAATTTTGTCCACTTATTAAGTTGAAATAGATCTCAACACACAAATTGCATCTATGGCAAAAAAAAAAAAAAAATTTGGGGTCGAAGCTTAATTTACCATAAAATAATTAAATAACTGTCCTCACCGCAAAACATATTTGTACATACCAATTTAGTGAAACATTTGATGACACATCCATATAAAACATAAGATAAATCGAGATCGATATATCTTATAAAGATCTCCTATTATAACTTATAAGGTGGATGCAATTCAATAATAGATCAATTCCATCTCTAAGTAATTTCTTTTAAGAAATTAAAAGATTTCCAACCAAGAAATTTCCCCTAAGGCATAAAAATTCGATTCTAAAGAAATTAAACCGAGAAGCGTTCACTAAATGAATGCAAAGATATTCCTCCACAAACAAGACAATGAGCTGAAAAATAAATGAAACAACAGCAAATTTGCAAGTAAAATTTACTTTTCTATATATCACATATAGTATGGACTCAAATACATGTACAAAATTTTCGTATTTACACATTCAGAAAACGCTTGGATGCCTCACCAAGTCTAAAAATTTCTTTGATAGGAGGAAATTACCCTATTGAGAGATTATATTCAACAGAGAACTCCTTGTCTTAATAAATCGCCTAAAGACGCATTCTAGGCAAACATCAAGGCTTGAAATGCTGATATCAAGAGACTGTAGTTGCTTCTGAACAATCTGGATCTTCTCCGCGTCCATTGCTTCGTTCGAACTCAATCTCCACAAGGATGCATCCACAGATGCTAATTCATTACCAGCTCCAAGTTTTTCTTCACTGGCTATGGCTCCCTTGTGCACCAATCTTGACACGATAGACCACTTGTTGGCCTCCTTCGTCTCCGAAACAAGCGACAAAAGGGATTGGAACATGAAACTGCTCGAAACATTGACTTCTCTTAGTACCCTTATCACTGCTACAAGGTGGTCGTCTTGTTCAAGCAGAGAAGAAGAGGATGTCCCGAGTTTGTTGTCCATTTGCTTCAATTCACTAACCAGCTTCTTGGCATCCTTCTTCGATTTCTTCCTAAATTTGGTATATTCCTGGATTGACGTCTCAATGCTCGAATCTCCCTTTCGTCGGCGTAGCGCAGACTGAAGTACTTGGACATGTTCTTTAATTTGCAAAACAAGTTCCCTTGTGATCCCACAGATGTCTACAAGATTAACCGAACCATCCAATAGTTCATCCACACATTTCTTAGTCTTGCAATTAGACAGGATTTCTTGTGTGGTTCCCAAGTTGAGAAGCTCATCCAACGAAAGGTACAGATTTACCAATCCATCAAGACAAGATTGGATTGATCCTATAGACAGAATTGAAGTTGTCTCCCAGGATTTGATCTTGTTAAGCTGCTCCTCAACACCAACGGTACTAGGATGAGACCTGGAAGGCAAGCTAATGGATCTAACCTGGAAGTGATTCTTCTTCAATCCAAAAACACTTGCCATTGTTTCCTTTTTGTTTTTATTTGTTTCTTTTGATTGGTGTGGTTTCTAAGTTTTTAAGAATGAATCTCTATATATGGGAACCAAAGGAGACAACACTGCGTGTGACAATGTGGTATAACATGTGAAGGCAATGTGGGCACTCCTAGGAAATTACCAACGCTGTCACATTCTAGGCCAACAAACCTCTCAATATATTATTATATTTTCAGTCCATAACCCCAATAATAATTGTGACAATTAGGTGTCCTACAAAATGGATAATCATCACCCCTCATTGCCTCCTATAATGCCACATTATGTGTTTTATAATTAAAAGATAGTAACGGGTACCTTAACGTTAAAAATATTAAATATTTTCTAAAACTTGTTTGACATTTATATAATCTCAAAATAATATAATTAATATTAAAAATAGTAAAAACTGTTTTTAATAATTATAATTAAAAAATGAAAGATTCATACCAATATGTCTTGTTTGAAAAACAAAAATAATATGATTATAGTATAAATCATTATAGAAAAAATTGGTTTTTATAAATAGAAATTTTACAATAAAAAATAAGAAAAATAAGTTATATTTTTAGCAATGAATTTTATGATAAAAAATTGTATTAAAAAATAAATTTTTATTTCTAAAATTTAGATATTTTTTTTTTTTTTTTGTAAGAAAACCTTTTTTTCAAGAAACTTGCCAAGTACCCCGGAGATTCATGAAAAGGATTTAGATGTACAATTTAAACTGTTCCGTCTTCATGATGTGACTTTGTCATCCCTGTCTCAAATTGCAGAACCTCGAGAGCATCACTAATATAAAACAATACTAAAAAAAATGCTCAAAAGAGAATCATGATCTGACTTTATTTCTACCATTAGATTTTTAATGGTCGTTGGGGTTGTATAATAGGAGATTAATTCTTTATGAGAAAAGTTACGCAAAGGATATTGTGCACACGAATGGCATTTTTTTGTTTTTTTTCTAAATCTATCCAAGATCTTCATAAATAATATTATTTATTAGTTGGCTCAATTATTGAAAGAATCGCTTTGTGCGGGGATAACACATGGATAGACTTTATATGAACACGTATGTGGTCTATGGGGACAGGTGGTGCTGTGTTACATTCAATAAATGAATCGAAAGACACTGAACCTTGATATAAATCAATAACTTTGATAGTAATAATTGAAAGTTTCTTTAAAAAAAGATTTAATTTTATTAATACACTAAATATCTAGTGGGTGATGACCAAATGTTAATATGTTTATAATTTTGATAAATGGTAATGATAAAGCTATCCACATATCATTATTTTACTAGAATTTGTATATTATAATAAAGAAACAAACAAGACAGATTCTTACATGGATGAAAAATTAGTCAACATAATGTGCATTTGAGTTAGTAGAATGATGAGTAGATTGGTAATTAAGCAACTGTATGGTGGGATTGCTGCAGTTGGTCGATCGCGTACAATAAACATGGCATTGACCTGAGAGAAGTCTTGAACTGATGACATTTATATAGATATCGAAGAGAAAAGCATAGGAGGAGGAATACGTAAACTCGATTTCCCGAGTGCATAAGTGTGACAAAAAATCAAATCAGATAGATTTGATCATTCTTAACTAATTTTTATGAAGTAGTTACTTTGATTCTTTTTATAGCTATTTCATCAGAGTTTCTGCATTGCTTTCAATTTTAGTAATATGTAGAATCCTCACCAAATGAGAAGAGAAGCATCTTATTTGTAGATGTTGGATACTAGTAACAGTAGTCGTCAGATGACCTTTGGATGGATGGTTGAGATGAAGCATTATTTGCAACTATTGGATTTCTTCCACGAATTCGATGGTCAGAATTCATCCCTTCTTTTATGTATGTGAGCATGGAATAGATGAGGGCTTTTATAATATAAAAGGAGCACAATTTCTTATGAAAGCAGCCCATTTTTAATATAAAATAGAATTATGTTAATTTATTCTAGATAAGCTTTATTTTAACCAAACAAAGTCTAAATTAGCATATAAAAAAAATTTTGGAGTCTACTTTTCACGCACGAGAAAACCAAATTAGGGCGAGAGCAGAATGAACTGGTTCAATGATTCTTATTTTAAGCCTACCAAGTCAAATCTCCATACAACATTCCCTATAGAACTCGTCTTCTAGGCCCTCTCACTAGCCAAAAGACAAGTTCTTTGTATTAAATTAGGCTTAGAGCCCAATTACTGAAATAACGCTCTACAACAACAAAAGTAGTTGAAAGTAACTAAATAGTAATTGTAATTAATAGATATATAATAAACCTAATCATATGTATAAGTATAAAAGTATAAAGAACAGAAAACAAAAAGGGATTGATACTTTACATCCTTAAATACAAATCTTCGAGCATCTAGTAGCTTGAATAACCACAATCCTTTTATTTTGTTCACCTACACACACCGAAATACCTAACATATATTAAAAATGTAAGAAAGTAAGAGGGATATATAGGAGAAGATCTAGGGATTGTAGGAGCTTATATGTGGAAGGTTCAAGGGTTTCTAAAAACGATGTAGAGAGAGAATAAAGAGATTTTATATCCTACTGAGACAACCGTGCTTCAAGATAATGGGCCGAAGGGAGTAAGCATGTAACAATTTGGTGTTCTCATTTGATGCCAACAATGGTTCTAGCTACAAGAAGTCATTCACAAATTGGTGATATGGAATTTCAAAACATTTATTGGTGGCAATTCAAGAAACTTTAACCCAAATATCTTCTCGTATGGACAATATTATATTGAATTAGAATCAATAAAAAATACGCTAGATGCTCATATTCAAGATTGAAGCATTACTTAGAAGTATCAAAGTGTAGATACCTAAGTTCTCTAGAGTTAATGTATTGGAATGACTTTTTAAAGTCGACTAAGTCCTTACATTTCATCAAATAAAGAAGGAGCATAGAATTACCATTTCAAACTCTATATTATATGGTGATGCATTGCAATGGCACTAGTGGATGTACATGAATTAGTAGTTAAGTTCTTGGAAAAATTTCGTTGAAGCTTTATCCATAAGATTTGGTCTATCCAAACATGAAGATGTATAAGGCAATTTCTCCAAATTAGTGCAAACCACCACTATTTTTTAGTATCAATCTCAGTTTGAAACATTGTCAAACTGAATAGTGGGGCTCTTTGAATCTTTTTTTATGAGTTGCTTTATATCAGGATAAAAGCTGCACCAAGCATATTTCCAAATCGCATTCATTAGTTGATGCCATTTGGCTAGTAAGACTGCATGAGGACAAATTAAATCAAATTCGGTAGTTCATGGCATTTTCGCTCTTTCTTCTTTAAATTTGCAATTTTCCAAACTTACATACACTTCCAAACAAACATGTTATAACTCATCCACTTTAAACCAAACATAAACCTACAGACAAACCAAACATTGACCAAACCAAATGTCCTAGTTTTACCAATAAAACAACTGACACTAAAAGAAATGCAAGCAAAAAGAAAGTAAGGGCTTTACTTTAATTGTGATGAGTTATTTAATCAAAATCACAAGTGCAAAGCTAAACTCCCTTTTGCAACTTTCAAATGAAAATGCATAATAACTAATGAAATAGAGGACATACCCAAAGTGGAAGATATTGAGGACACCTATGCTATTAGTTATCATGCATCGCATGGTGAAATGGTGCTAAGAACATTACGGTTTTTTGGCAAAGTTCAAACGTACCAAGTTTTTGTGTTGATTCATTAAGGATATTTAAGATTATCTGTACAACTTGCACCTACATTCATTGTAACAAATGTAAATGATCATAAGTTATAATGTAAAGGACAATACAAGGATGTTAAACTCAAAAGGAAAGGGTTTTAATTTTTCACTACCTTTTATGTCCTTCCTATTTAAGCATCTAACAAGGTGTTAGGTTTTTAATGGATTCAAGAGATGAGACTACTTACAATTGATTATAATTAATTCTCTGTACAATTTTTACACCAAGGTTGTCAAATTACATTGTTTGGTGAATAACAAGTGGTTGACCAATTTCTTATCATGTTGGGTGGAATTTTCAAATAGATGCTATTGTAACTTACTAGCAATACGTTGCTTAAATTGAGGATAATATATAAGAGAATTCTATTGAGAATACCCTAATCGATGAAGTGTTGGGCAAATTTGCTCACATTGAAAGACACCTTCATTGGTATCACCTTTAAGGGATCTTAACATCATATGCACCTGACTAATGGGGTTTTTGCAATAAATGTCAAGCCATATAAGTCCCATTTTTCAAAAAAGTGAATTGAGTGACAAATTAAAAAATGTTGGAGTAAACAATAATTCAATATAGCAATAACCCACTCTTCTCTCTAGTTTTTATTAATGAGGAAGATGGATGGTTTATGGCACTTTTGCATTGACTATAGCACATTAAATCAAGGAACAATTAAGGATGAATTAGTTATATCAACTATAGATGAATTATTGGGATGAATTGAAGGTGGTTACAATATCTTTTAAGCTTGATTTACATGTTGGATACCATTAAATTGATTACATCATAATGATGTAAAGAAAACGGCTTTTCAAACTCATGGAGGGCATTACATATTTTAAGTAATGCCATTTAGATTGAGTAATGCCTTAGCTACATTTCAGTTTATTATATTGAATTTTTAAGTATTTTCTTCACCCAATTTGTCTATTTTTGTGCTTCTTGTTTTTTTTGACATATTGATTCATAGCTTGACTTTGGAGTTGAATATTGCACATTCAGAACAAGTACTGACAATTCTGCCTAATAACACTCTCTTTTTAAAGAAAAGTAAATGCGCATTTGGTAAGACCACCATAGAGTATCTTGGTCATATCATTGTGATGGCAAAGTTAGACAAAAACTATTGAAGATTGAAGGTGTTCAAAACTGGCTGGTTCTTAACAATATCAAACAATCAAGAGCACTTCTTACCCTTTTCAAATTTATTGAAGAAGGATGCTTTTGAGTGGACTAATTAAGCTGTGGTAATTTTTAACAAGCTAAAGGACTCTCTAATTCATGCTCCTATTTTGTCCTTTCCAAATTTTACTAAAAAATTTGTTGTGGTGACTAATGTATTAGGTATGGGCATATATGCAATTTTGTTACAAGATAATCATCCAATTGTAGACTTTAGTAAAAATCTTCCTTTACATTTAACCAAAGCTTTAGCTTATGTTAGGGAGTTGCATGTAGTAGAGGAAGCAGTTTGAAAATGAAAATAATATCTCCTTAGCTCTCATTTTCTAGGTATAACTCACCATAAGAGTTTGAAAATATTGCTTTCTCAAGTAATTCATATGCCATAACAACATAATTATCTTACTAAGTTGTCGGGATATGGTTATACCATTGTGTATAAATCAAGCCATGAAAATATTGTAGCTAAGGCACTTTCTAGACAATTTTTCATTTCATCAGGCTTTTTAATGCCATAGTTTCATAGAACATTAGAACTGAGTATATTGACGTTTAAACTTTTCAAAAGTTGATTAAAGATACTAGACATGGATATTAAATCAAATAGAGTCTCATGTGGCATAATAGGCTGTCATTTTATAAAGGGTGATTGTATTTAGTATCTTAATTGAGATTAAATCCTCTTTTATTAGAGGAATTTCACAGCATCCTTCTAACTGGACATTTTGGTGAGTCAAACACTTATAAGAGATTATTATCTCAGTTTTGTTGGCAAAGTACGAAGCACAAAGTCGAATTTTGGTGTATTAAACACTTATAAGAGATTATCATCTCAGTTTTATTGGCAAAGTATGGAGTACGATGTCAAAGCTTTTGCGAGGGATTGTATTGTATGTCAGTAGATTAAGAACTATACCGAAGGACCAGGTAGTTTATTGGCTCCTTTGCCAACTCAAGAGATTATGCAGGATGATATTTATGTGGATTTTGTGCCTTGTTTACCAAAGCCACATGGTTATTCTACTATATTAGTAGTTTTTGATAAATTATTTGGGTAAATTACACTAGAATATAAAACATTTAAGAGTAAGTTTATTTGAGGTCATAACGTTTAGAAAGTGGGTCAATTGATGTTACCATCAATGCGTGTCACAATATGGCGGAATTTTTTGAGTTTTAATTGAATTTCTCTCTTGTTGACAAGTGTCAATGGTGATCTCAATTAACCCATTTATCTAAACGTTGTGGCTTCAAGTGAACCACTCAAAACATTGTGACTTCAATTGAACTTACCACTAAATGTGTAAAAATGCGACATATACGATATTAAAATATAACATATCAAGTCTCTGACCACATATAATAAACATATATATTACATGTAAGTTTTTTTGGAAAAGGAGTGTCTATGTAAATTGCCTGTTTAACTTGTTCAAATACATTGCTTTAACAAAAACTACTCAACAAGGAGTAGATTCTTTAATATCACAACATATGGATACCAATAACTCGGTATCCTAAAGTTTACAAATCATATATTACATACTATATAAGGAAAATTATATACTTTAAATTACACCTTAGGCTTATAAACAAGCCATGTCTGTACTATTACACTTTTAAACAAAACAAACTTTGGATTGTCTCTTTTGCCAGGAAAACAACAAGATCGGTCCAAAAGTCCTAGTCATCACACTCATCCAAAAATCCCTCAAAGTTCATCCCATAGCCTAAGGAATCATAAAACTTGTAATCTTCAATACCTAAAAGAGAGAAAGTGAGCAAAGGCCCATACATAGTAATACAAATAAATACAACGTGGCACACACCCCTGAACTAATGCAAGGAAAATCATAATAATGATTTCTTTATAATTAAGTCAACAATACATCACTAGAGTATTCAAATTCCGAATTCAATCCTGGAGAATCTAGGGGTCCTTAGTAACTGCAACTGCTCATGGGATTGATATAAGCAGCCCGAATACTTATATCTCTGTTATATCCTCATAAAGAAAAAGTAATTTCATTTAGGGTTTACAACCATTATCAACTTTACTTTACTTAATCAATAATATCACCTAGTTCAATCGTCCCTATAAACGTGAACTAAGTCATATTATATTCTTTTAAGAGTAAGCAAATGTTATAACAAGATGATACTCCTTATCAATTACCCACCATACTACTAAGAAAAGTCATTGCATCATGACCAGTGGCCTGAGTGCCTAAACTACCATGTTAACCGCCTTAATAAAGTTTCTGCTCTTCGAACCGGATTCGACGGCGAAAAGCACAATCAATTCAACCATCTTTGTTTCCTCTTTGATTAGAGTTGGTTTAGATATATATATATATATATAATCTAGCAATCAACAATCATATTACTGTGTACCTTGATAAGTAGATTTATCAGGCAAAAGACCTGTATTCGAACTCAGTTGAGTATGGGAATCTGTCAAAGAAACCATTTCATACAAAATATAATTAATTCAAAAGAATCAATTAAATCGTTAATTACTCATTAAATTTAGACAAAACTCAAATCATTACACAACACTTTATTTTATACAATTATAAATATTCACATCATCTTTCATTAATCATTCATCTATTATTATTATATATATATATATATTTTAAATAGTATAAGAGGTACGGTTACGCCTGTTACATAGGCCGAGATATAGATCACCCCCAATCACGGTCGTCTAGGTCGTGATGTCCATTACACCAGTAATTAGCATTCTAAAAATTTGTTATAGAAATAATCTAAGAAGATAACATGCATTACTATGGCCGTGATCTAGGTCATGTCCATCAAGAAAAAGAAGCTAGAAGAAATCAAGGGTATGGAAATGACCGTATTCAAGCTTTTTAAAACATCAGAGGAGCTAGTGGCCCTTGTTACTGCTGTAATTTAGGCCGTATCAAGACTTTTAAAAGACAACAAGGAGATAACGGTCCATGTAACAGCCGTATTTGACAAGGAAAATTGCATCCGAGGGGATAACGGCCTTGATTAAGCTTATTATGAACAGGGTATTTACCTTATGATACTTGTTTCGAAATTTTTAAAGTTCTATCTCTTCTAATCCTTTACTAAGCTCTTATATGCTCATAAAAACATATCAAAATTAGTCTATACAAAATATTAAATATCATCAAGTTCAATTATTCACATAAGCCCCTTTTTACACTCATATATGTGCACAATAACTTAACCTAAAAACATAATCTCATCATTTAAGCTTGTTGATCTCTATTATTACTCTAATCATCCAAGTTCTACTTACTTATCACTAATAACATCCATATACATGTCATATTACCTTAAACTTCATATTTCATTTAATCAAACACCTAGAGCACATATATCTATTTACATACCTAGTTCAACATACATAATAACATGCCTTTAATTCATATAAAACATCAGAGTCCTACTCCTATCTAACATTAACATCAATTAAAATCATGAATAAGCAAGACAAATAAGAAATCAACTTTTCTTACTTGTTTAGCTACTACTAGTGCTTAAGTTTGTTTCTTTAACTTTATTGGCTTGACTCCCACTCCTCTTGAGTTTATATCTTACTTCCTAGCCTTGGATAATTTGTGATAGTTTAAAAGGAATTTGAATGCAGAAATTTGGGTTTGTTTAGCTTGAGAGATAGAAGAGAGGGAGAGAAATACGATGGAAAGAGAGAGGGTCTGTTTTGGATTGATATTTGTTTGCTTTGTTGATTGTTGAGGCATTGGGGAAATCTTTAGAAGGTGTATGAAAGTGGGCTTGGGCTTTGGGTGTGTGCGTGCTTGGTTTAGCTAATTTCATTGTTCTTGGGCTTAGGATTTGGATTGCAAAATCTACTATACTTTGTATCAAACACACATACATGTTAATTCAATACAATTCAACAAACAAACATATTACTAAAACTTTACTAACACACAAATACATTAATTAGAAGAATTTCTGATACAAAGAATAGGTCATATTATCAAATTAAATTATACTAACTCATCTATAACAATTAAATTCACAAATTAACAATTAATCATATAAAAGCAAATTAGTTTTGTATATTAATTTTATATTATTTCAAAATGCTATGCCTTTCGGATGTAATTTACCCCAAATTATTTAAAAACGTCATATGGGAGCTTTGGATGAAAGTTTTACAGCATCAAAAGTGGCTCATTTGTTTTTGCAACTGGTAGTGAAACATCATGGTTTTCAGAAATCATTTGTATCAGATAGCGATCCTATTTTTGTTAGTGCTTTTTAGAAGGAATAGCTTTGATTGAGTGGAACTAAACGTACTAGGAGTAGCGCATACCATCCTCAATCAAATGGGTAGATAGAAGTGATTAGTAGGGTGATTCAACAATATTTGAGAGGCTAGGTTAGATGCTCCCACTACTTGGTTTAAATATCTTTCATGGGCTGAATTTGCTCATAATACTTTGATACATGAAGGAGCTTAGATGTCTCCTTCAAAAGTGGTTTATAGATGCAAATTCCTCACTATTCCTATGTGCACAAGGCATGGTTGTTAAACTTGCAAGTCAACTAGTACGTTTCTACAAGTTTACGAGTTGATGACGCGATTTTAATTTAACTAGCATACAAAATCATTTTTGGAGCAAACTCGCATGGACTCACGTTCTACATAGTAGAAATGGTAGAATCAGTAATAGAATTGTAGTGTAGTAATTTTACACATATTTGTTCTATTTCAACTTTAAAACAACAAGTAATTTAATATGTTTAAATTTATGAACTTTGGGTTGGTTTTGATGTTTATCTTAAGCTAACCTAATTTTAGGTTTTTTTTTTTTCGTTTTTCCCGTTTTATTTCCTTTTCTTTTTTTTTTTTTTCACGATGCATTGGATACAAAATGGTTTTATCACAAGACATTGCTCCGCATATGAATACCCGACTTGTGATCTTCAATACCTATTGATTCTGAGAATTCCTAGGTTGTTAGTATCAAAATTTGAAACTGTCGCAATAAAATTTGAATCTTGGGAGAGAAAAGCAAAACATGCTTGATAAAATTTCATTCAATCAATAATATATCTTCTTTCCCCCTAAGGCGCACAATATAAGAGAAAACACATCTTTCTTACAAAAAAGAAAAATCTCTAATAATCAGCTAGAAAGGAAATATATTAAAATACAGAATAAATGTCACAGACGGCAGTTAAAACGAATTTTCCTATAAAAAGATATAACATAGGGAAAAATTACCAAAGTAGTAAAAAACGTAGTTTTAAAGGCCTAAACAATCAAATTTTCTTGAAAAACTATATACATCATGAGCAAAGCTGTGAGTTTTACTTGTTGGCACATTTTCCTTTTGAATATGGACCTGCAACATGAAAATCTGCAACTTTCCAAAATTACGAAACTGACATTGTTTAAATTTATGTTTTTCCAAATAATTATGTGTAATTTCTTCCACCGCATCATCCTCCCTAGGGTGGAAAGAATTTTTCCTTGAATATCGTTAATTTGAATCATCACCATGGTAAGGAGTAAGGTATTTAACATTGAATACGTCTACAGTTGTAATGTGGCTAGGTAGTTTTAACTGGTAGGCATTAGGGTTAATCTTCTCAATAACCTCCACTGGACCAATTTTTCGAGCTGATGGTTTGTTATATTCACCATAGGGATTCTATTTCAGTAAGGACAATCCAAACATAATCCCCAAACCAAACTCTACATGTCTCTTCTTTCTATCAGCAACCACTTTGTACTTGCCTATGCCTCTTTCTATGTTTTAATATACAGCTTTGTGAACCTCTTAAAGATTGTGGACAAAGTCCTTTGCCTTCCCATGAACTTGGGTCTTATCTGGTAATGGTACTACATTAAGTGGACCATGAGGAATGATAGAGTACACCACTTGGAAAGGAATAACCCTAAGCTGCGATTGATTGCATGGTTGTGTATGAACTTTGCATGACTTGGCTTCTAGTCCCAACACTTCACCTGATCACCCACCAAACTCCTCAACATATTACTTAAGGACCTGTTCACTACCTCCGTTTTCCTATCTATCTATGGATGATAGGCACTACTAAAATTCAACCGAGTATTGACCATCTTCCATAAGCTACACCAAAAGTGGCTAAGAAACCTAGTATCCCTGTTAAAAACAATGCTCGAAGGAAACCTATGTAATCTGTACACTTCTTGAAAGTACAATTGTGCCACACACATAGTAGCTGTAGTTTTCTTGTAGGGAATAAAGTGGACCATCTTTGAAAATTTGTCAACAACTACAAAGATGGACTCGTTATCTCATTGTGTTCTTTGTAATCCTAACATAAAGTCCATGCTCACATCGATCCATGGCTATGAAGGGATGAGGAGTGGCTACCTCATTGTGTTCTTTGCAATCCCAACACAAAGTCCATGCTCACATTGATCCAAGGCTGTGAAGGGATGGCAGGGGCATGTATAACCCTGCATTTGTAGCTGCCCCTTTGGACACTTAGCAGATCCAACAACGCTGCTCGTAACACTCTACCTCCTTCCAAATGGTTGGCTAGGAATAAGATGCATGTGCCAATTACAAGGTTCTGTCTCATCCCACATGTCTCTCACTATATTGTTCTTTGATGATCAGGGAATGCAAACTACAATCTAGAATATACAATTGATTACCCCTGAAAAGAAACCCATCCTGCAGCAAATACTCAGACTTTTCTCCAGCTTTGACTCTAGCCAATATCTCAAAAAAATAGGGATAAGTCTCATACAAACTAGCAAAAAAATAAAAACTAATTACCTCTACATTCAGCTTGTTCAGAAAGCTCAAGCGTATGCTCAATGCATTAGCAACTCTATTTGTAATGCTGGATTTATGCTTCACAACAAAAGTGAAACACTTTAAGTGGGTGACCCAAGAAGTATGCTTAGCCGAGACTTTTTCCTGACTATGTAAATGCTTCAGAGCCTTATGGTCATTATATAGAACGAATTCCCTATGAAATAGATAATGCCATCAATGCTTAATAGCTTGCACCATAGCATAAAACTCTACGTCATAAGTGTTAAATCGCATTTTTGACCCTAACAACTTCTCACTATAGTAAGCAATCGATTTGTTACTCTAGCTCAACACAACCCCAATTCCCACCTTCGATGCATCTACATGTAAATCGAAAGGTTGATGAAAATCTGGGAGAACTAATATCGAGGTTGTTGTAAGGCGCATCTTTATCTTCTCAAAGGCCCTATTTGCTTCCTCAATCCGCATAAACTTCCCTCCTTTCATTCAATCTATTATTAGAGTCATAATGCTGCTAAAATGTGGGATGAATCACTTGTAAGATGATGCAAGGCCATGGAAGCTTCTAATTTTAGTCAATGTATTATGCCTAGGCCATTGCTGAATGGCTTCCACTTTGGTTCTGTCAACTGCAAGCCTTCGTCCGAAATCACATAATAAGAAAAAGTACCTCAGATGTAAAAAACACACACTTTTTCATGGCTGCATAGAACTTTTCCTTGTGTAGCACACTAAAAATAGCCCTTAAATGCTTGAAATGCTCTTCAGGATTATCACTGTAAATCAATATATCATCAAAATGAACTCCAACACATTTGTCAATGAATGGTCTAAAAACCTGGTTAACCACACTCATGAAGTTATTAGGTGCATTAGACAACGAATGGCATAACTAGTCACTCATACAAACCCTTCCACATCTTAAAAGTCATTTTCCAATCATCATCGACTTGAATATGAATCTGGTGATACCCACTCTTCTATTCCAGTTTAGTGAACACCTTTTCACCACTAAGCTGGTTAAGTAAATCATCTAGGAAAGGAATAGGAAAACGATACCTGATAGTGATTTTATTAATGGCACGATTGTCACTCATGTGCCAGAAACCATGCTTCTTAAGTGTCAAAAGGGCTAAGGCTACACATGGGCTCAGGTTCTCCTTAATAAAGCCCTTAGCCAGCAACTCCTCATATTCCACTGGCTCATTCGATAATGTGGTTGATTTGGAAGGGCTGCTCCAGGCTCAAGATCTATCTTATGTTGAATATCATGCAGAGGTGGTAATCGAGTTGGTAAATCCTTAGGAAACACATCTTGGAACTCCTCTATTATCAGAATTGCTACTTCACGTAGCCCCACTTAGGCTTTAACTTCCTTACCAACTAAAGCAAAAACAATATCAAACTCCGTATCTCTTCCTCAAATCTAGCTAAGGATAATATACTGAAGCTACTACCACCACTCTGTTTAGCAAGCTTGGACTCAATAAAATCCATGTTCAGTACCAACACAATCTTCACCCCTTTGTATATAAAACTATACATATTAGCCCTCCCATCATGCATTACATCCCTATCGAACTGCAAAGGTCTCCCCAGCAGCAGGTGACAAGTATCCATTATCACCACATCACACCATGCAATATCCTTGTATCTAGAACCAATGGAGAAAGAAACAAGAGCACGTTTGGAAACTGTTACCTCACCAACATTTTTTAACCAAGCTAATTTGTAAGGCTTTGGGTGTTGCTCTAGTTGAATGCCCAATTTCTACACCAACGGAGAAAGAAACAAGAGCATGATGTTTTCATAACTACTAGAGTCAATCACGAATCAACGCATCTTACCTAAAATGGTACAAGTGGACTAAAGGATATTGTTTCTAAGCCACTCTTCCTCAACTGCCTTGGGAGTGATACATGACCGCCCAACAACTAGATTATCCCTACCATCTCCAATCACAAGCTCTTCTTCGACATATTCTTCATCATAAACTAGCTCACCATTGTCTCCTGCTTCAAAAAGATCCTCATCATCTTCCTCATCTTCATCCTCAATAAAAAGTGCTTTCTTTCTCTCCTTTTTACAATCTGCCTAGCGGTGACCAACTACATCACATTTAAAGCACTTTATTCTACTAGTACTAGGGTTGCTAGTGTTAAGCTTACTAAAATGCCCCATAGCACTACTACCTGTGACTCCACTTCCAGGACGGTTCACACCACTACTGGCACGACTTGTTGCCCTACTGCTATATACACCGCTCTTATATCGCCTCTGTTGCATTTCGACAATCAAAGCCCTTTGATGCGTAGCTGATACATTAATAGGGCCAAACAAATTGACAACATCCTGAAGCTGCAACCATAACCCTCCAATATAGCGTGTCACTAACTGCTCCGTCGTCTCCTGAACTTTGTTTCTGGCTATTGGCTGATAGAATTCTACCAAATTCAATTATCTCATTTTTTTTCTCATATTTTATTTTTCTCTTGATTTGGTTATAGAAAATTTGACCATTTTTGTCATTTGCATTTTAACCTCAAGTTACCTTTTGTAAAAGTGAAAGTAATCGCATAATATGCACAACATTAATTGTTTCTACATCTCGTAAATAGAATATCTAATAAATTATCTAACCGTTAAAATAAATATAATAATTAAAATATTAATTATTTTAGTAATTCAATCACAATTAAATATGATATGAATTATTGGATAATAAACGAAACTAGTGTTTATACCTTTTATCAAAATTAACGAAGGATTAGTGCTCAACACCAAATCTTGTCCACTTATTAAGTTGAAATAGATCTCAACACACAAATTGCTATGACAAAAAAAAAAAGGTCGAAGCTTAATTTACCATAAATAATTAAATAATAGTCCTCATCGCAGAACATATTTGTACATACCAATTTGGTGAAACATTTTATGACACATCCATATGAAACATAAGATAAATCAAGACCGATATATCTTATAAACATATGTTATTATAACTTATAAGGTGGATGCAATTTAATAATACATCAATTCCATCTCTAAGTAATTTCTTTTAAGAAATTAAAAGATTTCCAACCAAGAAATTTCCCCTAAGGCATAAAAATTCGATTCTAAAGAAATTAAGCCGATAAGCGTTCACTAAATGAATGCAAAGATATTCCTCCACAAACAAGACAATGAACTGAAAAATAAATGAAACAACAGCAAATTTGCACGTAAAATTTACTTTTCTATATCTCAAGTATTGTATGGACTAAAATACATGTACAAAATTTTCGTATTTACACATTCGGAAAACGCTTGGATGCCTCACCTAGTCTAAAAATTTCTTTGATAAGAGGAAATTACCCTATTGAGAGATTATATTCAACAGAGAACTCCTTGTCTTAATAAATCGCCTAAAGACGCATTCTAGGCAAACATCAAGGCTTGAAATGCTGATATCAAGAGACTCCAGTTGCTTCTGAACAATGTGGATCTTCTCCGCGTCCATTGCTTCGTTCGAGCTCAATCTCCACAAGGATGCATCCACAGATGCTAATTCATTACCACCTCCAAGTTTTTCTTCACTGGCTATGGCTCCCTTGTGCACCAATCTTGACACGATAGACCACTTGTTGGCCTCCTTCGTCTCCGAAACAAGCGACAAAAGGGATTGGAACATGAAACTGCTCGAAACATTGACTTCTCTTAGTACCCTTATCACTGCTACGCGGTGGTCGTCTTGTTCAAGCAGAGAAGAAGAGGATGTCCCAAGTTTGTTATCCATTTGCTTCAATTCACCAACCAGCTTCTTGGCGTCCTTCTTCGATTTCTTCCTAAATTTGGAATAATCCAGGATTGATGTCTCAATGCTTGAATCCCCCTTCCGTCGGCGTAGTGCAGACTGAAGTACTTGAGCATGCTCCTTAACTTGCAAAACAAGTTCCCTTGTGATCCCACAGATGTCTACAACATTAACCGAACCGTCCAATAGTTCATCCACACATTTCTTAGTCTTGTAGTTTGACAGGATTTCTTGCGTGGTTCCCAAGTTGAGAAACTCATCCAACGAAAGGTACAGATTCACCAATCCATCAAGACCAGATTGGATTGATCCTATAGACAGAGTTGAAGTTGTCTCCCAGGATTTGATCTTGTTAAGCTGCTCCTCAACACCAACGGTACTAGGATGAGACCTGGAAGGCAAGCTAATGGATCTAACCTGGAAGTGATTCTTCTTCAATCCAAAAACACTTGCCATTGTTTCCTTTTTGTGTTTATTTGTTTCTTTTGATTGGTGGTGTGGTTTCTAAGTTTTTAAGAATGAATCTCTATATATAGGAACCAAAGGAGACAACACTGCTTGTGACAATGTGGTATAACATGTGAAGGCAATGTCGGCACTCCTAGGAAATTACCAACGCTGTCACATTCTAGGCCAACAAACCTCTCAATATTTTATTATTTTCAGTCCATAACCCCAATAATAATTGTGACAATTAGGTGTCCTACAAATGGATAATCATCACCCCTCATTGCCTCCTATAATGCCACATTATGTATTTTATAATGAAAAATTGTAACGGGTACCTTAACGTTGCAAATATTAAATATTTTTTTTCTAAAATTTTTTTACGTGTACATAATCACAAAATAATATAATTAATAGTAAAAACTGTTTTTTAATAATTGCAATAAAAAAATAGAAGATTCAAACTCAATATATCTTGCTTGAAAAACCAAAATAATATGATTATATTATAAATTATTATAAAAAAATCAGTCTTTATAGATAAAAATTTTACGATGAAAAATAAGTAAAATAAGTTATATTTTTACAAATAAAATCAGTAATAATAGAATTTATGATAAAAATTTATAACAAAAAATAAAATTTTTATCACTAAAATTTAAGATTTTTTTTTTAATAAAACCCTTTTTTAAGAAACTTGCCAAGTACCTCTAGAGATTCATTAAAAAGATTTAGATGTAAATTCAAACTGTTCCATCTTCATGATGTGGCTTTGTCATCACTCATCCCTGTCTCAAATTGCAGAACCTCGAGGGCATCACTAATATAAAACACTACTAAAAAATATGTTCAAAAAGAGAAACATGATCTGTGACTTTATTTCTACTATTATATTTTAAATGGTAGTGTTTCTTTTTTTTGGCCGATTTTTTAATGGTAGTTGGGGTTGTATAATAGGAGATTAATCCTTTATGAGAAAAGTTAGGCATAGGATATGGTGCACACAAATGGCTTTTTTCTTTTTAATCTGTCGAAGATCTTCATAAATGAGATTATTTATTAGTTGGGCTCAATTATTGGAAGATTCGCTTCCGTGGGTTGATAACACATGGATAGAGAGTCTGTATGTACACGTATGTGGTCCATGGGGACAGGTGGTGCTGTGTTACATTCAATAAATGAATAGAAAGGCACTGAACCCTTGGGATTTTATTCTAATTTTCACTTTGGTAATGGAAGAAGATTGCTTGATAAAAGGAAGTAGGCTCTACGGCCAGCTTTCGGAGCCGCGGGTTGGAAGGTAATGGTACATCAAAGCTTGGTTTCTAAAAGATCTTAAAATATATAATTTTTTTTCATTTATTGTGTGGGCCTCATTATATGAGTCGGTAACTTTAATAATAATCGTTGAAAGTTTCTTGAAAAAAATATTCACTTGTATTAATACACTATATGTCTAGTGGGTGATGACCAAATGTTAATGTGTGTGTATATATATATTTAACAAACACTAATATATATAATTGTGCATATCGCTTATAAAGCTATCTACATATCATTATTTTATTAGTATTTATATATTACAATAGAGAAACAAACAAGACAAATTCCTACATAGACGAAAGATTAGTTAGCATAATGTACATTTGAGTTAGTAGAATAATGAGTAGGTTGATAACTAAGCAATTGTATGGTGAGATTGCTATAGATAGCCAATCACATATGATAAACGTGGTGTTAACCTGAGAGAAATCTTGAATTGATGATACTATACAAATATCGCATAGAGTAGCGTGGGAGAAGAAATAGCTAAATCCGATTTCTTTAGTGCATAAGTATGACATAAGATCAAATTAGATAGATTTGATCGTTCTTGACTCGTTCTTTGTGAAGTAACTGCTTTATTTTTTTTAGAGTTATTTCAACAGAATTTTCGTGTTGCTCTCAATCTTAGCAATACGCGAAATCCTGCGAAAAGAGAAGAGAAACATCTTATTTATAGATTTTGGATGCTAGTGGTAGCCATTGGATGACTTTTGAATGATGGTTAAGATGAAGCATTGCTTGCAACCATTTGATCTTCTATGAATCTGATGACTAGAATTCATTCCTTCTTTTATGTATGTGGGCATGTGCCTATAATAGATGGGGCTTTTATTATATAAAAGGAGCCAATTTTCTTATTAAAATAGTTCATCTTTAATATAAAATAGAAATAGGCTTATTTAATTCTAGATTAGCCTTATTTCAACCAAATAAAGCCAAATAGCTTAGAAAGATAATTGTAGAGTCTACTTTTCACACACGAAAAAGTTGAATTAGGTCGAGAGCGGAATAAAGCAGTTCGACAATCTCTAAAGACAGGTTGTTAGCATTAAATAGAGTTCCAAGTCCAATTGCCAAAATGACCATCTACAGCAACAAAAGTAATTGAAAGTAGCTTAATAGTAATTGTAACTAATGGATCTACAATAAACCAGATCATGTGTACAAGTATAAAAGTAGAAAGAGCATAAACAAAAAGGCATTGATACTTTGCATTCCTAAATACAAATCTTCAAGCATCTGGTAGCTTGAATAAACACAAACCTTTTATTTTGTTCACCTGCACACACCGAAAATACCTAATATACATTAAAAATGCAAGAAAGTAAGAGGGATCTATAGAAGATGATTTAAGGATTGTAGGAGCTTATATGTGGGAGGTTCGAAGGTTGTAAAAAGGATTTAGAAGGAGAAATAAGAGAGATTTTATATCCTATTGAGACAACCATACTGTGCTTTGAGATAATAGGCCAAGGGTAGTAGGCCTGTAACAATTTGGTGCACTCATTTGATGCCAACAATGGTTCTAGATACAAGAAATCATCCACAAATTCGTGATATGGAATTTTGAAAAATTCATTTGTGACAATTCAAGAAACTTTAACCTAAATATCTGTTCGTATGGAAAAGATTAAAATGAATCAGAATCAATAAAAAGATATGCTAGATTTTCATATTCAATTAGATCCATCATCTTTTCAAAGTGCTTCAAATATTGTAGCATTACTTAGAAGTATCAAACTGTAGTTACCTAAGTTTTCTAGAGTCAATGTATTGGAATGACTTTTTAAAGCAACTAAGTCTTTACATTTCATCAAAGAGAAGGAGAAAAGATTTACCATGGCAAACTTTGTAGTAGATGGTGAAGCATTGCAATGGCACTAGTGGATGTGCACTAATCAGTAGTAAAGTTCTTGGAAAAAGTCGTTGAAGTTTTATCCACAAGATTTGGTTTATCATAATTGAAGATGTACAAGGCAATTTGTCTAAATTAGTGCAAATACCACTATTTTATAGTATCAATCTCAATTTGAAACATCATCAAACTGAATAGTGGGGATGAGTTGCTTTATATCAGGATAAAAGCTTGCACCAAGCGTAAGGTACAAATTTCCATACCACGTTGTTGGTTGATGCCATTTGGCTAATAAGAATGCATGAGGACAAATTAAATGACTAATTTAATATGTATAAACAATACTAAAAGGATTTTGTTTCCACTCTTTCTACTTCAACTTTGCAATTTTTCAAACCTACATACACTTCAAACCAAACACATTATAACTCATACACTTCAAACCACACATAAGCCTACACACAAACAAAACATAAACCAAATTGAATGTCTAATTTTACCAATAAAACAATTGACACTAGAAGAAATGCAAGCCAAAAGAGAGTAGGGCTTTGCTTCTATTGTGATGAGAAATTTAATCGAAAATCACAAGTGCAAAGCTAAACTCCTTTTTGTTTATTTCAAATGAAAAGGCACAATAACTAATGAACTAGAGGACATAGCTAAATTAGAAGATATTGAAGACACCTATACTAATAGTTATCATGCATTCATGGTGAAATGGTGCCAAGAACATTACGGTTTTTTGGCAAAGTGCAAAGGCAACATGTTTTTGTGTTGATTGATTAATGATGCACTAACAATTTTGTGCAATCTTGTATTGCCAAAACATTTAAGATTATTTGTACAACTTGTACCTAAATTTAGTATGATAATTTTAAATGATCATAAGTTGCAATGTGAAGGACAATACAAGAATGTTAAACTCAAAAAGCAAGGGTTTGAATTTTTTGCTGTCTTTTATGTCTTTCCTATTTAAGGGCTAACATGGTGTGTGTTTTAATGGATTCAGAGATGAGACAACTTATAACTTATTATAATTAGTTGTCTTTGCCATTTTTACACCAAGGTTGTCAAATTACTTTGTTTGGTGAACAATAAGTGGCTTAACTAGTTTCTCATCATCATGTTGGGTGGCCTTTTCAAATAGATACTATTGTATCTTACTATCAACTTGTGGCTTAAATTGAGGATAATATATAAGAGTATTCTATTGACAACACCCTAATCAATGAAGTGTTGGGAAAATTTTCTTAGTTTTAAAGCCATCTTCATCGTTATCACCTTTAAGGGAAATTAACATCATATTCACCTGATGAATGGGTTTTTGTAATAAATGTCAAGCCATATAAGTCCCATTTTTCAAAAAGGTAGATTGAGTGACAAATTAAAGAATGTTGGAGTAAGGAATAATTTAATATAGCAATAGTCCATTCTCCTCTCTAGTTTTACTAATAAAGAAGATTGATGGCTCATGGAACTTTTGCATTAACTATCGCACATTAAATCAAGCAACAATTAAGGTTGAATTCCTTATGTCAACTATAGATGAATTATTGAGATGAGTTGAAGGTGGCTACTATATCTTTTAAGCTTGATTTATATGTTAGATACCATCAAATCCGATTACATCCTAATGATGTAGAGAAAATGGCTCTTCAAACTCATGAAGGGCATTACATATTTTAAGTAATGCCATTTGGATTGAGTAATGCTCTAGATGCATTTCAGTTTATCATGAACTGAATTTCTATGTAGTTTCTTCACTAATTTGTCGTTGTTTTGTGCCTTTCATCTTTTTTTTTTTTTTTTATAACATATTGATCTATAACTTGACTTTGGAGTTGCATAGTGCACATTTGGAACAAGTATACTGATAGTTTTGCTTGACAACACTCCTCTTTTTAAAGAAAAGCAAATTTGCATTTGGTAAGACCACCATAGAGTATCTTTTTCATATTGTACTGATGGTAAAGTTAGACAAAACTTATTGAAGATTGAAGGGGTTCAAAACTGGCTACTTCTTTACAATATCAAATAATTAAGAGCATTTCTTAGCCTTTTCGAATTTATTGAAGAAGGATGCTTTTGAGTGGACTAATTATTGCTTTCTCAAGTAATTCAGATGCCATAACAACATAAATATCTTACTAAGTTGTTGGGATATGATTATGCCATTATGTATAAATTAGGTCACGAAAAATATTATAGTTGATGCCCTTTCTAGACAATTTGGAAATTCATTTCATTAGGCTTTTTTAATTCCATAGTTTCATAGAACATTAGAACTGAGTATATTGACATTCCAGCTTTTCAAAGTTGATTAAAGATATTATACAAGGATATCGAATAAAATGGAGTCTCATGTGGCATGATGGGCTCTTATTTATAAAGGGTGATTATATTTAGTATTTTAATTGGGGTTAAATCCTCTTTTATTAAAGGAATTTCATAGCATCCTCGTAGCAGAACATTTTGGTGTATTAAATGCTTATAAGAGATCATCATCTTAGTTTTAATTTGTTGCCCAAGTATAAAGCACGATGTCGAAGCATTTATGAGGGATTGTATTGTATGCCAATGGATTAAGAACTATACTCAATGACCAGTTGGTTTATTGGCTCCTTTGCCAACTCTAGAGCATGTGCAGGATGATATTTCTATGAATTTTGTGACTTGTTTACCAAAGTCACATGGTTATTTAATTATATTAGTAGTTGTTGACAAATTATTCGAGTAAATTACAGTAGAATATCACAACTTTTAGATGTAAGTTCATTTGAGGTCATAATGTTTAAAAAGTGGGTCAATTGAGGTCATCTTTGACACGTGTCATAATGGGATGAATTTTCTAAGTTTTAATTGAATTTTTCTCCTATTGACAAGTGTCAATGATAACCTCAATTGATCCACTTCTCTAAACTTTGTGACCTCAAATGAACCGGTTAAAACGTTGTGACCTTAAATGAACTTATTCCCAAACGTTGTGCCCTTTTGATATAATTTATCCCAAATTATTTAAAAATGTCATATGGGAGCTTTGGATGAAAGTTTTATAGCATCAAAAGTGGCTCATTTTTTTTTTTTTTGCAACTTGTAGTGAAGCATCATGGTTTTCATGAATCTATGGCGTTAGATAGGAATCAATTTTTGTTAGTGCTTTTTAGAAGTAATTATTTCAGTTGAATGGAACTAAACTTGCAAGAAGTAGTGCACACCATCCCAATCAAATGGGTAGATAGAAGTGATTATAAGGTGATCCAACAATATTTGAGAGGCCTTGTTGTGGGTGCTCGACTACTTGGTTCAAATATCTTTCATGGGTTGAATTTGCTTATAATACTTTCATACATGAAGGAGTTTCGATGTCTCCTTCAAAAGTGGTTTATAGATGTAAATGCCCAACTATTCCTATGTGCACATGCTATGGTTGTCAAACTCACGAGTCAACTCGTGTATTTTTACGAGTTTACGAGTTGATGATGTAATTTTGATTTAACTAGTATACAAAATTGTTTTTGGAGCAAAACTCATATAGACTCATGGTCTACATAGTAGAAACGATAGAAATGGTAATAGAATAGTAGTATGGTAATTTTACACATATTTTTTCTATTTAAGCTTTGAAAAAGCAAGTAAGTTAATATGTTTAAATTTAGCAACTTTTGAGTCGTTTTTTATGTTTATCTTAAGCTAACATAATTTGAGATTTTTTTTTCTTTTTTTTTCCCTTTCATTTCTTTTGTTTTTTTTTTTCTTTTTGGTAGAGGGTCATTTTCTTTTGAGTTATATTCTCTAATATATTTTGAACGATTGAAATGAAAATAGAACAAATATATAGTATGCTATTTTTCCCCCTTTTATTTTTTTTATATAATTTATTTGTCATAAATTTAATGATTTTTTGCACAACTATATAGTGAACATGAAAATATTCATTACTGGATAAAACTAGCTGCTCACATATGATAATTTGAACAATTTGTAATTTAATAATTATAGATTATGAATCATCAGTAAATATAAATAATTATTATAATTATAAGAATCATATTAAACATATTAATGAGAGCACATGAGTTATGATTAGTAAAATTTAAAATTTTACTATATGTAACTAAAAATGTTGAATTCTTCATTTTCATCATTCATTTAAAGTTTTTTTAGTACAATAATTAAATCTATAGTTTTTGTAAGCAAATTATATTAGTTGTAGCATCTTATGATTCTATATTCTAATTCTACGTTTTGATTCTACGTTCCAATTTTATGGAACCCCCAAGCAATTCCATGTAGAATCTTGAGTTTGACATCCATGGCACAAGGGTTCATCTTCATTGGAAGCTATTGATATAGAACCGATAGTCAAGACAACTTTCTTTCGGTGCTAAGGAGAGCTTAAGCTCGCAGGAAAAAATATGCGATAAGTAAAGGATTGAATTCCATTTTTCGAGGCAACAAAGTTTGTGTAAAACTCTAACCTTATTTGAAGACTTCAATTTCTAATCAAGCTTATCACAAACTTTTTAAGAGGCACTATGGATCCTTATATTTCATTCATAAATTAAGCACTTATGCTTACAAATTGGAGTTGTCAAATCATGCAAAGATACATAATGTTTTCCATGTTTTTTCTTTGAAACATGCCTATAGTGAGATCTATTACCTCTATCCGTACCATTTAAGGTGTATGCAGATCATCCTGTCCAAACACCATCGAATGTCTTAGATTCTCAATTTATTGTGTGGTAAGGGTTACGGGTGTCTTAAGATTCTTATCCAATGGCAATGACTACCACTAAAAGATGCTACATGGGAGGATTTAGATAGGTTTTGGCACATCTACCTGACTTTTCACCTTGAAGACAAGGTGTTGTTTCAAGAAGGGAGAAACATGTTATAATCGAGAAATAAAAGACAAATTCCTATGTAGATGAAAGATCACTCAACTTAATTTACATGATATTTAGTAGAATGATGAGTAGATTTGTAACTAAGTAACAAAAATAATCAAAAGTAACTTAATAGCAGCTGCAATTAACAAATCTACAACAAATTTGATCATATATACAAGTATAAAAGTAAAAAATAATAGAAAAGAAAAGGAATCACTACTTTACATTCTAAATACAAATATTGAACATGTGGTAGCTCAAATGGCCAAAACCCTTCGATCTTATTCAGGTGCACACACTAGAAACATCAAATACACATTAGTATTTCAAGAACAAAGAGAGATCTATAGAAGAAAATCTAGGAATTGTAGGAGCTTAGTTGTAGAATGTTTGAGTGTTGTGAAAAGGGGGTAGAGAGACAATCAAGAGAGATTCTATATCTTGTTGAGAAAGTTTCAAGATAATGGGCCTATAACATTATAAGTTATCAATCAATCCACATGGAGTGCTAGTATTATTGAAACATTTATTTAGTTCTTTAGAAAAGAAAATTCGTTAAAGTACTGGTATGTCACCTCCATACTTTAAATGGGAATTTTAAGGTTAAAGCTAATAAAACCTTTATTTATTGAAAAAAATTCTATCACCAATTGAGAAGAGCCTAGGATTAAGTACGAGAACATCCAGAAAGTCATGTCGTTAATATATATATATATATATATATATATATGACTTTTACTCAAATTGAGTTTGGCAAATATAATATTGATCCAAACAAGCTGGCCTTACTTGTAAATAGCCATTCTATCTTATTGCCTTAATAAGGTAAAGGCAAAATGTCAGATTTTGTAAATGAACGTCGCACAAAAATTAAATTTGGTACATGAACTTTAAAATAATCAATTTAATTCTCAATCAAATATTTCATGGCTATTTTTATTACCTCACTAACATCACTTGCTTTATAACCTGACGTGGAAGATGCAATTTATTACTGTTAGACTATGTTAGAAAAGTAATATAAATTAAATATACATTGTCTATTCCAAGTCAACAAATGGAATAAATGATGTTAAGGAATAGTAAAAATAACTGTAAAAAGTTGATTAAATATTAAATGATTATCTAAAAGTTTAGGTACCAAATTAAATTTTTGTACAAAGTTTGTAGCAAATTTGACATTTACTTTTAGATAAATAAGCTCACTGCATTTACAATTATAATTGGTATTATAAATTAAAGTTTTTGAATTATTTGTTATTTGTATTTTCGTTCTAAATAATTATGTTCGCATCATTATGTAAGTTTGTACTTAATATTGAATTTTAATTTAACAATATAATTTTGGGCCTTAATATTTATAATATTTCATATTTAAAAAGAAAATTAGTAACCTTACAGAATTTAGAGTAATTCCAAGAGATTGCATCCTAATAACAAATTTTTAAAACTTATACCTATATGCTTGTTGAAGGGTAGACTCCCACTTTACGGATCTTGTACATGCTAAAAGTGAAGAATATCTAATTTACAATGCAACACCCCATCAAAGAAAAGTATACAAAGATAAATCAATAGATCTTGGGAGGAGGCCCATATAAAAGCATAACATTCGACCAAATCGAATCGAGAGTCATCATAAAAAATACCATTGGTTTGAGAGTCTAGAATAAGCCAGTCAAACATTGTCGCATGATATAGAAGAATAAAGAAACAATCAAAATTGAAAACTTAATGAATATGTTGTTAGAATATGATGGATAAATTATTCATGACTTCAATTTACAACCCAACCGGAGCCTAATCAAAATGACAGGATCACTTTTGGTAAAAATTGAGATCTATTATCAAGTCTTTGTTGTTAGAATAGTCTACATTCAATATATGCTAATCAACATAATTAGTAAAGTTAGTTGGACCTATTTTGATAAAAATAGGTATAATTATTTAGAGTTAATTATAAAAACATGATCTGTATTTTTATCAATCTGCAAACACATGATTCGTGTTAATTGTCTTGACAAATAGGTTACTCGAGTTTCATACAAAAGTATCAATATAATTAATTACTATTAAAGAAATGTGTTAGAGACTTATTGGACTAAAAAAATTAATGTAATAAATAATATTTCTAAAAAATAAAATAAAATATTAACTTTTTAAATAAAAATTGAAAAAAATATAATTTTTTTAATCAATAAAATATTGACATGTATTCTTAAAATTATTAAATAATTTTGATACTTTTGTATAAAACACGGATCACCTATTTATAAAAAAAATTAACATGGGTTACGTTTTTGCAAATTAGTCAAAACACAGGTTATGTTTTTGTAATTAACAATTATTTATTGATTGTCACATTGGAATGATTTGTCATTTCAATTAAAAAGGTTTGTGTGTGATTAGGGAATTTCCCAAACTTGAATCTTGTAATAACTCTGATGGTCAAAATAATTCTCCTTAAAGCATTGATTTAAACTACAGTATTGTGAGAATAGACAAATTTAGAATTCTTGAATTGCTTTCCACCATGTTCATATTGTAGGAAGAAAAGGGAAGATAAGGAGTTGAGAGAAGGGGGAAAAAAATACATTTTCCTTTATTTGGAGAAGTAAGATAAATAGCCGCTAAAAGATATTTGATAAGAAGTTTCCTTTGATTCATATGAATAATTCTCTCCACATGTGGAGAGAATTTAGGAGGAAAATTTCTAAAATGATTTAAATATCCATTTAGTGATAAAACATTTAAAAATTACAAGGACTTTGTTGTGATAACAAGCTTGAAAAAATCTAACTAATTTTGCCCTTCATAATCATTCATCCTATCCTTTTTTCAGTTTCAAAAAGTATTTTATCACTATTTTCATTTTTTTTTCCCTCTTTCATTTGAAACAAAACATAATGCTACACACCTAAGTATCGTTTGAGACCACTCTTAGAAACTTATCCTTTCAAATCTTGCTAATTATATAAGGGTCATGTTAATAAATGCCACTAAGATGCTTAATGAAGACTTAAACATACAAAGTATTAAGTTTTTCAAATTAAATGCATTTTACAAAAGTGTAATTTTTAACAATAACTGATTCTATAAATCATTTTGACATTTAACTTAAGGCTAATAATGTTTATTTGCATTATGAATAAAGCAAATGGAGATTGATGTACATTTTAAATGTGATCACACTACTAATGAACTCTTGAAAACTACATATATCCCTTCCAAATTATAGTCGAAAGATTTACTTACCAAACAGCATGAGAATCCCAAGTGTTACTTTCCATTCGAATCTAGGCCTCGAAAAGTGCCACCTCGACGGAAAATGTGAAAACTCGTGATTGGAGTTGGCTATTGAAAGAAACATTAGAACCTGAACCATATGGTGGAGTTTTAGAACCATTAGAAGAAGTTTATCACAATTCTGTTAAAAAATAGTAGTGTATAGTGGGAAATTTATTAGAAGCACGCCCGGAAGCAAGAGCATGAAGCACGAAGGAAATATTCTAACATATTGACTCATGTATTGAGTCGTTTTTCTATAGAATCTTATAATTTAAATAAATCTACATGTAAACTTATAGAATCTTATATTTTTAACTGAGTAAACTGATTCTACATATTTAAATCATATAAGCTAAAATATAAAAATATAAATATTTTTACAAGCTCATCAACTATTAGAATAATATATTTTGTTTTGTCACATTTTAATTTTGTTTCATACTCTCTACAACTCTCTTTCCCTCCCTCCCCTTGTTCCCTTGTTTTACATATATAGAATTCATTCAAGTGGAGTTGTAGTTGTCAAGTTTATAAAAAAACTTATTTATTTCATTTATATAATTAAGAATTTAAAGTTAAAAGTTTTGATTCTCCTTCAATTCATAATTTTTTAAAAACAAAATAATAAAAAAAATTAATTATAATTCTTTTGTTCTTTTTTTTGGTAATTTATATTACGAATTAAGAGTTATTATAAGAAAAATAACCTATTTTTTCTATTTTTATTACTTCTATTATGTATTTCAAGTTTTTTTTTTACGACTTCTATAACCACATTTATAGTTTTTTAAAACAATTTTGCATAAGTTATGGAAACTTATGTTTCCATGTTTTATTCTATCTTCCAATTCTATAGACCATCTGATGATTATACGTAGAATTGTGAGTTTGGCAATGTTGATGCTGAAGAGGTTTTATAATAGAACTATGTGTAATGGCATAATATTATTGTATTAGCTTGTACAATATGCTAAAGAGACATGTAGTGGATTAGGACTACAATTTAATCCAGTTGAGATGGTGTAATACTATTCAAAATTTTAAACTTGAGCTTGGCTTAAGCATGACCAGTTCAATAATTTAAGTTCGAATATGGTTTAAAATAATATTACATAATTTTGAGCTCGACTCAATTAAGCTTGTTTAAGTGATTTAAAAAAATTTAAATTCCAATTAAGATACTGTTAATATTCAAACTTATTAAAATTTATATTTAACTTGAATTCAACTAGGCTCGTGAATCAACCAAGTTAAACATTACAAAGCTTGAGCTTTACTTGACAAAATTACTTAAGTAGGTTGTGTTCAAGTTTGGATTTGATTCAACTATTTTTAAATCAAACTTGAGTAAAAATTGGATTGAGTCGAAATAGTATATAAACCAATTTAACTTGTTTACATTCTAGTTAAGAGTGTAGCTGTTTATTTTGCTAGTATTTGTTAGCATTATACAGACAAGGGTGAAAATAAAAATCTTGAGTTATACTCTAAACTTATGTGCAATTTGATACTCTTGTTAATTCCTTTGATACTAATGGCTTATTCAAATATTTCACAATTTTCGCTCAGGTCATAGCAATGTTTGACTCCGAAGAAAGTTAACAAACGTTCAATAAATGAACGCAACAATTTTCAATTTAAGAAGGAGATTACCTATAAATTGAAAACTTTTATCTTTATACCGTCATTCGCTCATGCTGCAGTACTTCTCGATGACTTTACGCTTCAAAAGAATTCCTCCACAAGCAAGACTTTGTATTAAATAGTAATAAACCAACAGCAAGTTTATATGTGAATTTTTCTTTTATATTTATCAAATATTTGATGGAGTAGACATGGCAAACAGTACCAAGAGAAGTGAGATAGAAACTAGTCTGTTATCATCCGATGATCTAAAGATCCTGTTTTGAAATAAACGAGCTATCTCAAAGAAGTCAAAACCTTTGGTGGTGAGCTAGATTGGGTTTTGGCCAAATTCCTTCGTTTAAACTTCAAATGGCCATTTTAAGTATTTTTGGTAGTTTTTATTTTTCTTTTAACTTTTTATAGGAGTATTGATTTTATACGCCGTTTGTGGTGTTAGTTTTATCTTTTTATGTACTTTGTTTTTAAGGTTTTTATTTTTACAGTTTTGGTTTTATTTTCTGAAGCTTTTAAGCTAGTCTATATATTGTATACCCTAGGCAAATGGACAGATACTTATCAATTTTTTTCTCAGTAAAACTTCAGAGTCATCATTGCTCTTTTCCCAAATTTCGAATTTATCATAGAATTTTGATTTATGATACCATTAGCTTAGGTATTCCTAAAATCAATAGGTTTTTAAAGATCTCAAGCCGGTACTCATACGCAAATCAATGGTTTGTAATAAACCTTAATTTATCATTGTGTCATATTGGTATCAGAGCTGTATTCGCTCTTGGTAACAATGGCATCCCATAGACATGCTAATAAACATTGTGTTGCACTCGATGAGATATATGATGGCAATGATCTAGATCAAAGGATTGGGCAAATGATTGATGAGTGGCTAGATGTGGCATTGGAACGTTGTTTGGATATGGTGGTTGATCGCTTAGCGGAGAGGATGGATGCGTTGATAGGGAACTAAAGGAATAAAAACCCAGGTTGAGACGAAACTCTAATCTAATGCCAGATGTGGATGAGGCAAATGATGATTCCCTTCTGTTGAAGAGGATGAACAACATGATGAAGTACCACATAGGCATGTTAGGCCTCATGTAGAGGAAGACCAGAGGCGTCAGGAATTTGGTATGAGAACAAAGATATCGGAGTTTCATGGCAGCCTCCAACCATAAGAATTCTTGGATTGTTTACCTACGGTTGAGGAGATCTTGGAGTTCAAAGGGGTCCCTGATGACAAACGGGAGTAGTTGGTAGTGATCAAATTGCATGGTAGGGCCACAGCGTAGTGGCAGCAATTGAAATTGACTCGAACTAGGTTGGGAAAGTCAAAAATCACCTCGTGGGAGAAGATGAAGAAGCACCGGTAAGAAGCATTTTTTCCCTATAACTTTCAGCGCATCATGTATCAAAGGCTGCAAATTTGAAATAGTACAGCAAGTCAGTTGATAATTTACCTTTGAATTTTATCAATTGATAGCTAGAAATGAAATTAAGGAAACAAATGATCAATTGGTTGCGAGATACATTAGGAGGGTTGAGGATGTAGATTCAGGATACAGTCAATTTATTTGACCTTGCTATTGTATCAGGCAAACTAGAGGGCATTGATTGTTGAGAAACAGTAGAGGTTGTAGGAGTGGTGCATATAATAGTGGTAGTAGTAGGTAGTGGAGTAAATCGTCAGGGGTGGAACTACTAGTAGTAACTCTATTAGGCCATTTAATAAGCTTAGTGGACCGAGCAGTAGAGGGTTGAAGTGCTTCAAATGTGGTAAAATTCACTGACAATCTAAATGTCGGAAGGCTGAGACGAAGGCACTTTTTGTTGAAAATGAGAATAATGAAGATGATGAAGCTGTGGTGTGGGTGATGGAAGACCTATCTTTGACACTAAATATAACGAAGAGGAATTTGTGACAGGAGATGATAGGGAGAATCTGCTAGATATGAGATCCTATATGACTCCCAAGGTAGTTGAGGAAGAGTGGCTCAGAAACAATATCTTTTAGTCCACTTGTACCATTTTAGGTAAGTTACATCAATTCATGATTGACTCTTGTAGCTGCAAAAACATCATGTCCACAGAAGCTGTGCAGAAATTAGGCATCCAACTATAACAACACTCGAAGCCTTACAAACTGGCTTGGTTGAAAAGGGGTAGTGAGGTAACAGTTTCCAAATGTGCTCTTATTTCTTTCTCCATTGGTTCTACATACAGGGATGTTGTATGGTGTGATGTGGTGACAATGGATGCATATCACCTACTGTTGGGAAGACCTTGGCAGTTTGATAGGGGTGCAATGCATGATGGGAGGGCTGATAAGTACAGTTTTGTATACAAAGGAGGTGAAAATCGTGTTGGTACCAAACAGGGATTCTATTGAATCCAAGTCCACTAAACAAAGTGGTGGTGGTAGCTCCAGCATGCTGTCCTTAGCTAGATTTGTGGAGGAGATACGAGAGTCTGATATTGTTTTTGCTTTAGTGGGTAAGGAAGTTGAAGGAGAAGTGGGGCTACTGAAGTAGTGGTTATGATATTAGAGAGTTTTGGATGTGTTTCCTGAGGATTTACCAAATGGATTACCACCTCTGCATGATTATTCAACATCAAATAGATCTTGAACCTGAGCAGCCCTTCCAAATCAACCTTATCAAATGAGTCCTGTAGAACATGAGGAGTTGAGGAGGTAGGTTAAGGAGTTGCATGCCAAGGGCTTTATTTAAGAGTTTGAGTCTATGCGTAGTTCTAGCTCTTTAACTCTAAAGAAGGATGGCACTTGACGTGTGTGTGGATAACGAGCCATTAATAAGATTACTGTTAGACCCCGCTTAGATGATTTACTTGACCAATTGAGTGGTGCTAAGGTATTCTCGAAGCTGCAGTTGAAGAGCGGGTATCACCATAGTCACATTCGAGTTGGTGATGAATGGAAGACAGCCTTTAAGACATAAGAGGGTAGTATGAGTGGCTAGTTATGCCGTTTGGACTATCCAATGCACTAGCACATTCATAAGTGATGAATCAAGTTCTGAGGCCATTCATTGCAAGTGTCTTGTCGTGTACTTTGACGACATATTGATTTACAATGCCGACCCAGAGCAGCATCTCAAATACTTGAGATGTTCTTAGTATGTTGTAGGGAAAATTTATATGCTACCTTAAAGAAGTGTGTATTAGGACTACAGAGGTGCTCAGTACATAATTTCTGCAAATGGTTATAGGTTGATAAGTCTAAAGTGAATGCAGTAGCAGTAGCCTAGACCTACTACACTGATGAAGTTCGAAGCTTTCATGACCTGCATCATTTTACAGCAATTTATACCCTACTTCAGCAGCATTATGGCTCCCATCACGGGTTGTATGAAGGGTGGGAAATTTCTATAGACTAATGAAGCAGGGAGGATATTTGAGCATATTAAAATGTGCCTTACCACAACTCTAATTCTAATATTAATGGATTTTCATTAGCCTTTTGAGTTACATGCAGATGCGTCAAAGGTAGGAATTGGAGCAGTCTTGAGGCAAAATTGTAGGCCAATTGCCATTTTCAGTGAGAAACTAACAGAGGCGAAGTTGAAGTACAGTACATATGATATAGAGTTCTATAGCGTAGTACAAGTTGTGAAGCTTTAGCGTCTGTTTCATAAAGAATCCATCCTCTACACTAACCATGAAGCTCTAAAGCACTTATACGGTCAGGATATGATGTCATCTCGACATGCTTCATGGGAGGCTTATCTGGAGTGTTTCACCTTTGTTGTGAAACACAAAAGTGGTATCACAAACTGGGTTGTTGATGCACCAAGTAGGCACAGGAGTCTTTAGGGCAAAATGAAAGTAGAGGTAGCTGGTTTTATTTCATTTGTTGAGCTACTTAAAAGTGACCCCTATTTTCTGTTTTTTAGCAAGAGTTAGAGCTAGTGACAGAATAGAGTACTTGCTACAAGATGGGTTCTTGTTCAAGGGTAATAAGTTGTGCATCCTAGATTGTAGCTTGAAAGATCAGATTATTCAAGAGCTACATGGTAAGGGTTATGTGGGGTGAGATAAAACTTTGCAATTGGTGCAGACATCTTATTTCTTGTCGACCCTTTCGCAATGAAGTAGAGAAGTATGTGCAAAGGCACAAAATCTAGTAAATATCAAAGGGGAAGGCTACAAATGTAGGGTTGTATATGCCATTGCCGATCCCTTCTAGCCTTGGATTGATGTGAGCATGGATTTCGTTCTGGGGTAGTCGTAAACTCAGCGAAGTAATGACTCCATCTTTGCAGTAGTTGATAGATTTTCTAAGATAGTGCATTTTATCCTCTACAAGAGGATCACAGATGCTGTGCATGTTTCATGGTTATATTTTAGGGAGGTTCATAGATTGCATGAATTGCCTACAACTATTGTGTCTAACAGAGATACCAGATTTCTTAGACATTTTTAGCGTAGTCTGTGGAAGATGGCTAATACTCTGTTAAATTTTAGTAATGCCTATCGCCCATTGACAGACGGGCAGACTGAGGTGGTAAATAAATCATTGGGAAATCTATTGAGGAGCTTAGTGGGGGAACATGTTAAGAGTTGGGATGAAAAGTTGAGTCACGCAAAGTTTGCACATAATCATGTAGTTAGCTATAGTACAGGGTTTAGTCCATTTCAGGTGGTTCACTCTATTATCCTAAAAAGTCCACTTGATTTTTTACTATTGCTTGATAGAATAGAATTCATGGAAAGGCGGAAGACTCACAAAGCTGTTCAGAACAATTTAGAAAAGATGCAGGCAAATACAAAGAAGTTGCTGATAAGAAGAGGCAACATGTAAAGTTTGATGTAGGAGATTATGTTTGGGCTATCCTTACAAAAGATAGGTTTTCTACTGATGAGTGTGATAAATTATCAACTAGGAAAATTGGACCAGTGGAGATCCTAGGGAAGATCAAACCAAATGCTTATAGATTGAAGCTGCCCAACCATATTCGAACAACAGACGTGTTTAATGTGAAGCACCTCATCCCATACATTGGAGATAACTTGGATCAAGAAATTCGAGGATGAATTCTGTTCACCTAAGGGAGGATGATAAAGTGGAAATAATGACGAACAGATACCTAGAAGTGGGACAGAAATTGGTCTGTTAACATTGGGTTATTTGAAGACCCTTTTGAAGGAAACAAGCTAATTCGAAGAAGTCACAACCTTTGGTGGTGAGCTATACCGGTTTTTGGCCGAATTCTTTCGTTTAGAGCTTCAAACAACTATTTTTTGAATTTTTTGCAAGTTTTATTTTTCTTATAACTTTTTATAGGAGCGTCGGTTTTGCACGCCATCTGTGGCATTAGTTTTGTCTTTTCATGTACTTCATTTTAAGGTTTTTTATTTTTTTGACAATTTTATTTTTATTTTTGACAGTTTTTAAGTTAGCCTATAGCCTTAGGGCAAATGGACTGGCACTCATCATTTTTTTTAGTAAAATTTTAGAGCCGTCATTACTCTTTTTCCAAATTTAAAACTCATCATAGAATATCGATTTTTGATACCATTAGCCTAGGTATTCTAGAATCAATAGGCTTTTGAAGATCTCAAGTCAGTATTCGTGCGCGATTCAATGGTTTGCGATAAACCTTAATTTATTGTTGCATCAATATTGTATAGCTCCATAATATATTTACAAAATTTAGGTATTTCCATTCAACTTCAAGAAGATCCTCTGAAAATGTGGATGCCTCATCATGTCTAAAAGTTTCTTAGGTAGAGGATATTGCCGTTGAGAAATTACATTCAATAGAGAACTCCTTGGCTTAATAAACTGCATAAGATACATTCTAGCCATCCGTCAAGACCAGATTGGATTGATCCTAGATAAAGAGTTGACATTGTCTCCCAGGATTTGATCTTTGTCGAGCTTCTCTTCAACATGTACGGTACTAGGATGTGACTTTGAAGGCAAACTAATGGATCTAACTTGGTACTGATTCTTCTTAACTCCAAAAGCACAAGCCATTGTTGTTTTTATGTTTATTTGTTTATTTTGATTGGTGTAGCTTCTATTTTTGTGATTATCTCTCTCTCTCTCTCTCTATATATATAAGAGCAAAAAGAGACAGGACTACTCGTGACAATGTCGTATAACAGGCGAAGACAATGTGGCCTCTCCTAGGATTTACTAACATTGTCACATTCTATTCTAGCCCAACAAACAAGATTCGATTTTTTGAATAATAATTGTTACAATCAGGTGTCTTGTAAAGCGAATAGTCATCATCCTACCTTGCCTCTTGCATTATCATATTAGCTAACTTTTTATAATATAAAGAAATGAATTAATAAGTGACTTTTTGTGCTTATTTAATTGTAAATTACTTAATTAGTATTTAAGAAGGCAGTTTTTTTCCTTCCTATTTTAGGTCTTTAATAAGTTTCCTTGGGCACTCATTAAAAAAAATCCAAACATAAAAGTTAATTCCAAGATCTCCATACATTAGTGCTGTCACTGTCAGCTCTAGCTCATATTGCTAAGCCGCTAGGTATCACTAATGTCAAACAATATTAAACAATATTTTTGAAATTAAAATCATGATCTGTGAGTTTATTTTTTGTTCTGTATTAAAGTTATGGTTAAGGTTGTAATGTTGGCGACAAATCCTCTATCAAAGATACCATGCATTGGATATTATGCACACGAATGGTTTGTTTCCTTATCTTTTCCATCAAATCTGTCCAGGATCTTTACAAATGACATTATTAGTTAAGCTCAATAATTGAAAGATTCGTGTCCGTGGTGGAGATAGCACATGGATACGGGATCAATATGCACACGTTTGTGGTCTCCGGGGACAGTTGGTGCTGTGTTCTATATGGTTCATGAATAATAAAGGGCGTTGAAATAATGGGATTCAATTCAGATTTTAACCTTGGAAATGAAAAGAGATTGATCGGTAAAGAGATTGGCGCTAGTAAAAATTTTATGGTTGGTACATGGTTGGACTTAAGTATGGTGTAATACATGTCTATTATCTTTGTAAAAAAAATTACACAAATACAAATTATATAAAAAAATTATCAAAATAGCATCGTTATATTGCATGTTAGAGAGAAGATATAAAGTTTGATATACGTATCGCATCTTGAAAGCGAGATACAGTGACTACTATGCTAAAACTTTTAAAAGTGGTTGTGTAGTACATTGGGTGCGCAATATAAATATGGGGGTGTATTGCACCTTCAACGGACGATACACTATGATTATACGTATATCACTTGTTGGACGTGCCATAAAGGTTTGGCGGAGTATCGCATGTCCTCATGTAATTTTTTACAAAAAATTATATCCACATCTAAGGTGCAATACAGCGATACGATTGCTGTAATTTTTTTTTTCATAATTTGGTTTTGTGTATTTTTTTTTTAAAGTACCATATACCTACAATATTCTCAACTTAATTGCCTACCCAATATTTCATCTAAAACGATATCAATGTACATTTATCTTGCACCTATCTTGTCATAAAAAAATAAAATAAAAAACCATCACTATATAATGGGCTCAATGTCATAAATAATATCTAAATTTTGGTAAAATATACAATTAGGTAGCTAAACTTCAAAATTGATTAATTTATTTCCTTAACTATGAAATTGATTAATTTAGTGCCTTAGAGAACTTTTCATAAACGTTAACAGTTATTTTATGATACTAGGTATCATGCACGAAAAGCTTTTAAGAAATTGATTATTGTCAAAGCTCAGATATCGAATTTATCAATTTTAAACTTTATATAACTAATTACATGTTTTATCAAAATTTACATATCATTCACGATATTTACTCCAATAGAACAGAATCTGCCTTGGATTGAATACCGGAATCTGTTACACCATGGAAGCCATTGGATTTGTATCTTCAGATAGATTCTGGTTTCGATTTTAAGAATATTATGCATAGTCATGTATGACCTCATATTAATCCCAATACATGTAGCTAGAGCGAATGATACCTTTAGAACCTATAGGACATACAAAGGTATAATTCTTAAAAAAAAAAAAGAAAAAGAAAAAGAAAAGAAAAATAGAATGATACCTTTATATATACTGCGGCTTCTAAATTTTAGAAACTGCTGTGATTTTTTAATTTATATAAATTTGATAAATATAGTTAAAATCCAAATAAGCTGACCTCACTTATAAATCGTTATTCTATCCTAATGCTCAATTAAATAAATAAGTCCCTCTTGCATTTTCGATTAAACTTTTATTTATTTATTTTTTAAATTTTTCCGTAAACATTTTCGATTAAGTTCATTTCAATCTTGTTATGTTGATATTATTATTTAGTAGCAATATTATGGGTAATAGAGTGAATCAAAGAGATTGCATTTAGGTTGTGATCATAAATTTTTCGAACTTTTACGTATAAGGTGCTTATCTCTACAGGTCCTAAACAGGCTCAACTTAAGAGATATTTAATTTAGAAGTTGCTAACAATGCAAAGCCTCGTTGCAAAGAAAGTACATGGACATGAGTTGATAAATATTGGGTAGAGGACAGAGGAGCCAATTTAGATTGTTTATTTTTCATCTGTATTCATATATGATCTATATCTATATTTGATCTATATATAAGTACTTACGCCTTCATCTTTTTTATTTTTCATTTTTTTTAAATTCTGCCAAAAAGATGAGAAGTTGATGAATCAAGCAAATCTAAAAGCATCGGTTTCCATCAAATAAAAAGGGAGAATTGTTAGAAAATGCCATTGCCTTGAAAGTCAAGAGTAGTCCGATTACTTATTTGAGTATAATAAAGACAAATAAGGAAATATTCAAAATTGAAAAGCATTGACCACGTTGTTGGAACATCAGATAAAAATTCACACTTTAATTTACAGCCCAACAATTGCCTAATAAAAATGCCTCAATCACTTGGAGCAAATATTGAGATAATCTGTAAAGTCTCATTACTTGAACAGTTTAGGTTCAATTCAATGTATATATTAGGTAGAATAGGTAAAGCTAGTTGGATCTATTTAATATAATAGAAGTAAAATTATTATTTATTAGTGGGGAATAATTTTGTCCATTCCATTTAAAAGGTTTCATGTGTATAGCAAGTGGACTTCCCATTACATAAAATCCTTTATTCTCATAATGGGAATAATTCTCCTTAGAGCATCTCTCTAAACTCTAGTGTTGTTGGATTAGGCTGATTTAGCATTCTTGAAATAACTTTACAGTTTACACTATGTTTATATTGAAGGAAATGGGTTATAAGTGTTTAATAGAGAAAGACTGAAAGGGAAGAAAAAAGAAAAAGAACTTGTCCTTTATCTGGAAAAGTAAGGGAAACGGATGGTATATATCATTATAGAGAAAGTTCCCCTTTCCCTTAAACCATCAAAATAATTCTCCCACACGTGTCGCGAATTAAAGATAACTTTTAGTAATTAAACAGTTTAAAATTGCAATGACTCTGGTGTTCTAACATGCTAAAAAAAAAAAAAAAAACTACATTTCCCCTTGCTTTTTCTGTCTAAATGAGAATTTTTCCCCCTTCCATTTTAATTCATTTTTGTTTCTTTCCATCTAATTTCTTTCTTTCAAACTGAAAATAATGTATCTAAATAAGTACTTATCGATGGCTTTAGGCCTCAAAAGTATTCCTCCACAAACAAGACTCTGTACAGAATAGGAATAAACCAACAAGAAGTCTGCATGCAAAAATTTTCTTTTGTTTTTATCAGATATTGTATATGCTCTAATATGTGTGCAAAATATTGGTATTTACATTGAAATTCAATAAGATCCTCTGAAAATATGGATGCCCCATCAGTTTAAAAAAAAATTTTAGCTAGCGGATATTGCCTATTGAGAAATTATATTCAATAGAGAACTCCTCGTCTTAATAAATCGCCTAAAGATACATTCTAGGGAACCATCAATGCTTCAAATGCTGACATCCAGAGACTCCAGTTGCTTCTGAACAATTTGGATCTCCTCCATTTCGATTGCTTCATTCGAATTGAATTTGCATAAGGATGCATCCAAAGATGCTAATTCGTTACCAGCTCCAAGTTTTTCTTCACAGGCTACGACTCCCGTGCACCAATCTTGACACAACAGACCATTTGGTGTCTTTCGTTTTCTGTGAGGTATCCGAAAGGAGTGACAAAAGAGATTGGAACATGAAACTGCTTGACACATTCACTTCTCTTAGTACCTTAATCGCTGCTATAAGGTGGTCATCTTGTTCAACCAGAGAAGAAGAGGATGCTCCAAGTTTGTTATCCATTTGCTTCAATTCACTAACCAACTTTTAGGCATCCTTCTTCATCTTCTTTCTGAAGTTGGTATAATCCTGGATTGACGTCTCAATGATGGAATCTCCCTTACGTCGGCGTAGTGCAGACCGAAGTACTTGGACATGTTGCTTAATTTGCAAAACCTGTTCCCTTGTGATCCCACAGATGTCTAGAAGCTCAACCGAACCGTCCAATAATTCATCCATACATTTCTCAGTCTTCTTGATGGACGGCACTTGTTGTGTGGCCATGTTGAGAAGATCATCCAAAGAAAGGTACACATTCACCAATGTATCAAGACCCAATTGGATTGATCCTAGAGACAAAGTTGAAGTTGTCTCCAGGATTTGATCTTGTTAAGCTCGTCTTCAACACCAACACTACTAGGATGAGACCTTGAAGGCAAGCTAATGGATCTAACTTGGTACTGATTCTTCGTAATTCCAAAGACACTTGCCATTGCTGCTTTTGTGATTATTTGTTTCTTTTGATTGTCGTAGTTTCTAAGTTTAGGAATGGATCTCCATATAAGGAGCAGAAAGAGACAGAACTGCTTGTGACAATGTGGTGTAAGATGTGAAGATAATGTGGCCACTCCAAGGATTTACCAACTTTGTCACATTTTAGGCCAACAAACAAGACATAATATTTGAATAATAATTGTGACAATGAGGTGTCCTGGAAAGTGAATACTCATCACTCTACGTTGCCTCCAACAGTGCCACATAACCCATTTTTAACATAAAAAGAAATATATAACATATATATATATATAAGTCTTCCAATAAGAAAAGCTTGAGCGGTAATATATAAAATATTATATAGATATATAAATATTAATTATATTTTAACACATAATCATATATAATTGGTGATAGTTATTTAAAATATATTTATTAATTATATCATGTGTTAATGGATGATTGGTAATGATCCATTGAGTACACATGGTATGTATTGCCTATTAAATGTTTTTTTTTTCATCTAATAATACTTGTTGAGATTTTAAATAATGAAACTTTTCAAATCTTTATAAATTAATATTACAAATTTGTGTAGTTAATATTGGAAAACATAAAAATATTTCTTAGAGTATCTTTACCTTTAGGCACTTGGTAAAAACTTTAAGGAATATAGTAATGTGGTAGTTGTTTATAGAGATAATATCAAAAATGGTACATAAACTTTCATAGAAAGTTCAATTAGATACATGAAGGTTTATTTTAAATAATTTGGCACCTGAAACAAGTTTTTATGGACATTTTTTCTACTTAAAGTTTCGTTTTAACAATTTTCATATTTGAAAAATGTTTTTTGGTGAATTTTATCATACCTAAAGTACCAAACTTTAGGTAGGAAATATGTTCACAAAAACTTACTTCAAGTATCAAATTGTTCAAAATTAAAACTTAAAGTACTTGATTAAACATTTTGTGAAAGTTTAGATACCACTTTTATCATTAATCCTTGTTTGTGCAATAAAGTAGGTTGCTTGTTGAGTTACTCAGCAATCAAAATTACTATGATAAGTTACCCTCTCACTCCTCTTTTCATTGGTTTTTTTACGCTTATTAATTTTTACAACAAGCAACACTCTCACTCCTTCTTCTCATATATTCTGTAAAGACCCGCTATCACCCTATAATTAAAATAAGCGATAACAGTTCCCAAACCACATATAACTGTAAGATTATATGTAAAGTTGTCTAAAAAGAAGTGTTTGAGGAATTGTCTAATTCCACATAATTAATATAATAGTAACCATAGTTTTTCAAAACTTTTAACAAAACACACTACACCATTATCATATTTCACAAAAGAAATAAACTTAAGTCATACATAGCTAAGTACATATATTTATATATATATATATATATATATACATTACAACTAAAGGCTTCTTACAAGCCTTAACAAAATTATACATATAAAATCCAACTAAAACCTTCAAAACAACCACAAGACTAACATAACTAGTCTATTACAAAATTTGGATTTCATCAATCTAAGGTCATCTCTAGTCCTCTAAATCATCAAGAAATTCCTCGAAATCGGCTCCATACCCCATACTCATGTAAAACTCGTCGAATTCATCACCTGAAATGGTTAAAATATGAGCCAAATGTCCAATACGCAAGTAACGAATACAAATGCAAAGTGATTCACACATGCTTAAGCTAAATGCAAAATGCAACAACCAATAATTTATTATTCAATCTTTAGTTAGTCATTCATCATAGGAGTATTCAAACTTTGGATATCAAGGACCTCCCTGAGTGGTCCCTACTGTTCATACAGACTAGGCAGCCCCACCTTCCGGCGTAGCCCGTAATACTAGGGGATCATGAGTAACGCATCACGCTGCTCAGGAGGTTGATATAAGTAGCTCGGATACTTATATCTCCTAGATAAATCTATCTAATAACGAAAAAGTACCATGCTTCCAATCTGAGCAAGGTCTCCGAACTAGATTTAACGACGTAAAAGACAATCAACACTGATCAATTATTTTTCTTAATTTAGAGTAATTTGAAGTAATGCTTATTAGCAGAGAAACAAGCAAGTTGCCACGTACTTGAGATAGCTTGGGAACTAATAGGGTTGGCGGAGCGAGAATCTATCACTGTTCAAGAAAATATTGAATTTCCCACTTAGTTTAAGCATTAATTAATAGTTTCAAATATAATTAATCAAAGAAATTCAAATAATTATTACAAAGTCATAACAGAGTATTTAAACATCATATTATATCATACAATACTTAACAATTATTCAATTGATCATATATCAAGCTTTTGGAAATTTTGAAGATGTTTTTGAAAATGAAAACTACAGGTGACACGCCAACCTTCAACGCTGGCGGCGTTGAACTGGTGCACAATGCACTAAAACTCAACACTTGCCAACACTGACAGCGTTCAAGGACATGCTGGCAGCCTTCAGTCTATGCTGGCGGCCTTAAGCCAGTGTAGACTACAACTTCAATTTTCATAAATTTTTCGAGAGTTCTACGGGGTTGGTCAATGCCTATGGATATCCCCAACACTGGCAACATATCCATGTACGCCGACAGCTTTGGATCCTATGCCGGCGACCTTAAGCTCGACATTAACAATTATGATTCTTTTCTCATTCCACACAACCTCTAAACCGGCAGTATTGGAACCCTAATAGCCGGCGTATGTTTTGAAAAATAAACATCAGCAAACTTTCCTTGCGAAAGCTGGTAGCGTTTTAACCAGCTTTAAGAAAATAAGTTCTGATCACCTTCAACACCGCCTCTACGCCGGCGGCGTTGAAGTACTGCATGCCGGCGTATGCTAAAAAATAAATCTATATAAAAATGTTTTGCTTCACCTGTTTTCTTTACAACTTAAACTATTTTAAAAAATTCTTCAAACTTATTCTATGCTTCCCAAAACTTTTATATGTTCTAAACACCATCCAAACAACACAAACTATACTTCTAATTATTAAATACCCAACTACAACATTCAAACACCAATTACACTTCAATTTCCATACTTCAACTACTCAACCCTTAAACCATCCCAACACAATCATCCTCACAGGTCAACATTCATATAAAACATATACTACAACTCCTCTAGCAATATCATTCTATTCAAACTACCATCAATGCACAAAATCATTCTAACACCAATTAGCACATAAACTCTATTCTAACATAAGCTTAACTTAAATACAAACAAGGCAAGAAAAATACACTTACCATATGGACTTGGAGCCTTGGTTTAATGATCTTGTTGCAAGCCTTTGTGGGTTTAAGTTGTAGAAAATGAAAGGTTTAGTTACACATGAACATGGGAGAGCTTTTGAGGGAGTAGGAATGAGGTTTTGACACTTTTTGGCTTGTATAATAGTGGTATGAAGTTTTTGAACGAATTTTGCACTTCAAATGTTGATATTTATCTCTTTGGTTGACTTTAGTGGTTGCCTAATTAAGTCCTTTAATTAGCCTGAATTTGGCTAATTAATGAAGCTTACTTTTTGGACTAATTAAATGTGTTCTTTGGCTTTAACTGTGACAAAATTTTGTGCTATACATTGGTCTAATTATATGCATAATCTAATTTATTCTAATCATATTTCATTCATTCTAATACACTAAAAAAAATCATGAACTCAATATTTAATCATTCTAAAATATTTAATTATTTTAAAACAACAACTTAACTCATTATTCATGCATCAACATAATTCACATATATTAAATTTCAAAATCATATGTAATTTCAATAACACATTTATAAAATATAAATTAGGAAATTCATGGCTATTTCATATTAGTCCTTTCGCACTTATTTTATCTTTATAAAAAATATATAAATATTATTTTAAGGTAATAAAATAAAATGAACACAAAAAATTAAAAAAAAAAAGGTATATAAGTAACTCTTTTAAAGTAACCGAGGATAAAGTGGAGAATTATTTAACAGGGATAATTACTTCATATGTTAATACGATACTTTAAGTAACTTCTTAAGCAGCTCAGGGATAAAGATACTCCTAGGCATTTAAGTAATATCTTTTTACACTTATTAAAAATATTTAAATGTAAAATTTAAGCTATACTGTTTAAAAACAAAATACCTAACAAATTTTCTTTTTAAATGCTGGACAAATATACTTGGTACACTTAAAAATATGCACATAAAAAATTAGGAAAAATTACAAATTCACCCTCTAAAATTTCATCTATATGTGGATTTATCCCCTGAACTTTTAAAAAGAGCTTTTTGACTCCTTCAACTTTCAAAAATTAATATAATTAATGACACATAATATTTCTATTAAAACAAAATGAAGAAACTTACAAAATACCTTCTCGAACTTTTATCTATTTGTGGATTTACCTCATAAACATTAATCTATGTGTGGATTTATCCTATCAAATTTATGGAAAATATTAACTATTCTTAGCTGTGCTAATTTTTGAAAATTGAGTTAAAAATCTCATTTTGAAAGTTTATGAAATGAATCCACACATACATAATTTGGAAATTCGCCAGAAATTTGAGTTAACTACAATCCACATAAATAGGTCTTGTCAGCCCTATCTCAAGTTTGAAAACCTTATCGCTAATATCAAACAATATTTAAATATATTTTCATGGACAAGGTCATGATGCGTGTCTTCGTTTTTAAGTACTATATCTAAATCATGTTTAAGATTGCAAAATTGGTAATTTTACCTGCATCAAATAAATACTTGTAGGATATTATGCACACGAATGGTTTGTTTCCTTATCTTTATCATCGAATCCGTCTAAGATCTTTACAAATATTAGTTCAACTCAATATTTGAAAAAAGATTCGCAGTTCGTGGATGAGATAACACACGATTATCTGGAGTCTAATATGAATAAGTATGTGGTCTCTTGGAACAAATGGTGTTGTGTTGCATATAATTCATGACTTGAAGGCACTGCAATTGTAACGCCTAACTTGTTGGCAATTACAACTCGTCACGTGTTCTCTCTTATGTAAGACATACAAAGACTCTAAAACTAAATCCATAAATATAAACATATAAAATAGTCTCCATGAACTCTCTCAGTGGGTACATCAGAAGGTTCATAACCTATTTAATATATAATGAAATTTCTTCAAAATATCTTGTTGATCAAAACAAGTTGGCAAAACCAAAGCCAAAAATTCCAAAAATATTTCTAACTTCACAATCACATAAAACTCTCATAAAACTATTGAAGATCCAAGATCGTAAAAATAAAAAATTCTTTAGAACATATAAAAATCTTTAACATCATTCTGAATATTGCATAAGATCTAAAAATTCTTTTCTCCTAATCTTGTATCTAAATCTATTCCTCAGTAGGGTAGTCTAGATCACTATCGACATCCCTTAATCTATATACAGATCATATCTAGATATATCATATACTATGTCATCTTCACCTGTACCTGAAAATGAAAGGAATGAGCGGATGCCCAGTACGCTAAACCACAAAACAAATACATATGCACACGTAACATATATATCAAATGCAACTTATTATAATGCAACCAATCAGATTATTATCTTTATTAAGCCAACCAAACAACACAGTTCAGAACTATGAAATCTTAGTCCCAAACTTGGAGTAACTTAGACCCCGGAAAATCAATCTACTTTTGAAAATAGGTAATTATATACATATATTGGTGAATGAGTACTCCCCAAACACCGCATCCATACTGTCAAATCACTTAAATCTACCGGAATCATCTCCATGCACGAGTCCGCCAGGGACAACCTCACACAAAGATCATCAAGGTGTCACACCAATATCACTGTCTACCAGGTCTTTATTGGTCATAGTCAAACACAACCAGAAAAACAATTTAATTAAGCCAAATAGATTTAGATTAATTATTTTCTATTCCTACAACCAAGCAAACAAATTACTAAACCTACATGCAAAAATAGCAAACAGGGAATGGTCGTACCTTTTCAATTTCAGGAACAAATCTCTAAAACTACAATCTCCCTTAACAACAACCCACAATCTCCAAATCTCCTGATAATATAATATGAACAGAAATAATTAAAAACTTCAACATGAAACCAAAATATAACATATCCAATTTCTCCAAAACCCTAACCTTTCAAGGAAACTCAAAAATAGCACCTTCTTCCTTAATCAATTTCCTCAAAATTTCAATAAAACATATCTCACTCCAAAAACCCTAATTTTGCAAATCAGCAAAAAACAAACATGTATCATCAAAATTATATCTTATGATAGATCTAGGTTTGTGAAGATAAACTTACTGTGATTAGATCCTTAAACCTCTTGCTAATCACCAAAGATCAGATCTTGCAAAACTAGGGTTTGCTCCAACAAAAGCTTCTTCAAAACGAAAAGAGATATGAGGAAAACGATGATCAATTCTTGTAATCTTAATAGGTCTTATTTAGATTTGCTTATCTGATCCAAAATCTTTGATCTCCTCTAACTCCAATGGATATTAACAGAATTGTAGAGAGGATTTTCTAGGTTTATGAATGATTTTGGAGAGGGGAAGCCTAGTTTATGCAGAAGACAAGGAATAACTGTTTAATAATGACTCTTCATCTTTAGTAACGTCTCTTCATCTTTAATAACGTCTCTATATCTTTAATGACGTCTCTTTATTTTTAATAATGACGTCTCTTCATCTTTAATAACGTCTATTTATCTTAATGACATCTCTTTATTTTTAATGATACATCTTCATCTTCATTTACGATAACCGAACAAAAAAAACCGACAAAAATTAATTAAGCATTAGGGTTGACCATAAAACCCTCTAATTTTATATCAAATGACATATTTACCCTTCAATATAAAATATTTATTTATATATTACAAAACCATGGAATTGAATCTTGATTTTCATCTTGGAAATGAAAAAAGATCGATTGGTATAGAGAGGTATACCTTGTTTTCCATGATAAAATTGTTTAGAAAGGAAAGATATTGAAGCAAAGAAAATAGATGAGAAGAATTATTAATAAATTTGAATATTTTATATATTTTGATAATAAAGGAAAAGAAAATTAATGGAATATTAATTATTATAAAAAAAAAGATATAATGATAAATTACTTTTATACCCTTAAAAGATAATAAGTAATTTAAAAAAGAATGGTATAAGAATAATTTTTAAAAATTTCTCTTTTTCATTCCTAATTCTCTCCATTTTGCGGAAGGGAAAAAAATGATGGGACCCAAATGGTATATTATACCCATATTTCCTTCCCTTATCTTTTACTTTAAAACTGATGCAGTGGGTTAATTAAGATTTATCACAAACCGTTGATTCATGCATGAATACTGAAGTGTGATATTCAAATACCTATTGATTCTGAGAATACCTAGGTAAATGACATCCAATAAATTGAAATTAACATTATAATTTGAAATTTGGGTAAAAGGAAGAGCAAGATAGCTCAATTCTGTATTTTCAAAAGATAACCAAAATGTTTTGTGTCCTAAGGCATATAATTATAGGCCAACTTGCAAGCTGCCAAAAATAAAACCGAAATTACTAAAATTAAAAAAGTGCTAAAATGAAATGCATATATGGATAAGTAAAATACCATAGACTATATGCAAAACCGATAAGTCTATAAAGAGTTATAAGTAAAAAAAATAACCCAAAAAAAATTTAAAATGTCTATTTGAGGACCTAAAAGAAGAAATTTACCTATAAATCGGCAAAATTCATTGCCAAAGACGATGATTTTTTCGAATTAGCTTGTTTCCTTCGAAATAGGATCTTGAGATCACTCACAGTAACAGACTAGTTTTTATCTCACTTTTTTAGGTACCTAATCCTCACTACTTCCACCTTGTAAAAAAAAAAACAAACAAACAATAAAACAAAAATAGATAGAAGCCATTAAAAATTATGTGATCACTTAAAATTTCAATTTTGTCACCTCTTTGGCCATTCCTTCCCACTCCCCTTGTACCACCCACAACGGTAGGCTCCATAAAACTTTTATGGTTGGTTAGACTTGACCTCCTCTAGCTGCCCTATATTTCATCCAAAATGACGTCAGTGTTTTCATCTTCCACCCGTCTATTCATCGGAGAAAAATGCCACCACCCTAAAATTGGGAAGAAACTAGGACTAAGTGCCGGAGTCAGATGGAAACCGTTGGAAATTGTGTGGTCACGTAAAATTCAGGTTTTAGTTTTAAGAGTATGATTTCATAGTGTCGTGTAGGTATCTGATACCGATCCCCAAACATGTAGAGTAAATTGTAACTTTTATCCTATGGTTCTAAGTTTCAGAGGCTGTTATGATTTATTAATTTATGTAGGTACGGCGGTGCCTTGTATTCAACATGAAAAAAGTTCAATAAATGTGAATGAAACCCATTCATGTTATCCTATCCTAATGCAACTTAGATAAATACGTTAATAAGTTGGTATTGTAATTCAAGATTGTTCCATTTATTGTTAATTTGTATCTTTCTTTCCAATTCGACATGCATGCGTTATTATCTTTCTAATTAAGATCGACTTTCGATTTTAACATTTTAATTTTAAGGCAAAATGCCTATGATATTTTAAAATTTTCAGAATATATATCTATAAGATTGATTACCGGGTGATTTCCTACCTACAAAATCTTAAATATGCTTAAATCGAAAGATACTTAGTTTAGAATATAGGAATCATGCATAGCTATATGGGATAATGCAATAAATGGTATTTGAACTGAAATAGTCTAATTATCTTACATAAATAATTTAATATATACAAGTTGATTTAATTAAATTATGAAGCTTTATTGAGTGTTTGGTTAATGAGAATATAATATGTTTGCTTGAAATATAAAAATTTTAGTAAATAATTAGCTAATGAAAGCGATGTGTTAGTATGAATTAGAAATGGTAGTTTATGGCATTATTTGGATGAGAATATGTTATATATGTTTGAGTTACTTAAAATATATTTGTTATATATAAATATGGTTGATAAGTTATATATGTTAAAAGTAAATATAATGAGTTAGTGTAAATTAATATTTGAGTTTGTACTATTTGTTTTGTTTTGTTTTGTTTAAGTTATTTTTAAGTCTTATTATAGCAGATTTTGGAGCCCAAGTATTTGCAACTTTAAGTCCAAAAATCAAGCCTAAATTAGAATCAAATTTTGGCCCAAAGCTCACTCTTTATTCCGCTTTAAAAATCTGCCCAAAAGTCAAAGCTAAAAGGATAAACATAACTCAAATTTGACAAATTTGACAAGCCAAAAACAGACCCTAAAATTCATCGGATTTTCAAGCTCCATTTCTCCAACCTTCTAGATCAATTTTCCTTGCTTAAATCACTAAGAAATTTCTTCTACTCACCATCTACAAGTTAAGGTAAGTCTAGTATACTTTTATGGTTAGTTGTTTCTTTGTTTTAATGCAAGAATGATTCTTAGTTTTAATGGAACTTTATGATCTAAATGTGATTTTGATGACTTTCATATGTTTGATATGTAGTAGTAGTGCTATAATTTGGTTTATTGGACTTGGTGAGTTCTTGAAGTGTGTTGTTTGAGTATGGGGAAGAGTTAGAGTTGTTTTGAAGTTGTATGATGGATGTGGATTATAGAAGTGGTTTGATGTGAATGAGGAGGAGTATTTATGCTTTTGGTGTTGTTTGGAGTATATGATGGATTGTATGTGACTTTTGTTGAGTTTTAGTTGTATTAGAACATGAAAAAGTGATGGAAATGAAGTATAAAAATAAGGGATTCGTTTTTCAAAATAAGTCAAAAATTTCATTATAGGGTGCACGAGCCGTGCAGGCACCCATGCTGGACCATGTGCAGGCATGACAAAGCCCATGAAAGCTTCTAGATGGTTTGTTCCTAGTGTGCACGCCCACGAGCATGCGTCATGTAGCAGGCCATGCTGGGAACAGACCATATCTTCTTGCTTCCTTTGATCAACAAGACCACGAGCTCGAGTCGTGCTCCAGACTGTACTGGGCTTTGTTTCTCTATAAAAATATATATATTTTAAAATTTAAAATAAAGGTATATGTTATATATGTGTATGTTATGTATATATTTATATAACTATTAAATGAAGGATTTGAATTTAGTTTTTTAAGTTTTATCTTTGAATCAAGAATTTAGAACTTGCTTAAAGTTAATATTTTACTTTATATAAACTGAATTCCTTTATTTCAGATAATCCACCTCAATTGAAAGAGTCTACAGGTCTTTTATCAAATATTCCAGGTACATAGTAACTTTGATTATTGTTTACTTAGGATAAGCATAATTTAAATCAATTCTAATCAGAGAGAAATTATAAGTTATCTGAATTGATTGTGTTTTTTGCTGTTTAACCTAGACCAGGGAGTGGCAACATTATCCGAGTGGACATGGTAGTTAGTCGCTTAGGCCACCTCTATCATGGTACCATGACTTTTATAAGTGGCTCAGTAGGTAATTGATAGGAAGAATAGTATCGGTGTAACATTTACTTATTTTAAGGAGAAATAATATGATTTAGTTCACGTTTATGACCAATTGAACTAAGTAATAGTATGGATTAAATTAAGTAAAGTTAAGTGACGACTATTAATCCTAGATGAAATTACTTTTTCTGTTATCGATTATATCATCTAGGAGATATAGGTGCTCGAGCGGCCTATATCAACCCTTTAAGCGTTGTGTTATTACTGAGGACCTCAGCTTCCTAGTGGCTTGTATTCGGAGTTTGAATACTCCTTTGTTGCTTGACTAACTTAATCAAATATTAATAATTGGATGGTTGATGCATTGCATATAGCTTAAGGGTACTTGACCCGTCATACTTACGTTTGTTACTTGTGTACCGGGCCATTGGCTCATGATCTTTTATTTCAGGTGCTGAAGATGACGAGTTGTATACTCAGTTGGGATATGAAACCAATTTTGAGAACTTTTTGGATGATTTGGCTGGATAGGAATCCCGACATTGATGATGGAAGACCTATGTAATAAATTAGGAGGAATGTTTTGGAATAATGGAATGATGGTAGATATTTGGATAAATGTATATGTATTTTGATATAAGTTGATCTCAAATCTAAGTTTTGTAATCTTAAGTATGTAAATATATGTATTAATGTCCTTTATCTTAATGTTATGAAGGACAACAAGGTTTTGTAATATTATGTAATATGTTTCCCTTAATGAAATGCTTTTGGATTGGCTTTTATTACATGTTTGAACAAACAAGTTGTACAAACTCTTCCTTTATAGAAAGCCTTACATGTAATACTGTGTATTACATGTGGCTTGGGACTTGATTTGCATGTTTTAAATAAGCAGCGAATTCGGATCCTTACATGAACTTTTTCAAAATATGTAATAAAGGTATTTAAATTTTAAAATTGATCAATTTAATACATGAATTTTAAAAATAATTGATTTTTACATGTAGAACCTTGAAATTAATCAAATTAATACCTAAGAGAATTTAATAAAGATATTTTTAGCATACACAAAAAGTTCTTTCAAGTATTGAATTGATCAATTTCAAAGTTTAAGTATGAAATTGATCACTTTTAAATTTAGATATCTAATTGCAGTTTTTATCAAATTTTATATATCATTCATAATATTAATCCTACACACACGCACACACACACACACACAGACTAACATGAAGCAAAAGATTCCGGAAGATAGGAGAGGGTCCATATAAAAGCATCATATTTCACAAAATGGGAATGAAAAATGACTGGAAAATGTCATTACTTTAAGGGTGAAGCATACATATAGGTTCGATACTTGAACCTTTTAGAAAGGTATAATGCACAAACATAATTGAAAACGCAATGAAGATGTTACTGGATTGTCGAGATTGCACAAGAGAGAATATCATGGATTAAATGTAGAGGAAATGGTGCCAACGAAACAAATGCCTACCGTTGTTTTAAAAATATTACATAAATATAAATTGTAAAAATATAAATACCAAATTAGCATTGCTATGTCGCATGTTGGAGTAGAAATAATATAATTTCTATTTGTGTCACATGTACAAGTAGAGAAACAACGACCTACCTGATCAAACTTTTAGGATACAAAGAATTGCATTTACAATAGGCGATACACATAGTCGACTAAGCGACTCACTTGAATTTTATGTCCAATATTTATGGGTTGAATGTGATGGAGGTTTATGGTGGCGGTTTCTTGCATGCAATTAGTTCTTGATAATGTTATATAGTGTTTGTTGGTGTTTGATGTGTAAGGACCCGCACTCACACTTGTATATATAAAATAGGTGAATTCGAGTCTCCAACCACATATAACTTGCAGTATTATATGTAAGGTTGTTTTTAAAGAAATATTTAAATAATTGTTTGTCTAAATCCTCAATAAGCACAAACTTGAAAACTATTGATTTTTAAAACGTTTAAGAAAAACATAACATCATCATCATCATTACATATCATAAGAGATATAACTTAAAACATACATAGCTAAGTATATATATATATATATATTACAAACAAAGGCTAATAATAAGCCTTATACAAAAGACATAAAAGATAAAGCAAGCTATAACATCTATTATATATCTTTCCAAAAGAGTCTACCCTATTCTATTAAAGAAGAAATCCATAAAGTCCTTAGTCAACTTAATCTTCCAAACCATTTAAAATCTTCAAAATCAGTTCCATAACCCATGCTAGCCTAAAATTCATCATCTTTGACTCCTAAAAGAGATAAAATAATGAGCCAAAGGCCCAATACACAAGTAACAAAAACAAAGGCAAGTGATACACACAAAATTAAACTATATGCATATGCAACAATTAATAGGTTATTAGATAATCTTTAATTAATCAAGCAACACCGGAGTATTCAAACTCCGACTAATAGAGATATTCGGAGAGACCTAAGTAACGACCTCGACGCTTAGGGGGTTGATATAAGTTGTTCGGGGACTTATATTCCTAGATATATCTGAAAAAAAAAATAGTCTCATCTAAGGTTCTCAGCCATTTCTTGTCTTTAGTTATCTCAGTCCATAACATCACTTAATCTAATTCCCAAAAAATCGAATTAAATCATGTTACTTCATCCTAAGCTTAAGCAAACGTTACTGATACTAAAAATCCCATCGATTATCCGTCGTACCACTTATAAAAGTCATTGCATCATGATAGAGATGGCCTAAGCACCTAAAACTACTGTGTCATTGCATCATGACAAGGTGCCGCTCCCCGAACCAGATTCAATAGCGTAATAGATAATCAATTCAAACAAAATTTAAGTTATCATAATTTAGAGTAAATTTAATTATGCCCATCCTAAGCAAGAAACAAGCATGTTACTACGTACCTAAATCAAATCTGGAATTAATAGGGGTAGCCAAGCGAGGATCTATCACTGTTCCAAGAAAATCATCTCAAATCAACATTCTAATAATTTAACATACATAAGTAAATCTAAGCAACACACTCAAAGAAATTCAAATAAATTCAACACAAGGTCATAACATAGTATTTATACATCTTACAACATCATACATGCTCAGTAGATACTCAAAAGATCATATATCAAGCTTTGGAAAATATTTGAATAAGCTTTTGAAAAATGAAAACAGCAGGGGATATGCTGCCCAGTAAGCCAGAGCCTAAGCTTCAACGTTGGTGGCCCATCGTCCTGAGCCGGCGACGTAAGCGCCAGCATAGTCTAGAACTCAAATTTGTAAAAAATTGCCGAGAGGTACACGGGAAGGGTACACGGCTAGTGAACTCATGTACGCTGCCAGCGTTCACATGTATGTCGATGGCATAAGTGCCATCGTACACTGCAGTACGCAATTTCGAAATAAATCTGTAGAATCTCCTGTTTTTATTTTACAAAGCTTATTTACTCCAAAAAGTTTTAGCTTTTTCAAACACATTTTGAACTTCCTAAAACTTAGTATATGATCTCAACACTCCCAAACATGCACCAACTCCACTTCAACACCATCAAACACTAATCTACACACATCAAACACAAATCCATACCCTAACTTCATTTAACCTACACACTTCACAACACCACCATCCCATACTACAATCATCCAAATACTTCAAGTTACATGTTTAGCATACACTACAAGCTCTTTTATCATCAATAAACTACTTAAACTACCATCAACACATAAAACTCATCCAACCGCATATTTAGCATTAGAACCTCATTCACACAAGAAAGCCTGCTAATAAATATACATATAACAAACAACACACATACCTTAAGAGGTTTTAAAGTTTGAAGAAAAACACTTGAACCACTTGTCTCACTTAGGCTTATGATCTTCACCTTGTTTAGGGCTTGGAGTGTAGGGTTTTGAAAGAAACAAGAGGAGAAACTTGTAAAGAATGTGGTGAAATTCATGTGAAATTTTAGTGCAAATTTTAGAGATTGTTTTCTTCATGAAATGGCGCTAATACTTATCCAAACTTTGACTTTAGGGGTTGTCAAAAGGGATGGGTTTATTTTGCATTAAATGGGCTTGTTTTGGAGTCATAAAATGGTGTTTTGGGCTCGGTTTAATTAGCCAAAAATTCTGCTATGCCCACAAACTTATTTAACTTGTTTCAAGAAATTTTTCATACACTTTATTACATTTACAAATTTATAAACTCAATATATAGTTATACTAAGATATATAAATATTTAAACACATTAACACAACACATATATCATATCCTAACATAAATCATATTCATCAAGCTTCATGATCATGCATAAATTCATTAACATATTTATAAAATATGATTTGGGAAATTATGGCTATTTCATGATGTTGGACAACAATGATCTAGCTTGATGGTATTTTAATAAAGGAGAAGAGTTGAGTTGACTCAATTGGGAAGGTAATGGATGTGAGTAGGTTTAGTACTTTGACATTTTTTTTTTTTTTCAAAGGGAGAGTTTAGCGAAAGAAGGGAGATGATTTTATGAAGAAGATCCTAGTGGTTGTCTCCCCTTTTCCTCTTAATGATTTTGTGCTCTTCTCCAATTTGGATTAGGATCTCTTCTTCTCCTAGATCTTCTTCCCTCTTTCTTTTTCAGGTTCAACCAAGGTGCGATACACAAATAATATGCTTAAAAATCTAAATCGCACATCCTTTATGCAATATATTGATACTATTTCTGTAATATTTTTTTTTCATAATTTGGTTTTGTATAATTTTTTTAAAGTATATTATACATGTAATATTCTCAAATGGTCCAATAGCTTATGGTCCATAGCAATAATTCTCTTCATATCTAGAGGAAATATTGAAGAAAGTCTACTTAATGACTTATAATATCCTTTCAATAATAGGGTTAGTTTAATATTCTAAAGATTTTTTGATATTTTAACTGGATCAAGCAAAATATTTATAATGTGTTCGATTGATTTTATAAGGGTAAATTAAGATAATTATCTTTTTTTTTATCACTTTGTTAAATGTCTAGCGTTGACAGAATAACTATTATATAGAATTCTTATAATCATAAATTGAGTAATTGTAATTCTAATCTTACCTTATTTTGATCTTTTAACCATACATATGATTATTTAGTTTTTCCTTCATGGTCATTCCTATTCAATCTTTTGCTATCTAAACATGCGTTATCTTTTGCTTTTTTTTTTTCTTCCTTTTCATTTCTTTTCCATTTGCATTTTTTTATTTCAATATATAGCTTTGGATAGCTTTCATGGTCTAGTCAATGTAATCATAAAACCAATCATTTAGTTATTAAAATAAATATAATAATTAAAATATTAACTATTTTAGTAATATGATTATGGTTATATATGACATAAACTGTTAAATAATCGATAAGATTGATTTGTCAAAGTTAATGAAGTATACTAGAATTTCCACCTTTACAATGTCCATATACTAATGAAAACATTTTTTCTGATTATAACATGATATTAAATAGTCGATAAGATTGGTTCTGTGAAAGTTAATTATGAATACTAGAATTTCCAACTTTGCATTGTCCATATAATAATGAGAACTTTTGATCTGGCTACAGCGTGATAGAATTAGCTAATGCATGGGGCCACTGCCTTACTACTTATAAGAAGATCCAACTAATAAATGCCACCAAAGGGCTTTTCAAATATTAAAAGGGTACTTTATTATGGTGTCCACGACGGATTCCGCATTACGACAATGTAAGTAAATGAAAAATGTAAAATTGGTTATTTTGCTGTTTTAATAAGCGACTATTGAAACCATCGGCATAATCTTCTCTTTTATGAAAAAATATTTTCTATCCGGCAAATGTTGTTTCATTTGTTTTAGTTAATAAATCCTTGAAACGTATTAAATAAATTTAAAAAATATAAATATTTTTAAAATAAAATAAATAATATACATATATATTGCGTTATTATTATATAAGACAAGAATTCTCACACAACCACTCAGAAAACAAAACTTTTTTGCCGCCTCCATGATGGTATCTATACGTGGAAGTGTCTACACCGCGGCTTCCTTCATACGTTGCATCAGAATATAAATGAAGTTTAAAAAGTTATGCGCTTTATTAAAGGATGGAAGCAGTTGGGAAAAAAATAAGAAATGAGAAAAAGGAAAAAAAAAAAAAACGAAATAAAGAAATGACACTAGAATCGATGCATAACAATATAATAATTTTTCATATGGTAACCGTCCTTGTGAATTTTTTAATTATTAAAACGACATAAAGAGTTGATATATATTAAGTTTTTTTTAATATGATTAGGATTAAATATAAATATGAACTATTAAATAACTAATAGTATTGATTTTATTATAAAGTACAATAGGAGCATATAATTTTCCTAACCTCCAATTATTATTTATTTTTTCTTAATTTTCCTTAAAGTATCTTACTATAACATGAAGTAAGAAAATGACGTCCTAATATATTACAATTCATTGGATATTTGAAAAATTTAAATTATTTGATTAAAAATTGAGAGCAATTAAAATAAGAAAAATTTGAAAGATATTTATAGCAATGTTGTATAACATGTAATCAATGAGGAGTGCTTTTAGAAATCTTGAGAGTTGAGGTTTATACAACCTTCACAAGTAGCTCTTAGAGATAGGGTTATGCAAAAATAAATAAATAAATAAAAACTAATGAAATCGAAAAATTATACAAAAATCAAAAAACTAATTCGAAAAATATGATTAACCAATTCATCAATTTTGGTTTAGAATTGTGATTTTCATTTTTTATTTTATTTCAGTTTCAACTTGTAACCACAAAAAATCGACGACTAACGGTTAATCGGCTCAATATCTATAAGTATATTATATATATAATATATATACATATAATTAATTTTAAAATATATATATATATATATAGGTAAAGATAAAACCTCAAAATTATTGTAATTTGAAATGCTGTAATTGGAACCTTTTATGTTTTATTTATGTCATTGTTGTGTTGTAATTTGGATTAAGAATAAGATATCAAGTTTTAATTTTTATAACGTTATATTAGACTTATATTCTTTATATGTTGGTTTTGTTGTTACTTGATTTTTTATTTTCAATTTTTAAATGTAATTATGAAACAAAATGATTTAATATATCATAGTTATAACTAAATTATGGTTAACAAACATCATTTGATTAACTATCATGTTGAATGGTTAAAAAGTGAAAATAAAATATTAATCCAAAAAAATAGTTAATCTTCAAAGCGGTTTCGATAAAAAAAAAAATTAAAGCGGTTACCCATTAATATCAGCAATTTAGGTTTACAATAAAGCAGTTACTCCTTAACCGAACAGTGTACACACCAATAAACTGCTTAATGGGATCTAGATGTTAAATTTAAGATGCCCAAATCTTTTCGAGTCCACCTTGTTACTTCTTATAATAATAATGATGATGATGATGATAAGCAAGAAAGAAGAAGAAGAATAAGAAAGAAAGATAGATAGATAGATGGATGGATGGATGATTCAAGACCAATTTATCTTTGATAACATTGTTTATTAAGATTATACTAATTAGGATTATGAGATATTATGATCCTATATATAGTATCGCATGGCCTCAATTGTTTATGTGGTGCTGCCAATAATGGATGATCTGTATGCAACACTAATACCAAACAACTTTAAACAATACGTCCAAAAACAAAAGCATCATCTGAAACTCTATTTCCTTTATTATAATTTAAAAAGTAGTTAAGATGGCAAGGCTGGCGATTATTCCTGTATAAGAAATTGGTCGTTGAATATTGTGCGCACGAATGGTTTGTTTTATTATTTTAATTCATTAAATCTCTCCCAGATCTATATATAAATGATTTTAATAGTTTAGCTCAATAATCGAAGATTCCCGGCCGTGGGGATGGGAGGATGATACCACATGGCATAGAGCTTACATGAACACGCATGTCAAGGGTAGTTTCATTTAACGTTTAAGCTAGTCTACAGACGGCACGTGGTCACTAAGGACTGGTGGCGCTGTAAAAACTGCCAGGTATAAAACGGCACAGAACCAGGGAAGTGAATTTATATTTTTCACCATAGCAAAGAAGGAAGATTGGTGAAGCTATGCTTATTTTGAAATGTGTCACGATTTGATTTGTGATGATGCTGAATTTCAGAATGCTTGCATTTGGAATATCCGATTATGCAATATTGATTAAGTTTTTTTAAGTGATTAATTTGTTGAGTTTAATATAAACTTCCAAATCTAATCTTTTTTTTTTATTATTATTTGGTTGTAGTATTGATTTATTTATGATATTAGAGTAAATCATCCTCAATTTAAATTCCCTTCTTGATTCAAGTTCTTTCTTTTATAGCTTTTAGTAGAAAACTTCGATACAATAATGTTAGGGTCTGAAGTATGCTTTTAATGGAGAGAAATCCAATGGGCTTTGCGAATAATTACACAAATGGGCTTTAGACACCATCTATAACCCAAAACCTTAAGGTAATAGGTTAATGGGTCTTTTCTCTTATAAACTCTTTACACAAGTCTCATATTTCTCATGTGGGATTCTCACACTTATACCCTAACAATCTCTCCCTCAAGTGTGAGTCTCTATAATGAGGTAGGCTATACTCCTCCTCAATAGCTTATCAAATTGACCCAATAAACTCGCTTTGTGAGTGACCTACTCACCATGGATTTTACTAACAAGTCATACCACAAAGCTCTTATTTTCATATGGTAGGCCAACCATGGGAGATCCTCAGCCGAACCATCGGCTCTGATACCAATTGTTAGGGTCTAGAGTATGCCTTCAATGAGGAGAAATCTAACGGGCTTTGTGAAGGATTACACAAATGGGTTTTAGACACCATCTATAACCCAAAACCTTAAAACAATGAGTTAATAGGTCTTTTCTTTTATAAACTCTTCACACAAGTCTTATATTTCCCATGTGGGATTCTCACCCTTACACCCTAACAAATAAGAATGGGAGTATAGGGTTAAGCATATGGCCCACACTAAGGCTACCAGTATAAGTTTTTAGATGAAATAATTGTGCTACTAGGCTCAAAGGAGTTTAAAATGATATACTTAGAATTTTTTGTCAATTTAAAAAAAATTTTGAAATCATTTACTAAAATAGACCGTAATTGAAATTAATTACAAAAATAGTCCATCGAAGTTGCATCTTTAACATGCATTTTTAGTGATGGAAAGACACTTGCATTGAGAAAATGCAAGGATTTGTTTATCACATTTGGAGTATGCAAGAGTGGCCTTGTATTTTTGCTAGGCTATTAATACACATAAGTTGCACATAGCACTTGCGAGTTCTTTGCACATTGCATTTTTCATTTTCAAGATATGAGTTTGGAAGTTTATTTTGGTAATTAAGTTATATCAAATCATATATTAGTAATTATTTTTTATAAAAGAATTGGATTGACCTTCACTCTACAGACAATAAAAGATACCAATTGAGGAACATTCAAGTAATGCTAACACAAACATAAAAATCACTCTTGTAACATATAGAACATTATTGGATCTTGTTATAAACTTTTAAAAAAAAATGTCACTTAAAACATGGGTGCTTCATTGAATTTTGACACAACATGGAGACTTCTAATGTACTTAACCCTATTCTCAATCCCAAATATGATTTTGTTTTGGTTGTTCAAAAATGCTTCATGAATTGCTCTGTCATCTTATACTATTAAGAACACCAAATTGTCAATAGGAAAACAGAAAGCTTATTGTCTTTTTTTTTTCTTTAAGTCAACTCCAAGCTACCAATAAGATTCGTATCTATCATCATGGATGAACTAAATTTTTAGATAATCACAACCTTTTAGCTCATTACTATTAGAGGGTAAATCAAATACATCTGTCTATGATCTTCATAAACAAATTTCAACTTTTAACAAGAAAGTGAATATTTCTGACTGGGTATTGTAGGAACTGCATAAAGATCGTATCATGCGATAAATTGGCACAAGGGTTTGTTAGAATTTAGCAAATGAGAACAAGGAATGACTGAAAACCTATTTCTAGGTTCATTAATAAATGAAGATACAAAACCTTAATGTACATGTATGAATTTGTCATGACAAAATTTGATATCCTTAATAGATTCTCTATTAGGATAGTATGTTCAAAAGAGAGGCTCTTGTTTTGATCAATTGCCTAAACAATCATCTAGATCATCCTCAAGGCTTCCAATGGAAATCTGCAAAGCTTCCAATTGCCTTTATGCAAGTTGAAACTTCTCAGCATCATCCTCCTTGCTTGAAAAAAGTTTGCATAAACTAAGAAGAGAAGCATCCACATCTTCCAACTCATTAATGCTTCCTTACTTTTTCTCTTCGCGTGAGATCTCACCTTTGTGTACCAATTTTGAAACCAACGACCATTTACTCTGTTTAAAACTAGATTTTGACATTGACAAGAATGATAAAAGAGATTAGAAGACTCAAATGCTAAGTACATAAACTTTTGTCAGTAATTTTATCAATCCTCGATCATTGTGATCAACAAGTATTGATGTGTTGTCTATTTGCTTTAATGTTGTAATCAATTTTCTGGCTTCTTTCTTTATCTTCTTTCTCAAATTAGTGTATTCAACAAAAGTGGATAGAATGCTTGAATCCCCCTTTCTTCGGCGGATTGAAAACTGAAGTGTTTGGACATGTTCTTTAAAAAACTAAAAAATCCTTTGTAATGCCATAAACATCTAATAGTTTGACAATCCTTTCGATAACTCATTAATGCATTTGTCCACCTTATTGTGTGATAAGGCTTGTTGGGCTAATGCCAAATTGATCACACATTTAAAGACATGTACAAGTCTAGAAGTCTAGACAACATTGATCTTTTGCTCAATTTTAGAAGTGGGAGTAAGATCTAGAAGGCAAACCAGTGGACTTAACATGAGATTTGTTGTTGTGAATTTCTAGTAAACTAGCCATAGCCAATGATTTTTCTTATTTTTTAATTCTTCAACCCCCTCCTTTGCCCCTCCCCCCGCCCGCAACCAAAAGAAACTTAAAGTTTGTGGTGCGACCAAAGATTAACCAGCCTCCGTATCTATAGCAGATATAGAAACAATGTAATTGGTGCAATTTCTGCCACCATGTGGAACTAGAGCAATCATAGTATTGAATTAAATTTCTATGTCATATGGTTAGAACATAAAACAATATCATGATAATACCTTTCCATATGACCTATAAAGAAATAAGAACGAGCTGTCTCATGTTATTCTATCATTTAGGTGTTTTGCTCCCTAGAATGCGAAGACTCATCACTACTTGTGTGTTATATGCTACCACTTAGTTCATATATACTTACCCACCATGCAAATATATCACAAAATGTTATGTTGTTGTCCCCAAGACATGATCTGGTTTTCTAATTTTTGTAGAATTTTTTGTTAACTAGATGATTTGACCCAACATATGAAATGTAAAATGAGAACTTGAAGAAAATTTATCGAATAATAAAGGACAGTTAAGATATCAAGGTTGTAAGAACTCCTTATTAGTGCTAATATTAGTCTTAGAATATTCTGTGTGCATGGTTGGTTTATCTAATTGTCTCCCTATTGTTTAATCTACTTAATTGAATAATCTAAAGTGATTTAACGCTGAAGTTTCCTTCTCTCAATTTTTTTATTATTCGTGAAATCAGATATTGTTATGTATGATAATTGTTTTTGAAAAAGTACAAATCATCTTTCTAATTTTGATATGGTTCCCTATATTCTCCTAAATTTTATAAATTTTCCTTTTCCAATAAGATTTGTTAAAGTTTCAAATGTTGCAAATAACCACCTAAATTTTAATTTTGATACATATAAACTCTTTAGTTTTAAAGCATTGCAAATCACTCTTTTGAACTCTAAAGAAAACATTCCTCAATTTTCCTATATGTACTTTAGCATCTCCAAAAATTTATCCCAAAACATTTAGAACTTAAAAAAAAAATCCTTTATATTGTCAATATGTCAAAATTAATGAATTTTTTTTACAACATTTAAAAATTTATGCACAATTTGCATTAATGTCAAAATTAAGGGGCTATTTGCAATATCTGGATGTTTAAGAGGTGTATTACCAAGTAAATGATTAAGGAGATTATTTCATTTTTCCCTTAAATATTTGATTTATATACTAGACTTATCAAAAGAGAGAGAAGAAATGGGTAAATTACATGAAAAGATCACAATGTTTGATGGTAAGTTCATTTGAGTAATTAACGTTTTAATAGTTGGTTAGTAATGTTGTCACAACCATTAGAAAAGGAACATTAAGTGTCACATTGGCAAGGATGAGAATATAATTAACAATTAAATAAGAAAAATTAAAGATAAAAAAAAATGATGAAAAAATGTCAAAACAAAAGCAATAACAATTCAATCAAAAAATGAAGAAACCCTCTAACACTTTCCATGGAGACATAATCAAGTCTAAACCCTAACACTGATATACAACTAAATCCCCCGTCAAGACCGTAATCTTCATACCTTAATGCTTCTAACTCATAAATGCACCTTCAAAATCAAAGCCTCAAATTGGATTTGCACTAAAATAGCCTAAACTCTAACCCAATCAACTGTTCTACTTTTAGGTATTTCAAGGTCCCTCTCCTCATCTCTTTTCATTTTTTCATTTTTTTCATTTTTTTTTTTTTTTTGCAATGTAGTTGTTTTTGTGTTTCGAGAATTTTTAGTAACATCATATGCATAAAGAAAAACAATTTTCGAATACTTATTTGCTTGTTATGCACTTGCCTTCTTGGTGTTCGATGAATTTATGCACTAAAAGTCAAGCTTTTTTGTCATGATAAAGCAATCAAAATGAAACTGATGCAAAATACCAATAAATATGAACAAATGTTGAGATTCATAGCATGTTGAAAACACCATTTTTTTTTCTTTCGTACCATCTTGCATTTGATTTTAAACAAAATAGTTATAATAAACAAAATGCAAGAACAAAAGCTGAAATTGTAATGATGGACAAGTGATTAAGGAAGGGTTTCATTATGTTCTTTCAATTGTTGTTTATTTGTGTTATAATTATCCCCTAATGGATGTTATATAGAGATAGTGAGAGATCCCTAAAGAAAATTTGTGTAATGGAGAAGCGATAAGCTTATTTTGTTTACCTCGTATCGTTACCTTGTTTTTTATTTGTATTGTCTAATTACTTTGTCAAATTACTTACATATTAAAATTTTACCATGGCCAATTTTTTTTAATTGTTGTGATGACTAACATAGTGGTTAGCTGTTTTATATTTCTCATTGGTAACACATATGTATTTTACTACATGAGATTTTTTAATTCACTTTGTTTATATTGCATTAAATGTGCTTACGTCCTATTATATAACAATCTAATTTGGTTGTTTTGTCTTTTCTCCCCTTATATTATGATGTGTTATATAACGCATTGAATCTATAAATCTTATTTTGACCTTTCATGTTTTTAGGACTTGTCATGGTAGAAAACAACATTCTAATTGCAATCAACCGTGGAAGGTGTTTTGTTAGTGATGACTCGCATACAACGTACATAGGGGGATTATTGTCAATGTTGTCTATTATAATCAGTCATGTAGCCCATGTTGATTTGCTAAAAGACATCCAAAGTAAGCTTCATCAAGATGATGTGGTAAGGATTTTTTATAAACCCAACTTCGTCGTGACATGGATTCTTGTCCATTGGTACATGAAGACTCCAGCTATGCAAATTTCGTGTATGACTTTTTTAGTAAAAGAGTTGATGAGATGTTTATTGAACATGAGTCTCCTACAAATGTTGAGGATATGGTGGGGCATGATAGTTGTGCAGGGCCTAATAATGATTAACCTTTCGGAAGAAACACGAATGAAGCCACTGACGAGGATGGGGACGGGGATATAGATGAGGACAATGATATAGATTATGCCAACTCTAATGCTAAGATGAAGATATATCTAATGATGAAGAGGGTGATGAATCATAGGATAATTAAGCCCATGAAGCTAAGAAGCAATTACATTAATTCCCTAAATGTGAAGCATATAAAAAAGTTCCTACATTTTCTATTAAAATGATTTCTGAAAATGCGAAATAATTCAAGAAGGTCGAGGCATGCCACTCCATCTTAGAATAACAAGATGTATATTCTCAGAGAAATAATGCAAATAGGGTCAGAGCCAAGTGCAAAGATAGTAGGTGTTCACAAAATATAATTGCCTCAATAAACAAAAGGATGGGGAAGTTGCAAGAGAAAGCGTATGAATTGAAACATGTTTGCTAGCAAGTTTATATGAACAAAAGAGTAACTTCCAAGTGGCTAACTGATGAGTATCGAGATACAATTACATCAATTCTAGGGATTCAACAAGGTGTGTTGAAGGAGTTGGGTGAAGAATCAACTAGAATTGAATATTAATTTAAGCAAGGTGAAGAGGACTTGAAAGAGGGCTTTGGTGCAACTGGAGTTATGTGAAGGAATATGAACAATTGAAAGACTACATTGAGTGATTGAAGCAAAGTAACGCTACAGTTATTCTTGAGGTTTGTGAGTTTGTTGATGGGAAGAAGTTTAATTTCATTCGCATGTATTGTGTTTTACGGCATGCAAGAGAGGCTTCCTAATAGAATGTTATCGCATTATTGGGGTGAATGGTCACTTTTTGATGGGTCTTTATAAATGCTAATTATTGTGCATGGACAGCGGCATGTTCCCAATTGCATGGGCAGTAGTTAGGGTAGAGAACAAGGACAACTAGCAGTGGTTTCTTGGTTTGTTGAAATCCGAGCTTCATTATGATTTCTAAAAAATCATCATAGGTTAAAGTTCGTGTATGTGACGTCGATTAAGGATTATAGTGGAAGGGTTTGAGGATTTTGATCGAGACTTTTACAATTAAGGTTTGTTGCTTTTCATTTCATATTTTAGGGTTCCATCAGATGCTCCTTTCCCATATTTGAATGGGCCTTCTTGTTTTATGTATGGTCTGGTTTGGATTTATGTTTTATTTAATTATAAATTATGTCCACTTCATCACAACATTACACTTAATGATCTTTTTCTAATGGTTGTCGATAAGACTTTTATGCTCTATTCAATTTATAGGAATTTAGGCCATATTTGATTCATTTCTAGATAAATTCCTATGAATTTTATGTTTTTACTGTTTAAATGTTGTTTTTGAGCTCCTAGGATTAAGAAAAGAAGAAACAAAGTGCTTAGAATCAGGATTTGGAGTAAAACAACATGAATGAGCAAAGACAAGCTCAACTACAATTGCTAAAGACCCAACCGAAGGCAAAAGATAAGGAAAAACAAGGAAAAATTTCCAATCTACCTAAAATCAAACCCTCAAATTAAGTAGTATATTACGCTAACATAACCATGCCTTAATAGACATAAAATTGTGTTTGCAACCGCACTCTTGATTACAGCCGCGGTTTCCTTTGAGACATCCACGCCTTATAATGCAAAGTACAATATCAATCGTGCCCAAAGTCGAGCCTTCGATTGCATCTGCAGTTGAAGCTGAGCCTAAAATCATGATTTTAACAAAGAAAACACTACTTAGATCATGGCCAACCTCTAAGCCCGTGATCATACTTGCGAAAAGTGACCCTATCTCAAATGAGCTGGCTTGCACGTGTGTGATACTTCTCAAATATAGGTTATGGAACTCTAATCACAAAGGTGCCTTTTCGGTGTAATGGCTTGGAGTTTGTCAAAACTTCAAAGTTAAGCATGCTCTAGGTAGAGCAATCTAAGATAAGTGATCCCCTAGGAAGTGTTGACACCAAAAAGACAAAACCGTACGGCGTGTGGCCAAAGTGGATAGTACCTTGATGGGTAGAGTTTTAAGTCGTTACGCAGTGCCTCTAGTGTCCTAGTTGTGCTTGAGGGTTCACTAGGAGGGTCAGTGTACCTGGCATCACGATCCTTGCTTAGAGTGGCCTAAGGGTTTAGGGGCGCCCTCTTCGCTATAGTGGAGCCTAGGATGGTAGGTCATGACAATTGGTATCAGAGCAGTGGTTTTGGATCTATGTAACGAAACTGACGGGGACGTCAGTTCCATAAGTGGGGGAGTATGTGATACCTCTCAATTATAAGTTATGGAACTTTAATAACAGATGCGCCTTTTTGGTGTAATAAACTCCAAAGTTAAGTGTGCTCTAGGCAGAGCAATCCATGATGGATGACCCCTTAAGAAGCGCTAGCACTAAAAGGATAAAGCAGTGCGGCGTGTGGCCAAAGCAGAATACCTCAATGAGTAGAGTTTCGAGTCGTTACACAGTGTCTCTGGTGTCCTGGTTGTATCTGAGGGTGTGTTGGGAGGGTCAGTGTACATGGCATCACGATCCCTGCGGAGGGTGGCCTGAGGGCCTAGGGGCTCCCCCTTGCTATAGTGGAGCTTGAGGTAGTAGGTCGTGACAACGTGCACATGATGATAAGATTGAATTTCGTTATAAAGAATCTACCATGTCAACGAATAAAATCTTCATGATTTTTTTGCTTGTCGCATATAAATAATCGTGCATAGACATCCAACAAGGAGTGTACCATATGTAACAAATACTGCTAATCTAGAATAGAGTAGTGAGAGAAAATCTTTTTCTTTTGCAAGGATTTCGAGTTTTTTAGGTAATTCCATTTTAAACCCGTATTTTTTTTTTTGCAAGACCTATTTTATGCTTAATCTATAACATTCATTCATATTTTCATATTATTTCTCTTGAATTTTTACTCAAGAGATTACCATGACTTCAACTAAGTTGACAAGCACTGAGGTCTTAGGGATGACAACAAGCAAAAACTCTTCCCGATGTACAAAGAGCTCACCCCTTTAAAATTGCTGATGCATGATGTGTTCCTCGACATAAGAAATCGAGGCCTCCTATTGCCGCCACCCCCAACAAGGCCAAGCTCATGACAAAAAGATTCAAAGGAATATTGCAAATATCACCACGATTAAGGGCATGATACAAGCAATTGCTGGCAGCCCAAAAGTTCCATAGAGGGCCTCAAGCCAGAACCTTCGACACAAAAGAGAAAGTCGCTAAACCTGAGAAAATAGGGACTACCCAAAATTAACTTGATCAACTCTATCTTCACTTACTATATCATGAAGAAATCAATACTATCATCGGTAGGCCTATTACCTTGACAAGGGTAAGGTTGCCATCCAACTCGAGGTCATCTTGGCTAATAAAGAGCGCGGAGTCCAAAAAGGTAAAAATCGATTCGACAATCTCCTTCTCTGATGAAGACTACGAAGATATACAAACACCTCACCAAGATGCCCTAGTAACTGCCACCTGCATCTCAAGGTGGAAGGTCAAAAAAGTGTTAATTGACACGAAAAGCAGTGCTGACATTCTCTTCAATCAAACATACCAGCAAATGAAGCACGAATTAAGACCAAAATTCAGGCCATACGATCACAAGCTATATGGTTTTTGATAATCAACCTGTATGATCTTGAGGTATCATCACTCTACCCTCGAGCTCGAAGAAGAGCTATGTAACGTGGTACACCAAACAGATTTCCTTGTAGTCGATTGCTGGCTCCCCTAAAATTTAATATTAGAAAGGGGAAGCCAATCGGTGTTTGCTATGGTCATCTCTTCATCCTACCTCAAGGCTAAGTTCCCTACCCCAACAAGGAGAGACTGGTGCCAAAGAGACCAAGAACAATCTCGACAACTATATATCAAGGCCCTAAAAGGAGATTGTGTATGCATGATTGATGTGGAGTCAGAGTATAACCCGAAACTTTGGAGTGAACCAACTAAGCTCGCCAAAGAAATCATTTTCGATGATAACCCCAAACATTTGACTAAGGTGGGGAAAACCATCCCTTTCGACATTAAAGAAGATTTAATCACATTTCTACAGGCAAATAATTATGTCTTTGCATGGTCATCTATTGACATGATAGGTATAAACTCGAGTGTGATCATGCACTATTAAAAATCCATAAAACCCATAAGTTGTTCTGCTAGAAAATTCAGCACTTTACCCCTGAGAGACAAGCCACCATTGAAGAGGAAGTTCATAAATTACTCTAAGTTTGGGGTCATTAGTGAAGAGAAATATCCTACCAGGGTAGCCAATATGGTTTTGGTTAAGAAACCCAGTGGGAAATGGTGGATGTGTATTGATTACACTGACCTCAACAAGGAATATCCGAAGGATTACTTCCCACTACGATGGATCGAGTAGCTTTTTCTACAATACCTTGGAGCACGAGCTATCGAGTTTCATGAACACCTTCTCCAGCTACAACCGGATGAAAATGAAGGACACAGATGAGATCCACACCTCTTTCATTGCATCGTTTGGCATGCACTACTACAAAATGATGCTGTTTAGATTAAAAAATGCTAGTGCCACCATCCGGTAATTAGTCACGGAGGTGTTCAAGTCGTAGCTAAGTCTGAACATGGAAGTTATGTCAACGATATGATCGTGAAAAAGTAAACACGCCAAGACCACCTACATGACCTCTAGGAAACCTTCAATCGACTTCGTTTTTACAATTTGAAGCTCAACCCACAAAAAAGCACATTTGGAGCATTGACAGGAAAATTCCTGGGTTACGTCATATCTTAAAGAGGAATTGAGACCAACCCCGACAAGATCAAAGTAATTTTGACAATGAGCCCACCTAAATTAATAAAAAAAAGTGCAGAAGCTCACGGGTAAGAAAACTGTAATAAGTAGATTTCCCTCAGGGAGCATAGATTGATGCTTGGAATGTTTTAAGATCCTTAATAAACCAAATAAGTTCGAGTAGATAGAAAGATTTCAATAGGCCTTCAATGAACTAAAACAATTCTTGAACACACCGCTAATACTCAAAAATCTAATCGCGGGCAACATACTATAACTCTACCTCGTAGTAAGTGATCGAGCTCTATCATTAGTACTAACGTAAGTTGAAGGGAAGCAATACCAACCTATATACTACATCAGTCACACTCTCCAAGGCCTAAAGTAGAGGTACACAAAAATAGGGAAGTTTAAGCTTGTGGTTGTGATATTTGCTCGTCTCTTGTGTTCGTATTTTCAAGCACATCACGTCATCGTATTCACTGACATGCCAATAAGGACAATTCATCAAAAACCAGATGTCTTTAGAAGAATGATGAAATATACAATCGAGCTTAGTACTTATGATGTACAATACCAACATTGTGATGCCATCAAGGTGGAGGTCGTGGCACAGTTATAGCCGAATATACTAGCTCTCTTGATCCTAAGAACAAGGAAAAACCTACATGGACTCTCCACGTAGATGGAACCTCCACGTAGGAAGGTAGTGGAGCTGGCCTAGTCCTAAACGGACCTTATTAAGTCAAGATCAACTATGAATTAAAGTTTGGATTCACCACAAGCAATAATGAAGTGGAATACGAGGCTCTGTTAACTAGGCTTAGGTTCGCTACGAATTTTGGAGCAAAAATGGGGGCCCTAAAAGTCTTCTTTAACTCATAGGTCGTGGTTCAACAAGTCAAAGGTGTGTATGAGGCAAAAAACGAAGAAATAGCTAAATACCTAGAGGCAGTTCAATCTCTCACAAAAGAATTACCTTCATGGGACATAATCAAAACACCAAGAATTGACAATGCTGAAGTCGATAGACTTTTAAACTCACCTCCATGATGGCCCCCAACCTTGTAAAAATTGAAGAAAGAATATTCGTTGAGTTCCTACCCAAAAAGTCTAACATTAGAAAAGCCTACGAGGTGCTGAATCCATAAGAAGAGGCTCCATCCTCGAGCTGGATGACATGAATAGAAAAATACCTCAAGGATGGCACTCTCCCCTCTGACAGAACAGAAGCTACGAAGTGATGTACAGAGCAGCTAACTACACCCTTGTCAATGTAATCCTTTATAAAAGGTGCTTCAGCTTCCCTTTTCTCTAATGTTTACAACAAAATAGGGAGTTTTAGAAGAGCTCAATGCCAACGAATGTAGTAACCACGTTAAAGCCCAATCATTGCACATCCAAGTCATGCGAGCTGCCTATTTCTGGAGGATAATGAGGCCCAATGCAAAAGAATTTGTGCAACGATGTGAATACTGCTAAAAGATCGCTCCCATCAACCATATCTCAAGCGTTGCATTGCTCTGCCTCACCAGCCCGTGACCCTTTGCCCTAGGGGGATTAGACATAGTCGGATCATTTCCTCCATCTACAAGTCAAAGAAAGTTCATAATAGTGGGATGTGATTATTTTACGAAATGGGTAGAAGCTAAGGCAGTAGCAAAAGTTACGGAAAAAAATATTCAACACTTCATCTACGCTAACATCATCGTCAGGTTCGAGATTCCACACCCGATAATAATAGACAACGGGATGTAGTTCATTTCTAAAAGAATAAAAAACTTTTGCGCTAAATACGGCATTATCCCACGCTACACCTCTATTGTATACTCCTAAGATAGTGGTCAGGTTGATGCCGTTAACAAAACCATCATGCAAAACCTGAAAGCCATAGTAGATCAAAAAAGTGGCAAATGGGCTAACAAGTTGACCAATATTCTATGGGGATACTACACTACCAAGCGTACCCCCATCGACGAAACCCCTTTTCGCCTTACCTTTGGCTCTAAGGCCGTTCTATCTATCGAGTTAGATTTGTAAAGCATTCAAGTGCAATCCTATGATGAGTTAATCAATAACATCGGTATTTGAGCTGAACTCGATGCAATAGAGGAGACTTGAGATATCGTGAGCAAAAGAGTTACCACCTATCAACAAATAGTAGCCCGGTATTACAATAAGAAGGTCAGGCACAAAGTATTTCTCCCATGAGACCTTGTTTGCATAAAATTGAAGGAAATGAGGTTTGAAGAAGCCCGTGGAAAGCTCTCCCCGAACTAGGAAGATCCAGTTAGGGTAAAAGAAGTCTTGGGAAATGGAGCCTATAAACTTGAAACACTACATGGTGAGCTCATTCCTAGGACTTGGAGTGCAAACAACCTGAAGAAGTTTTTTGAATAGCTAAGACTGACTTGCATGTAAAGTGTAAAAAGAAAGTAATCACAAATGAAATTAAGATTTTACATTAAGAGCGTACTACATTGATTTTCATCTTAGAAATCCAAAATTTTCGGCTAGGGCCTTAGAAGCTCAAAAGAATCTTTCCCTCTCATAGTGAATAAGCTCAGATAACTTCCTTTTAACGGTAACTCCCCTCGTGACATCGGGTAACTCCCTCTTAAGAGTAACTCTCCTAGTGAGCACAAGTAACTCCCTCGTAAGCTTAAATAGTCTTCCTTGAGGACGACAATCTCATAACCACATATGACTTTAGAAGAACAAAAACGGTGCTCGAAAACTCAAAAAGTAAGGATATCAAACACATAAAAATTAGGAACCAAGGTCATGACAAACAAAATTCAATTCAATACTTATGCATATAAGCTTACCTAAAAGAAGAAAGAAAGAAACATACAAGCAGTCACACAATGTATTAAGGTCAATTAATCAGAAGAAAATTATTATAGCAATTTTGAGTGGAATCTCGGCTAAGGTAGTCTTAATTGGTATTCCGGCTAAAGAAATACAAAGATGAGTCTACATAACTACAAAGTTCTTCGGGCTAAACACGATGTCGAGTTGGAAAACCTTGTCCAGGATTTAAACCTTAAATAAAAAGAATTCTCCCACAACTAGCTGAACAAACCTTGAAAATGTAGATTTAGGTTGAGCATGACCTTGCTTCCCTAGCCACCAACCTAAGCTTGTCCATCAACTTCAGAACGATAGTGAATCTCAGCTGGATAGAAGCTCAGCACGACCAGGAGAACAGGGCTCAAAGCTTATCTTTGTGGTAAGCCTATAGCCAACAAGCCATCAGGACATCAGGCTCAAAGGGGATATTATTACACCCCATCTCCTATGACCTCCACTTGCCATTGAGGATGGCATAACAAAGTGGTTAGAAATGAGGAGAAGGAGTCATATGGACCCTCCATGATGACCTCGACCTCATGGAGTCACCCCACAACACAGATCATCGAACAAGGATGGGCCCATATTTAAGTACAATACTATCATAGTCACCATGGCCTTTCCATTAATTAATAGCTAGCGGCAATTTAGCTCCACAAACCACAAAAGAGAAACATGACCCAAGTCGAACAGCCAAGGTAAAGGAGGGAAGTGGGCCCCGAGTAACACGCCCAACGCACTATGTAACCTTGGTGATTAGTCCACATAAACAGGGACCGTAAAGCTCCCGACCCATTTAAACAAAGACACAAGACTCCCACGGTACTACAAGGATTGCAACCCCTAATGGCTCGACCTCTCAACATAGCCGAGCCTAGCAGTACTAATGTTCATGATTCCTCAAACCCTTTGGAATTATATGGCGAAGGAAAACATTAAGTCGGTGAAATAAGAGAACTAAGATGGGTTCGTAAAGAGATAATTCACTAGACAACGTTATTTATAGGCCAGATGGAACTCTAATAGACTTAACATTTAATGCCACAAAATCTTGAGAATCTCAAGAGCAGCTAGCCCAATCATCTGATCGCGCTTAGGGAATCTACGAACATTGAAAGGAAAGTTTCCTGACACACGCAACCTCCTCAGTAGAATAATGTCATCTGCCTTGAAAAACCATACCTACAAACCTACAACTAGGCTTAGACTAAAGTGACAAACTTAAAGCAGAGCAACCTAAAGAAAAGAGGGTCGACATACATGACCTTAGAGCATACGAGTCAATAGCGGCAAAAATTAAATCACTAAATAGAAATATAGTCAAAGAGAGAGACAATGCAATGATAAAAAAATGATACATCGGCTTATGAGAAAATTACAAAAACCTGCAACTGTTCATTCGTGAAATGAATTGAAAGCAAAGCCCGTAAAAAATTTACAAAACAACGACTTCTCAATGACAAAGGCCCGAGATTAATCAACCCTGCAATTGTCAAAAATCTCCTTGCTTGCCACTGGCTGAAAGACAGCAATCGCCTTAACCTGCCTCTTAATAGGACCTCTGCCCTGAGGATCAACAATGACAGCGAAACCTGTCGACATCAAGGTCTCCTGATCAGGCCCCTACATTATGACCAATGAGGTAGCTACACCTTCGGCCCCTTGACCCCCAAGACTAATGGCAGCCTCAATTTGATCTCCTTCACCTGCAACAACGACTTCAGCATCACTACCTCGCTCAGCTTCACCCTCATTACCATAATCTTCACCAAAATCTTCTTATAGAACCTCCCTCAAATGAGTTGCCAAAAAATTGAGATCTAAGTCAGGATACATCTCCAGAAGGTCCTTTCTTATAAGCTTCGTAGTATCTTTAACGAACTTCACTTGGGTCTCTTTACACTCCTTGCTCTTAAAGAGGTTGCTCAAGATTCCCTTCTGGGTCGCTTTAGGAATTTGCTAGCCACTCTCCAAATCTGTGACGTGACCCTATAATAACAACAAAAATTAAATGAAGACAAAAGATAAGCAACGGTAGCTAACCATGAAACAAGCAAATCATATGAATTTACCCTCAATTTCTCCTAGTCTAAGTTAGATGATTGCAAGCTCTCTCAGAGCTTGCCGACCTCTAAAGAGATGAGCTCAAATTCCCTTTTCGCCTCACAATTGCCAATTGGGCATCACTTAATAGGCGAGAAAACTTATCTCGTTCCTCTCTCATGCTCTTCCACTTATCCCCAAACTCGGTGGCCAATGTCTTTGTAAGGGACTGCTTCCTCCTCGCTTCGACCACATCAGCTTGACTATGCAAGAATTTTTCTTCCATCTTTATGTGAAGCCTCCTCTGATCGCTCGTTAAAGCAATCAGTTGCTCTTTAATTGCAGCTCACTCTGCCTAACCTCAACAAACTCCTTCTCCAAGCTCGCCTTCATTGCCTCGAGCTCCCCTAAGACCTTCTTGAACCAACTATGACATCAAGGTAAAAAAATAATAAAAATAAATTTGAAAGAAAAAACACAACGAACCACCCCATGGTTCTCCTTAAGCAGACAACAAGCTTCAGCAGTCGTCACCAGGGCCTGAAAGCAGACAACGCAAGAGTCTTTAACAAATAAGAAACAATTAGCACTATGAGTAAACTCCACGAGTAAAGCAGCAACCTTACCTCGTAGGTCTTCTGTATCAAGAATTTTGTAGCTAAGTCAACCAAAGAAAGTTCACCATAAGAGCCCTCAGCCTCTTCCCCCCAAGATAACCTACCACCTTGAAAGAAGGCAAGTCCATGACCAAATCACTCCATCTTTGGGCCCTCCTTTTGACAAAATCAATGGAGCCCCTAGCAACACCTAGACATCATCATGGGTCGGTTCTGAACCGGGAACCGACCTGACCGGTCACCAGCGGTTCCTGAACCGAGAACTGGCCCGGGAATGGCCGGCTGAACTGGTAAAGGACCAATCGGTTTTGATGAGTCCTTATGGTTCCATCCCTAAAAACCACATGACCCGGTGGTTTTGGAACCGCCGATTGCAGAACTGGCAGAACCGGTGGTTCTACACCATAAAAATTATAAAAAAAGTAAGAAAAAAAAGAAAATTATAAAAAATTATAATTATAAAACAAATACTTAAAACTAATTTCACATAAATAATAAAAAAATTTATTTTATATTCACAATATTTAATATGTTATTATTAACAATACAAATTATAAACACATTTGAAATCATATATTGTTAAATTTATGCAGACTTTTAACCAAAGTAGACTTTCTTTCTTAACAATGTGTGATTCGTTTTTTGTTATTGAGAATTATTTGTATCTTGAATGTTTTATTGTGTCACATTGCTAATATAACAATCAAAAAAGTGTAAGTGGTTGTATATAAATAAATACATAATTATAAAATTTCTTTTAACTAATGCTATGAACAATTATTATTAGGCTCAATGTTATTTCTAGTTAAAAATTTATTTTGCATGTTTTCTTAGTTAAATTAAGTAAATTATTTAATTAGTTTTTTTATTTTTTTTCATGGTTCCCGGTTTTTCTAGAACCGAAACCAAATCATGGGAACCGACGGTTACTAAGAACTGAGAAATAGATCGGCTCTCATGGGTCCGGTTTTGGTTCCACCACTTTTGGAACCGAGAACCAGTGGCTCGGGTCCGATTCTAGACCCAAACCTAACCGTGACGACGTCTAGCAACATCCCTCCCGATCTAACTCCCGTGACCCCTAACTATAACTCGACCACCTAAGCTACCATTGTTGCTCCCAACAGCCTCTGCTGTTAGCAAAGGCACACTATGAGCTCGAACTTACATGGGAGAAATATAAGCCGAACCCTACTCTTCTCGAGACTAAGCAAAACGAGGTGAGCTCACCAAAACAACGTCAGGCTCACCACCACCAACCTTAGTGCCAACATCTCTAACCTCAACAGCACCTTCAACTTCAATAGCAGTACCCATAATCTCAATAGTAGTAGTTTCAACTTCAATACCAATACCACCTTGGTTTAGCCTACCTAAATCAACCACTGGCGTACTGACCTCGCCAGTCCGACCCTTGCCCTCAATAGGACGCTTCTCGCCTATTGTTTTCTACTTCTTCGGCTATTCCTCTTCCGCTTCTTCGATGAGCCAGCGAGAATATCACCCATGTCGACCACAAACATCTTTGGCTCTTCAAAAAAAGAAAAAAAAAGAGGGAGGTCAGCAATAAATAAACAAAAAACTTACCCAATCGAGCTTAATAGCTCAAAAACCTCAATCCTCCACATAACACCTTTATTCTAAAGCTTGATTCGATAGGTGATTGTGGGGGTTAGGGGGAGAGAGGGGAGAGAGAGAGAGGGGGGGGGGGGGGGGGGGGGGGGGGGGGGGCAGAGGAATCAAGCCTTACCTCAATTAGTAAACCATGAGTGCAGCATCATAAGGCCTTTAACCTCATGCTCTAAGAGCATCCTCTAACTACATTAGCCCGCTAGTGTCACACATCATCAACATCTAGGGTTTGCACGATAGATAGGCTTACACTAATCGACCTACTAGTCAAAACCCTACTGCACGCCTTTCTCTAATTTGACTATGCAGAACTCACGCTTCCAATCAAACCTGTTCAAGTTAGTAAGGTCAGTGAGAAGTCGAGGACTCTTAGGTTGTTTAGCAACATACCACCACCCCACCTTTGGTCTTCTATACGAAAAGAATTTTCGAAACAAGATCGAGGTAGGCCTTACTATAACACTAAGACAAATGGCTTCAAAAGCTACCAATATACACCAGACATTAGGTAACAGTTGAGCTAGGCATAGCCGATGGTAATAAAAAAAACTCCTATTGAAAAGGAGAAAAAGGCATCCTTAAGTCGAATTAAAAAGCCTTCTTATACAAGGAAAACCATCGCTTACCGAGGAGACATACTCGATCTGACTTCTTAGGCATAATGACCTCTCAGTCCTATGGAGCACCTTGCATCTCCTCCTCAAAAATGTCCTTGAGCTCCTCCCTGGAGAGCTTATAGTAAGTCTCATCAGGACCATCATTTCGGGTCGCCTCCATGAATAAGGGGATGATGGTCCCTTTCTCTAAGCCGTCATAAAGGTACTTATTCACTAGTCGCCAATAGACTTGGTTGGCCAAATCTGCATAAGGATGCATGATCGAAACATCCTAGCCCCTTGCCAACGACATCAATACTTCATCAGACGTTACCTTACGACCACTAATAGAAGCCGAAGAGCCACTCTCCAATCTATGCCTAACCCCTGACTCTAAGCCTCCTGACCTCATCTCCGTTTCTCTCTTGTCTCTCCTCATGTCATCAATAAGTTGCTATACCCTGTTGTCCCTGTCATGAGAAAAAGATTGGGTATAAGAAGTACCCGAGTTCGACATCTCCACAAACTTCAAGCATGTAGAAAACACTAAAGCACAATGAAGATGTACAATAATTCTATTGATGGAATATGAAAAATGCCATGAGGAAATACTTGTGAAACACATGTATTTATAAAAGAACTAGGGAGACGTAGAAGCATAAACCCCTCGAGACGTGTGAGTAGGCCTTAAAACCATGACATCCTAACAGTCATCAGACCCAATAATAATTAATACAGAGACCTTTAAAATCCACAGGGCCCTTCGAGAAGGCCGCACCCCCTCATTTGTACCAAAGCGTATTGAGTATGCTACCCAATAAGAAATCCAATGGTTCTCACCACAAAATACTTATGAGAAGGGGATGCAGCTCAAATGAAAAGTGCAGCTCGCAAAGTGATCACCTTGAGCCAACGATCTTGTGGGCTATGTACTCTCTTTACTCCCACAATGAGAGTGGGGGGGAGGGGGGGACAAATGTTGATAGTGGAATATTAATCATCGACTCACTCGGCCTCTTGGGCCCAAAACCTTACAACACCTACAGTCTTAAGAGAGGCCCACTACTTATGACATCCTAACCTCCTAGGAAGTCAATGAGATCAACACCTTGTTGTGTATTATGGTATGAGGCTTCCCTCGAAGTCCTTACATTGGAGCTAATGAGCTCAATTAGTCCGCCAGCTTGTTTTCGAAGCCTTACAATCTCTAGGCAAAGCATATACCCTAGTCACATCTCATGACCCAGTGGATACTAAGAGCTTAACCATACTCAAAGGAGCCATAACTCCCTAACTCGGGTACCTTCGCCAACATTGAGTACCAGGTCACTTACTAGGAAGGGACCTACCCTGGTATAACCCTAACACACTATAAATACCTCCACCTCCTCTTTGGAGGGTGGATGGAAGAAAAAATAAAAGAAGTCTCATTAGGAAATACCCTATACCAGCAGACTGACTTAGGCATTGGAGTAGCCATTAGGCAACTCCCGACACCTCCTTTGAATTATCGTTTGTGTTCGCAGGAGTTATCTCTACCGACTCAGATTCAGCTCATGCAACAGTACCTGAAACAGAATAAATTTTTATACTTTTTTGACAAAGAATATAAAATATCATAAACTTGCAAATAACATTAAATTTAGGAGGTCAAAATCCATGCTTTTAATGTTTAAGGGGTTAATCTGAGCTATCCCTAAAGTTTAGGGGGTGTTTTTGTATTTAATGCTATCTATATTTGCATGTATTAAAGGACAAAAACAACTCTTCAATAAAGAAGATTAAACCAAACAAAAAATTTCATAACAACACATAAGAAGAAACCTTACAACTAATAAACTCCATGCAAAGATAATGAGCATAGAGATAATTATATCTTGTAAGGATTTATAACATAAAAAGGATGAAAAAATGTGTTAACTAGAAATAAAATGAATCAAGTGCACTTTGCTTATTCAAACAATTAAATAGGTTTATAAAGTTGGTAATTGCACATCATATCACACTATCATCATGTTTGTATCTATACTTGTTAACTTCAAACCTTTATCATGAAAAACCTCTCAGCTAACAGATGCATCAAACAATATCATGTGGTTTTACTATTAATATCCATATAGAGATGTATAAAACATATACCATAACATCATGAAAGGTCCTAAACATGAAATGCATTTTATGCTCAGTAGATGGTGCAATATAAAAACATAAATAGAGGAAAGGTTCAACAACATTTTTGAATTTAATAATGAAAAAAAATATGTGTACAATCAAGTTTCTAAAGCTATTAAGCTGATAAGGATTGTGATGCAAAATGACATAAAGTTATTTTAAGCATCTCAAAGTTTTTGCTCCATGTGGTTCAGATCAATATGAAATGATCCGAAACTATGTGTGTGGTTTCCATTCTTTGTGTTACAAGAAACTATAACTATTTGCATGAGGTCTGAACCACTTGATGCCATAGGACTGAAGAAGCTCCAATGGCAACTTTACCTACTTTAGATCCTATGAAAGCCAAATGCATTATCTTTTGACAAATAAGATGTTTAAATCCTCTATATCCATTAATTATGTAGTTTAGTAGTAAAGGGTTAATAAATCTTTACTCTTATAAATCTTTTACATAATTCACATTTTTTTTCATGTGGAACTTTTTTTAACCTCACACTTATATCTCAATAAATTTTAAATTAATAATATAGCAATTAGAGATAATAGTTTAAACCGTATATTGAATCAAATTGAATTGGACCATTGTTTTTTAGGTTCGTAAAAATTATGAACCAAGCTATATATTAGGTTTGATTTACAAGTAAAAATGAATTATAATACTTGATTTAGTTTGGTTTGAGGGACGGACAATACTAAACATACCACATCTACCCCTAGTTATTATAGATTATTGATTTTAAATTGTTATGATCGTGATGCTTATTTTCGACTTTATTTAACTATTGTTATTGATACACTTCTATGTTTGTTATCTATTATATGTCAAATATAAGTATCGAGCTGTATGTAATAGTGTTTTGATAAGATTAATTTGAATCCAATTTGTCTCTTCCATAAAATTATAAAAGATAATAAATGGCCAAAATAGTGACTCATTTAAAATAGAAAATTTAAAGAATGTTTAATATAAACTAATATATGATCTCTAGTCTAGTTCTCCTTGATTGTAGTACGTGCCTACTATTGCTAAAAAAATTACTAAAATGTAAATTGGACAAGATTAATTATAAAAATTGTAAACCCTGAGAATTTTCATATTAATAAAAATAAATAGAAATACAATTATAAAAATAGAAGGTCAATGTAGGACTCAACAAAAACCCTAGAATAAAATTACGAGTAGTAATGAATATATATATATATATATATAACCTCAAACCCTAAAACAAAGTCTTCTAGATAATAACAGATACCAAAGACAAGATTTCGTAGTGGGTATCAAAAACTCAAAATATCGAAGTAATTAAGATATGATTTCAAGTGTATTAAGAAGTAAGTAACTAACAAAGCTTATAGTTAGAAAATGATAATTTAAGGATGAACCATTATTGTTATAAATACATAATATGAACAAAAACAGATCCATAACTAATAATCTAGACTCTAAATAAATGTTTAGATTGCACCATTATTTTAGTTAGAGAATTCTGAAGCTCTCAGAGATTGAAACCAAAATTATCCTGCAAGCTTAGAAAACCCTAATCGTGAAAGATAAAACCCTTAAAATAATCAAATGAGTAAACTTTCAACTCAAAATTGAACTCAATGATAATCTAGAAAATTTGTAGAAGCTTTAAACAAATTTTTGGAGACAGAACTCCTAAATAACTTATATATTTATACCGGTATAACTTAATAAACTACCATAAAACTAAGATAATTAATTAATTATAATATTATATTAGCTATTGTACATTTTTAGTGCAAAACATACATGAATGACAGCTGGAAAATTGTGCAACAAACTCCACCGCCTTTTCATCTCTAAATTGCCCAGATTTTCACATTGAAGTCAACAATTTAAACACATAGCACCAATCACAAGCCACCCAATAAGCCAAGCATTTAATGCATCTTGGAAGTTGCCATACACTTGCAAATTCAGTAAAAACCTAATCCCTACAGCTAAGCTTTGCTTTGAACAATAACCAACCTTCAAGCTTATAAATAAAGGACATAATGAACTAGAAAACAAAGCATTAAACACTTCAAACAAAATAATACCTCTCTTGAATAAACCCCACTCGAAAATCTAAACAACAAAAGCAAAACCAACTCAAACTAGACCTAACATCACAGCAAACATATACAAAAAATACAGCTCAAATACAAATAGAAAACACAAGCTGAATGATATAAGGTTCAAAGGTAAGTAATTTCGTTTTTAGTTAGTATACACATAAAACATTAACTTATCTAATTTTTTGCAAATCCCAGGATCGGGTCAGACTAAGGAAAGGAGTATAACATCACCACAATAGTTTAAACAAGAGTGAAAAACATGTCTAAGGTTCCTATAAAAAATAATTACCAAGATATCGTCAGTTTGAAAATAATTACCAAAATCTCGTAGCAAAATCGTGGGTATTAATCGCGATATTAATTTTTATAATAATATCACGAATATTAATCGCGATTTAATATTTTATTACTGTTGCTTTATCACGTAAATGAAACACGATGTTAATATTTTACATGTATATCGTGATTAAAATCACGATATAAGTACAATACTTTTTTTTCCTATTTCGTACTTGGTTAGTCCTCTTTTTGTCCTCTCCTTTTATTCTCACCTTTTCCGTCTCACTCTCTATTGCTTGTCACTTATATTTCTGTCTTCTCTCTCTTTCCCTTTGTCTTCCATCACATCTTCCCATGCTCTATCTCTCTCTCTCTCTCTCTCTCTCTCTCTCATCTTTTCAATTTTTCTTTCCGTCTTTATTCAACATATATCACAAATTATAATCACGATCACACTTATATCATGATTATAAAACACGATATGCGCAAACTAATATTTATTTCATATCACATGTATAAAACGCAATTTAGTACTATATATTGGAAATTATTTTTAATTTGACCTTATTTAAGTAATTAATTTACACAGGATCCTTAAATAAAAAATTATTTCGTTTAAACAAGGTAAAATTTACTCCAAGCCCTAATTATAATTATTATATGCATAGAAACTATGAAAAATCATGTGTATAGTGAATCTTAGATGTTGTAGGTATAGATATATCACAAATAATAGTTGAGGATCATGGAAAAACACTCCAAAATAGCTAAAAACTAAGTATAATACATATATAACATAAAGAAAGTGGAATATGAGCAGAAGACAAAACAAGGAAGGTGATGAACAATATGTACACCGGCCTTGCGTCGGCGGTGTACCTAGCTAGGCCCGGCGGCGTACCTAGGCTAGGTTGGCAACCTTTGAGCCAGCTTACACTATAACAATGTTGCGTAAAAATTTTGTACATGTAAAAACACATGAACGATGGCAGCATATATTGCCAAAGCCGGTGTAGTGTACATGGAAAAGTTGGCGGCCTTCATGCTAGTGTTTCCTGAAACACGTTGCTTAAAATTTTGATACTTAAAAAGTGTAAACACGGTAGTCTAAGGTTCAATGCCAACGGCATTAGTTGTAGGTATACATGTAAATTTTTCTCTAGATGAAATTCGTTTTGTCCGTAACTAATAATCATTTTATATATATATATATATATATATATAAGAAAATAGAAGATAAAATCTAATAAATAAATATAAATAATTTAATTATTAGTATGTTTAAATATTTGTTAGCGTTAAACTTTGGTAACTATACAAATAAGAAACACTTTTGTTATATTAAACAAAAAGATTAGATTATGATAATTGTTCGATAATATTTCTATATAAGAAAATGTATAAGAATTGGAAAATGTGAATAAGTTATAATTAAGAATAATGTAATTCCCATTAATAATAGATAATAACATGAAATGAGATCAAGAAAAGTAAGATGAAAATAAATAATAGAAAATAATATTAGTTACAATAAGGTAGCCAAACTAAGAATGATATAATAATAATAATGATGATACTAATAAAATATTTTATAAGTTTTAAAACGATTAGTTATCAGTAAATAATAACTTAGAAAAGATAATATAGATCTAGAAAAGATAAAGATTGGTTTTAGGACACTTAGACAACCAATAAGATTTATATAAATATATATGTATATCTTATTAGTAAATATTTATTTGTCCAATAGGTGATACTTATCAGACTGATCATCATGAGCAGGTGAGTAACTCAGATCTATTATATTGTTTGTGTTTGTAACTAGTGGCATATGTAATGCAAAGATAATAATATGGTTAATGTGGAAGTTTTTTGAGCATGTGATATAAGATATTTGTTTGTATTGACAAACTAAGATTATAAAAGTAATAATACAAATTATCTAATGACTTCAGAAAGGCATGGTATATGTTTATGTGTAATGTATGATTACCTTAAGCCTAATTAAGAAATATTGGCTATATAATTAAAACAAACATGCATTACATGAACTGCATTATTGCCTATTTCAAAAGTGTGACAGCTTGCTATGTATTAGTATTTCAATTCTCTATTAATACTTAATTTTTACATACAAAAGATTTATAGTTCTATTGAAGATTACCTTTGTTCCGTCGGTTCCTAAGTAGCAACAAAGGATGTCACTCGTGGTATTGCTTTGAAATTACTAATACTTAGGGAGTTTCTATGAATTGATGTAGGAAATAGTCAGTTAAAATATCCTTAAATTAAAGTGATAATCTAAAATAAGAAATCATTGTTTTTTCCTATATACTTAGTTTCTCATAAGCAGGTAGGTCATTAAGTAATTGTCCTTTAACCCTGATGAGAGGGTGTAAATCTTTTACCTGTTTGGATTTTAGATCTTCTAGACTTGTATTTTGAGCATTTGTTTTATTGTTATATTACATATGATTGTTAACAAACTGGCTTGATGTGTAATATATTTGGTTATTCATTGAGGCCGTAGTTTCACTCACGCTTTTAAAGACCTTTCAAGCTTATTCTACGACCTTGGCTTATTACTTCTAGGAGAATAACTCCAGTAAAGATTTAGAAGGTGGAAGAATTTGGGATATTTAGGATAAGTTGTTTATTTTATTTCCTAGTTATAAATTAGTTAGTATTTGAAATATCAGTTTAAATACTCAGAGAATTATGAGATAGGAATATGGTCTGGAATATTATATTATTCAAGACCTGTGATATTGGTTATTTAGTAAATTATGACTTACATGTATTTGTCATTTCTTATCGATGCAACTAAAAGATCCTATTTGTTTGAAAATATATCATCTCTAAAGGTATATCTGGTAATAGTATACATGTATAGATTGTATGCTATTTGTAGGGTACCATTGGGGCGTGATAAAAATATAGTGCAAAAATGTCATAGTTTACAATTGTGACTTTGGAAAAATGTGTAGTAGCAAAATTGTTATTGTAACCTGTAATTTTACTTTATGAATGCAAACCTTAAGATGACCAGACGATGGTTGTGGAAGGATAAAAGGTCTTCATTGGCGCTTCAATGGAAGAGATTGCACAACACATAAATATTTGTTAAATTTTTTCATCTTATACTCTCTCTATCAAGTATCGTGTACTTGGCAATAAGAGCAGGCCATTAAGGCCTAGCATCGATCCTTGTTGCTCCCATTGTTTTTCTCTAAGCAATGGAACTTTCCTCCAAACAAGAGGATGTGAAAATGGTTCTACACGAATCCAATACTTTAGACCTTGCCAAAACAAAAATTGCAATTGAAGGCATCTATATGTTTACTTTCAACTCGAAGACATCATGCATCCAATTAATTGCTCTTTGAAAAATGACCAAAATAATAATCGTGGGGGGATCAGGGGTCTGCCATTATGGTAGCCCAAATCACTTGCACAAAATAATCAACATTGCATTTAATATACGATTTTAGAACAATAAAATAGTAAATTAATTTTAATGCGACTAAATATTAAAAACTTATTATTATTATTATTATTAGAGTTTAACACATTGTTTCACTGCATAAAATAAAATCAATAATATACAAATTAGACAAAATTAATTACCAAAATATAGTTATAAAATTGCATATATATCTCAATAAATTTAAATTAATAATATAACAATTAGAGATAATAGTTTGAACCACATATTGAATCAAATCGAATTGAACCATTTTTTAAGGTTCATAAAAATTATGTTCCAAACTATATAATTAGGTTTGTTTACACGTAAAATTGAATTATAATACTTGATTCAGTTTTGTTGAGGGACGGACTATACTAAACATACCACACTTACCCTTAGTTATTATGAATAATTGATTGTAAATTGTTAGGATAATGATGCTCTTTTCGACTTTACTTGGTTATTGTTATTAACACATTTCTATGTTTGTTATCTATTTTATGTGTAATTTAAAGATAAATGATTTATTGTGAAGGGTAAAAGTATCATTTGATTAAAAATAAGAGGGTTTATGATCCTCCTTATATATAATTAAATACTTTGTCATCCGGTAGAGACGTGATTAAAGATGAAGGACATTGTTAAAGATGAAAAGATGGTATTGAAGATGAAGAGACGTTATTAAAAATAAAAAGATATTGTTAAAGATGAAGAAACGTTGTTAAAATGAAGAGACAGTATTAAAAATGAAGAGATGTTGTTAAAGATAAAGAGTTACTAGTTGTCTCCTACATAACCTAGGCTTCTTCCCACACCAAAACCATTCATAAATATAGAATTCTTTCAAAATCCTCTCTAATAATGATCCTTGCATCAAGGAAGATCAAGAAGTAAGATTAAGGTGAGTTAGTTATCATCAAGTCTTTAACAATCTAAGGAGTGATCTATTCTAAGGTTCTCTTTTGATTTTAAAGGGAGTTTTGGAGAAAAACCCTAAGTCTATTGGAGATTAGTGTTCTACAATCAGGGAAGAACAAGTATCAGCAGATAGGTAAGTTGAATATTTTCTTTTCCTTTAGTAATCTAAAAAGTGAGGTCTTTTCTGAGTTGCTTGATCTTTTTATTGAAGGAAATCAGTTTTTAGAGGAGTTTTTAGAGAAACCTTGTTCTTTTACTGATTTTGTGGTTTTACAAATCAAAGGAGAAAGGTGTGTATGAATTTAGAGTTTGTAGTCTTTTTCTAGTTTAGGGCTTACATGATGGTGAATTTATGATTATTATGTGAGAAGATATTTTGATTGAATATTTGATGATTTAGGTATTGTTAGTGAAGTTAGGGTTCTTGTTCCTAAAGTAATTACACAGGTATGATCTTACCTTGTTTGCTGCTTGTATTTGTAGGGTTAGAATTTGTAAACTGATCAATTGTTATAAGCCTTTAAATTTGATTTGCTGCTTATCTATAGCTGGGTCTAGTAGATTGGGAGGACCATTGCTACTAGGATAGTGCCGTGATGATCTATGTGTGTAGTTGTTTCGAGTGGAGTCATGCACAGAGATGATTCCGGTAGTCTAGAAATGGTGCGAAAACAGTACCCAAGATGTGTGGAAGTTCTCAATACCAATATATGCATATATTACTTATTTTCCATACTGGTTGATCTTACGGAGTCATGAGTTGCTTCGGGTTTAGGACAATGGCTAATAGTTCTAAAATGTGTTGTTTGCCGGTTAATCAAATATAATAACATGTTGATTGTTGCATATAATATTAGGTTGTATGTGAAATCTATATCATGCTTGTTCATGTGCATGTGTTTGTGGTATGGTATACTGGGCCTTTATGCTCAGTCTTTTCTATTTTTTAGGAACAAGTGATGAACATGTAGTATTGATCTAATTAGATATGAAGTGCATATGGACTATGGTGAGGACGATAATGGACCTGACTTTCTTGTTGATGTTTAGATGTTTTGGTTTGGAGATAGGCAAAATTTAAGATCTTATAAAGCTTTATATGTTTTTATAATTCTAAAGTTATCTGAGATTTTTCTTAAGATGTTTTAGTTTAAATTGAGTTAGTTTTTGGTTTATGCCAACTAGATTATTATGAAGTTTTTGGTTATTACATGATATTTAAAAGTATCCTTATATGTGAGATGTTGATGATATTATTTTAAGTTATGGATTAGTAGAATAATAGCTTTAGCGTATCAATATCAAGTAAGTACACGTGGCATGTTGTAATACTTTTAGATTAGGGCGTTACAATATGTCAAGTAAAATTATCTACCCAAATATAATAGTCTTTTGATAAGATTAATTTGAATCCAATTTCTTTCTTCCATAAAATTATAAAAGATAATAATTGGCCAAAATAGCGACTCATTTAAAAATAGAAAATTTAAAGACTGTTTAATATAAACTAATACAAGATTTCTAGTCTAGTTCTTCTCGAGTGTAGTCCTATTGCTAAAAAGTTACTAAAATGTAGAGTGGACAAGATTAATTATAAAAATACAGTGCAAAAATGTCACAGTTGACAATTGTAACTTTGGAAAAATGTATGGTAGCAAAATCTCTATTGCAACTTGTAACTTAACTTTATGAATGCAAACCTTAAAAAAAAAGACCAAACAGTAGTCGTGGGAGGATAAAACGTCTTCATCGGCACTTCAATGGAAGAGGTTGCACAATAGAACATGAAGATTTGTGAAATTTTTTGTGTTATGCTCCCTCCATCAAGTATGGTGTACTTGGCAGCAAGAGCAAGCCATTAAGGCTTGGCATCAATCCTTGTTGCTCCCCTGGTTCTTCTCTAAGCAATAGAACTTTCCTCTAAACAAGAGGATGTGAAAATGGTTCTACAAGAATCCAATAATTTAGACCTTACCAAAACAAAGATTGCAATTGAAGGCATCTTGATGTTTACTTTCAACTCCAAGATATCATGCCTCCAATCAATTGCTCTTTGAAAAATGACCAAAATAATAGGCGTGAGAGGACAAGGGTTCTTCTGTTATAGTAGCCTAAATCACTTGCAACTAAATAATCAACATCCCGTGTTTAATATACGATTATAGAACAATAAAATAGTAAATTAATTTTAATGCCGCTAAATATTAAAAACTCATTTCTATTATTATTGTTATTATAATAAGAGTTTAACACATGTCTCTCGCTGCATAAAAAAAATTAATGATATACAAATTAGACAAAATTAATTACCAAACATAGTTTTTAAAATTGCATCTATAAAATGAGAACAAGTATTTATACCTAAATCACAGTGCATATATTTTGTATCGTTACTCTATCATATGCCATTTGTATATCACATTGCTATATATATACATATATGTATATATAACTATTATTCGCTTCTGTATTCTATTTTATATGTACTGTTTTACTATTATAATTTGGTAATTAATGTTAGTTGAACGTCGTTTAGTAGACAATCACCACAATGAGTAACCACTAACCGGGCAGGTGTTGCCGCTGAAATTTTGTTCCACATCTCCACCGCTCTTCCGAGATAACCAACGAACCAGTCTTCATGCTCAAATTCATCACCGTTCCAAAACACAAATCTTCTCCAGAAAAGCAACTCAAAACCTAACCATTTGATCTTCCACTCAAAACCCATTTCCAGAACACCACAATGTAGTCCCTCAATACCACTCCCAACACACCAGCACATAACCCAATTGATCCTGGAACAAAAGTCACCATCTCAAGCCATTCAAACCTTCCAATGGGCATCAAAACTACCCAATTTCACCCACTCTCAATCAACCTACAGAGCTCTCATTCATAAGTTATGCACTTTTCGCCGATTCGACACTGCCCGTCAACTGCTCGACGAAATGCCTAACTTAATCGGCTGTCCACCAGATGAATCCATATTTGTTACCTGGTACGGGGTTTGGACGGGCCGGAATGATCCGTGATACGATCAAAGTAGTTGAGTTAGTTGCTATGTTTGGTGTCAGACCGTCTTTGAAAATTTACAATTCCATACTGATGTTTTGGTTAAGGAAGATATTGATTTGGCTAGAGAGTTTTATAGGAAGAAGATGATGGAGAATGGTGTACGGGGGACGATTATACTTTCGGGATTTTGATGAAGGGTCTTTGTTTAACTATAGGATTGGTGATGGTTTCAAGCTCTTGCAAATCATGAAGTCCAGTGGAATTTCGGCCGAATGCAGTGATATATAATACTTTGCTTCATGGTTTGTGTAGAAATGGGAAGGTTGGTCGAGCGAGGAGTTTGATGAATGAAATGGAGGATCCCAGTAATGTTAGTTTTAATATCTTGATATCTGCTTATTGCAATGAGGAGAACTTGGTTCAAGCTCTTGTGTTGTTGGAGAAGAGCTTTAGCTTTGGGTTTGTGCCTGATGTTGTGACAGTTACTAAAGTTTTGGAACTCCTATGCAATGCAGGACGCGTGAATGAAGCTGTGGAGACTTTAGAGAGAGTGGAGAGCAAGGGTGGCATACTAGATGTTGTTGCCTATAATACTTTGATGAAAGGATTTTGTAAGTTGGGGAAGGTGAAAGTTGGGTGTCGACTTCTGAAAGAGATGGAGAACAAAGGAAGGCTTCCAAATGTTGATACATACAACATACTAATCTCTGGTTTCTGTGAATCAGGGTCGTTGGATTCAGCTGTTGATATGTTTAATGATATGAAAACAGAAGGGATAACCTGGAACTTTCTGACCGTCGACACTTTAATCGGGGTTTGTGTTTAGGAGGAAGGACCAGTGATGCTTTCAAAATTTTGGAACACATGGGGGAGAGTAAGGGTGGCTCCAGAGGTCAAATTAGTCCATACAATAGCATATTATATGGTCTTTATAGGGAAAATCGTTTGGATGAAGCTCTTGAGTTTCTTGTTCAGTTGGAGAAGCTATTTCCAAGAGCTGTTGACTGGAGCTTGACAATATTAGATTCATGTAGTGAGAGTAGCATGGAGGAAGCATACAGAGTTTTCCAGCATATGAGGGGAAGGTGGAATTCCAAATGCTTTAGTGTATGATTGTCTCATTTATGGATTTGTCAACAAGGGTGCACAAGGGAGGCCTTTGAACTCATGAATGATATGATTGGACATGGCTATTTCCCTGTTGCATCAACATTTAATGCTCTGATTGCTGAGTTTTGCAGGCAAGGGAAATTTGGGAGCGCTGTAAAACTCTTGGGAAGATGTGAAGGGAGAGGATGTAAATCTGATGTTGGTAGTTACATTTCTTTGATTGATTCTTACTGTAGCATTCGAGATTGTCAAAGCTTGGACCATGTTTTTACAAATGGTGGAGAGGGGTATTCTTCCGGATCATTCGGTTTGGAATTCATTGCTTCTTTGTCAAAGCCAAATAAAAAATTGGTCTAACAGCAAGAATTTGCTTGCTATCACAGTATATTAGAGTCAGTTTTAAAGACTTGATTCTTCTGCTGCAGATGATTGTAATGGAAGAGAAAATGTTATCAACGCAAAAGCATTGCATATGGTTGTGACACAGCTTCTTAAATGGTGATAGGAATTTTCTGCCCCATACTGACTGCACATTTCACAAGTATATTCAATTTCTATGATACCTGGGATAGACATATTAGATAGAAGCTGTGATTTCTCGACATCAGATTGTGAAATCTTGATCTCCACCTTAGGGTCCTATTTTAGAAATCTGTTGAAGAAGACTGGTAGCTGAGAGGTTGCATACCAAATTCAAGCTTCTCATTCGTCTTGATTGCCTTCCATTATGCTTCTTTTCTCAATCCCAGTTTTCATCTCTTAAACTTGCTGTTTGACACTTGTGGTGAGTATGTTTTTAATACCAACGTATAATGGTTAATTGATTTGTTGTCAAGTTAGTTGCGCTGAGAGGCCCAAAAAAAAGTTAAAGTTGTACTGGGATTTCATTTTCCTTATATGCTTATAATGACTACAATTGCACAAGTCTTTTTCCCATATGCTGAGGGATGTCATTCATCTTGTGTTGACATTGGTGGCCTCCTGTTTCGATGCAGGTACGATCCCTACATGTGCACCTAGGCCAAAGAACTTAATCGACGATATGCATAAGAAGCACAAATAAACACTGGTAAGATATATATGTGATATGTTTTATAGGGTAATGTAAGATTATGTGATAAATTAAGGGTTAATTTTACTTGCAGTACTTGAATTTTTTCAATTGTAACAGAAATATATCTAAAAAATTTTGTTACAAGAAAATTCCTAAACTTTTTAAATCTGTCACCCATGGTAATAGACGAATTCTGTCCATTTTTCCATCTTAGTGCTAACGAGTTAGGTTAATTTGATTAAAATCCTATTTTTGAGTCCACATAGGCAATTTTTTAGTTTTTTAATTTTTTTTTACTCATTTCGTTCTCTATACTCTTCTTCAGACGCCATCAATGGAGATTCAAACCAAACATACATGAAATTAATTTCAAAACAGCACAATGTGACAAATTGGCCTTGAATATGCGCAATCTAGTTGTAAGAAGAAAGATTTTCGATATCAATTGTCTGGGGTGAGATCGTAAGAAATTTTGCTGGTCCATCTTGCATTCCCATGATGACTGTTTAATAAGAAGAGCATGTAGACATGTAGGAAGGTAACATGCCAATTCTGGATGTAGATGAAGAATTAATGGCTAGAGAACCGCAACACACTTCTTCATTATCATTAATGTATTTATATGAAAGTGAGAGTTTTTGGATATGGCAGAAACAATAGAAACAAATTTATATTGTTACAACAAATTATCCTTATCCATATTCAACAACCTATGTGTTGGTTTCTCTCAAATAATGATTTTGATGATAACAAAAAGATGATGAAAATAACAATTATCTTGAGTTTTGTTTTGTCAGAAGATTTATCAAAAAGATTTGTATGAACTTTTACAAAAGTCAGAAGGATCGCAAAAGGAATATTGTTTATGAACAAGTTCAAAAATGAGAAGGCAGAAGGTGTGTCAGAAGGTGAAGGACATTTATCGTTATGAAGAAAATAATATTATTTGATTTGTTGAAGGCCTAGCTCCAATGATTGAATAATTTGGGAAATATATTCAATCTGTTCCACAAGAGTTGGGTTCATTATCCACAGGGTTTTTAATTTTTGATTTAAATTTAATTACAACAGTACAAGATTTTTTTTAAATTAATTGGATTAAAGCAAAGTTACAACAGATTTGTTCGAATTGTTTTTAAGAGATAAAAGTAGTATATATAACATGAAGGAATCACAAGACATTCGAGGATTATGGGAGCTTGTCCAAAGATCAGGTTGAATTTCGAAAATCCTGTAATTGAAGGTCTGGAAGAACTTGGTGCGTAATAGTACCAGACGAAATCAAACAACGTTGAATTATTTGAATTTCTTACTTGAGATTTTTATGCAAGATTATAGAGATTGGTGTTATTCATTTGAGCAAATATCTTATGAAAAGTTTTTTATCAGGTTTAAAATCAAACGCAAGTGAATCATGAAGATAAACTCGAAGGGATACTGTCAACGTGTAGCTTGAGAAATATCAGGAACAGAGCTAATCATCATCCTTCATATTTTGAGATATAGAAGACATTATCATTTTCTTTTGACCGTTGAAGAAGAACAAGAATAAAACAGGTAGCTTCGAGACAGAAAAAGACACAGAGAACAATTTTTACGAGAAAAGAAAAAGCTTCAAGAGCAAAACATTGTCATTTTACTGTTCATCTTCTTTGTCTAATTGTGTCGAGGACTTTTACTTTTATTCCTCAGATTTTGTGAGACATTCTCTTGTGAGATTGAGAGTTGCAAGTAGGCTCAGTAGATTGATTGTTAGGAGAATCAAGCTGAGTGAATTGTGTACGTATGTAACTATTTTCATTGATTGGATTAGTGGAACAAAACTAATGTGGATTACCGGTGAACCTGGCTTGGGAGCTGGAAGAGAGGATTAACGCTCAAGGCAGAATCTCTATAATTCGTTTTGCATCTCTTACTCTCTCATCTCTCTTTATTTCGTGCAATTTTAATTTGATTTGTTGCATTCGTTCTTTAGTCAGAAGGTTGATCAGAGAGTAGAGTACTTATAGTTCTTAAGTCAAAGAGTTGGTCAGAAGGTTTCAAGGAGAAAACATTTAAACTTTAACTTAATTTTTCGGGAGCTTAATCATTTTGTTTCAATCTATTGTGTTGTTCTAAAGTGTTCATTAGATTAACTTCATTCTTTTAAGAAAGATCAAAAGTCATTTTAATAGTATAATCAAGTGGTGTGAATTTTGTTAGAATTTTTCAAAAAGTAAAATTTTTATATAACCAATTCACCCCCTCTTGGTTATCTTTTCGGGACCAACAATTGGTATCAGAGCGGTTCTCATTTATTTAATTTGAGTGATCTTTTTAAATGGCTGAAAATAACATTGCTATTAATCGAGCTCCATATTTTGATGGAACAAATTATATATTGAAAATGCGCATGTCTACTTACATAAAAGCTAATGACTATGGATCTTGGCAGGTGATTGCTTTTGGAGATATTCAAGTGACTATGACTGATGATGATAACTTCACTGCTGCTAAACTAAAGATCATAAAAAAAAAACAAGGCTAAGAATCTTACTTACTACAATAGCTCCTTCTGAGTTTTATTTAATTTCTTCTTGTGAAACAGCAAAAGATATTTGGACACTTTATCTAATACTTATGAAGGAACTAACACTATCAAGGAAACGAAAATCAATTCTTTGATGCAACAATATGAATTGTTCAAAATAAAGCCTAATGAGAAAATAAAGGAAGTTTTTAATCGTTTTACTACTATAACAAATGAACTAACTTCTCTTGGAAAGAAGATGGATGATCCTGATCTTGTCAGAAAGATACTTAGGATATTGCCAAAGTCATGGGATGCCAAAAAGACAACAATTGAAGAAGCTCAAGATTTGAACAAGCTGAGCCTTAGCCAATTGAGGGAAAAATTGCTAGCCTATGAGTCACATCTTCACACGACAGAGGAAACTGAAGAAAGTCCAAAAGCCATAGCATTCAAAGCAAGAAAAGCTGTCAACGATACATCTGATTCTGATGATGATGACTTTGAAGAAAGCGTCGGCATGTTAGCTAGAAGACTGAACAAGTTCTTTAGAGGTAAGAAATTTAAAAATTTCAATAAAGCTAACAAGTTTGGTTCAGGGAAGAAAAGGAGGAAAAGAAGGAAATTGTTTGCTATGAATGCAAACAACCAGGCCATATTAAATATGAATGCCCGATTCTAAAGAAGAAGATGAAGAAATTCAAAAAGAAAAGTCGCGCAATGATGGCTACATGGAGTATCTGGACGCATCAGAGAGTGAATCAGAAGGTGAAAGTGAAAATGAAGAAGAAGCCAACTTGTGTCTTATGGCAGCTTTCAAGGTAAGTACTGATTTTAAGGAAGAACTAAATGAAACTGATATGTATTCTGAAATGAAAAAGTTACTTAGAGCACTTAAAAAGGCGATTCAAAGATATCTAAGTTAGATATTGAGAATAAGGTTAAAGAACGAGAAGGATGTCTTGCGTCAAACTAATAAATTGATCATTGATGAGAATGACATGTTAAAGAACGATAATGAAATTGTTTGTCAAAACTGATGCTTTAAGAAAAGAAAACGAAGTCTTGAAAAACGAAATCAAAGAACTGAATGGTCGAGTGGAAGATCTGTCACAATCTATCAAGAACACGTTCAACAAATTTAATGAGAGTGATAAGAAGTTAAATATGTTAATCAATAGTCAAAGACCTTCTTGTATAAAGTTTGGGATTGGATACGAATCTGGGAGTTCTTCAAATAATGTGAAAAAGGCAACTTTTGTTAAAGCCCAGAGATCTGGAAATGACAAAACACTGTTCATCCTCTTAAAAACATTAAGAACAGCTACGGCAGAGGGAATGTCAGAAGGTTTGCTCCTCAAAAATACCCTATCAGAAGGTATAGCAGAGGTACAGGTATGAGTCTAATAATTATTCAAAACAAAATTATTATAAAAATCGAATCAAAGGTATTACACACATCCATATGCATGCTCTTTTTGTAATAAATTAGGTCACATTGAGAAATACTGTTTCTACAAAAGAAACAAGCTCAGTACACATCAAGTTAAGAAACAAGATAAAACGAGCTTGACTTATCAAGAACCCAAGTTTGTTTGGGTTCCTAAAAGGATTTGATCACCTTGTTTATGTTTTGTAGGAACAAGGAGCAAAAATAAAAGGAACTTGGTACTTGGACAGTGGATGTTCAGGCCACATGACTGGAGATGCTTCCTTGTTCACTAGTCTAATATGGAAAGAAAAGGGGTATGTAAGATTTGGTGATGACAGCCGTGGTAAAATAATTGGTCAAGGTACAATTGGTTATTCCCCATACATGATTGAGAATGTTTCCTTGGTTAAAGGATTAAAACATAATCTTTTAAGCATAAGTCAATTATGTGATAAAGGTTATCAAATAAATTTTGAAAAGAACAAGTGTTTTGCATATGATTCTAATGGAATTAAATTGTTTGAAGGATTTAGGAAAAGGAATGTGTATCTAATTACTCCATCTGATATGAATATTGAATGTTGCTTTTTATCTATGAATGACAGTATACATGTTTGGCATAAAAAACTTGGTCATGTAAATTTTAATCATTTAGAAAAACTTTCAAAAGAGATATTGTAGTTGGTTTACCTAAAATAAATATAAAACAAGATGTAAAGTGTTCAACATGTTTAAAGAACAAGATGGTCTCAATTTCTCATAAAAGTATAAATGTGATTTCAACAAAAAGACCTCTTGAGCTTTTACATCTTGATTTTTGGACCTACTAGAACTCGAAGTCTAGGAAGCAAATATGGACTTGTTATAGTAGATGATTTTTCTAGATATACATGGGTGTTCTTTTTAAAACACAAATCTGATACATTTGAAGCATTTCATAAATTTGCTAAACAAATTCAAAATGAAAAAGGACTATCAATTATTTCATTAAGAACTGATCATGGAACAGAATTTGATAATGCTATGTTTATTTCATTTTGTGAAGAACATGGAATAAGTCACAATTTTTCAGCACCATATACACCTCAACAAAACGGTGTAGTTGAAAGAAAGAACAGAACAATACAAGAAATGACTCGTTCTATGTTAAATGAAAGCAAAGTACCTGAATATTTTTGGGCTGAAGCTGTTTCAACTGCATGTTACATAATGAATAGAATATACATTAGACCTTTAACTACTAAGACATCATATGAATTGTTTCGTGGTAGAAAACCATCTGTTTCATATTTTCATGTGTTTGGTGTACATGTTTTGTGAAAAAGAATGCACATAATTTGGAAAATTTGATGAAAGATCTGATGAAGCAATTTTTCTAGGATACTCACAACATAGTAAAGCATATATGTTTTCAATAAAACAACAAAAGTAGTTGAAGAATCTATTAATGTGCATTTTATTGATATGAAAGATGATTTTGATGATGATGATATGTTTGCACCTATAAATAAAGATAATGGTATTGTTTCTAAAGTAAAGTCTGGTAACAAGATCGAAGAAAAGAAAAATTCTGATATGTCAGAAGGTAAGGCAGAAGGTAATCTGGAGAAAGATCTACAATCTGATGTGTCAGAAGGAAGAGCAGAAGGTAAGCAGAAACTGATTTCTGACAATCCTGAAAGTTCAAAAGCATGGAAATATAAAGCTTCACATCACCTTCTTTAATTATTGGTGATATAGAATCTGGAACTCGAACTAATCAAAATTACAAGATCTAGAAAATCATTTTGCTTTGTTATCTGAAATTGAACCTAGTAATATAGAAGAAGCATTAAATGATAACAACTGGATTAATGCTATGCATGAAGAACTAAATCAATTCGAAAGAAATAATGTTTGGGATCTAGTTCCTAGACCCACAGACAAATCTATCATTGGTACTAAATGGGTTTTTAAAAATAAATTAGATGAAGATGGTAAAATAGTTAGAAATAAAGCAAGACTTGTAGCTAAAGGATATTCTCAAGAGGAAGGAATAGACTATGATGAAACGTATGCACTAGTAGCTAGATTGGAAGCAATAAGATTATTACTTGCTTATGCTTGCTATAAGATTTTAAATTATTTCAAATGGATGTAAAAAGTGCATTTTTGAATGGTTATATTAAAGAAGAAGTATATGTTGAACAACCACCTGGATTTGAAGATCACTTTAAGCCTATCATGTTTTCAAACTAAGAAAAGCTTTGTATGGACTCAAACAAGCACCAAGGGCTTGGTATGAGAGACTCAGTGAGTATCTCATCTCAAGTGGATATCAAAGAGGTAAAATTGACACTACTTATTTATCAAGCACTATAATAAAGATATTCTAGTTGTACAGATATATGTTGATGACATCATTTTTGGATCAACTAATGAAAGATATTGTCAAGAATTTGCAAAGCTTATGCAGGCAGAATTTGAAATGTCCATGATGGGTGAGTTAAATTTCTTTTTGGGATTACAAATTAAACAATCAAAAGATGGAATTTTCATTCATCAAGAAAAGTATACAAACAAATTCTGAAAAAGTTTGGATTTGAGAAGACAAAAGAAGTTGCTACACCAATGAGTTCATCTATCAGGTTAGATGCGATTCTCAAGGTAAGAAAGTTAATGAAAAACTATATAGAAGTTTGATTGGTTCTCTTTATACTTGACTGCATCTAGGCCAGATATCTTGTTTTCTGTATGCATTTGTGCAAGATTTCAAAGTAATCCAACTGAGACACATTTAAAGCTGTAAAAGGATTTTCAAATATATTGCTTGTACTGTAAAATTAGGAATCTGGTATCCCAAGAATGAAAATTTTGACTTGATTGGATACTCAGATGCTGATTATGAGGATGCAAAATTGACAAAAGAGTACTTCTGGTACTTGTCAGTTTTTAGGAAACAAATGATTTCTTGGTCTTCAAAGAAACAGAATTCAGTTGCGTTATCCACAGCAGAAGCTGAATATGTCTCGATTGGAAACTGTTGTGCACAAATTCTTTGGATAAAACAACAATTATTGGATTTTGGATTGGATTATAAAAATATTTCAATAAGATGTGATAATACAAGTGCAATTAATTTAACAAAAAATCATGTGCATCATTCTAGATCTAAACATATAGAAATAAGACATCATTTTATTAGGGATCATGTGCACAATGGAAATATTAACATCGAATTTGTTTCAACTGAAAATCAATATGCTGATATTTTTACTAAACCTTTGGATAAAATGAGATTTGAATTTTTAAGAAATGAGATTGGAATGTGTTTTCCCTTTTAATTTATAATATAAAATAAAGAAATAAATAAATTAAATAAATATGGTTTAATGACAGATTCTTTTCTTTTTCCATATGTCCTTTCATTTCCCCATAACACACTTGTTTTTTCCCTCTCAAAACACAATCCTCTCCCTCTGACGACTTCAACTTGTTTCAAAACCTAAACCCTAAACTATGGCACCAAGAAAATCCTCTCGTCTTCTTGCAAAGACTCAAATCTAAGAAAATTCCGAGAGAATAGAGATTCAAGATACCTCTTCAAGCTCTAAGGAATTTGTGGAAACAACAACCAAGGAAGGAATTCTGAGAGAATGTCGTTCTAAGGAAGGAATGATGAATCCAAAACTAAGGAAGATGAAAAACAAGAAACTTCAGATCCTCAAAAGAATGAGAAACAACCATCTAGCCCTCAATGCCTGAGTCAGAGGATGACTCAGAGAATACGGTCTCAGAAGAAGCACCTATGAAATCTTCAGCAACAGAAAAAAAAGATATCTTCTTTATCAACTTCATCGAGAATTTCCAAAAAGGTACGGGAATGCTCCTTTATTGATTTTAAGTTTTTCACTACAAATGGATTCTTCTGGAATCATTGGTTAAATATTGGTTGCAAAAACCTATGCAATATCATCGAGGTAGTGAATGAAAGAGTGATAAAAGAATTTTATGAACATTTGGTTCAATTGGATGATTTTTCTTTAAAATCAAGAGCTGAAGGGAAAGTTGTAAAGATCACGAGGAAGGATCTTTTAGAATGTTTTGACATGAAAGATTGTAAAGATGATGAAAGATTGATGAGGTTGTCTAAGAGTGAAATTTTTCAAGAATAAATGATGGGGTAGGAAGTTTTAAAGAAAAGGATATATTCCACTGATTTTGAACTTCTTATACGTCTATTACATAAGGCTGTAATAGATTGTATTTTGCCCAAAAATGGAAGTTCCACCACAATCTCCAAGGAAGAAGCTTTAATTGTTCTGGCAATAAAAAAACTTACAACTAGACATACCCACCATGATTTTAAAGCATATTTGGAGAACACGCGAAACAAACCTTATGGGAACTTGCTGATGAAAATTTTCAAATTCAAGAAAATTAATTTACCCAAAAACTTCAAACCAACAATTAGTTTGAAGAAATTTGGAGAAATTAATTTGAAGAAAATGGGAATACTTGTTTCCGATAAACTTTGGTTTTCCAAAGATGGTGCGTGGTATAGACATTTCAAGTTTAGTAAGTTCCAGTTTGATTGGCAAAAAATTAAATCACTGGCTGAGGGTGAAGTGCTTCTTGAAGCAAAAAGTGGAGCAGAGAGTATTGGAGATGAAACTGATGAAGGAATAAAAGCTTCAACAGATGAAGGATTGGTAACTCAAACTGATGAAGTTTTGGAAACTCCAACATCTGAAGCTTTGGAAGCTCTCCACCTTATTTCTATCCCTCCTCAGCAAATTCCAACACAAACTCCAACTTATCAGGTTGCTGAGAACATCCTCAACTTGCTCCAACGTCAAAGTTCTATCCAACCTCCACAACCTCAACCACTTATCCCTCTACAAAAGACTTTTCCCTAGCGGAAAAAGAAGCAAGCAAGAAAATCCACTCTGTTTATTGAACCAAAGAAAGACCGATTTTTTTTTTCGATTTGATAACAATCTGACTATTTTGTTATTTTGTGAACTATGTGGTTATGTCTACTATGCATGTTTTCATTAAATCTTACTTATGCATATTCTGCTTGTTGGCATATCGTAAGGGGGAGAAATTTAATTAATGTTAGTTTCTATGATAATAACAAAAAGGGGAAGAAACATAAACAAAATAAATATGCCTTAATTGAATCTATTTAGATGTATAATGTCATGTTGGATGTTTAATATGTTATATTGCAGGATCATGCAATCTTTCTGAATTTGTTTAGGATAAATGAGAATATTTGTTAGAAATCAAATTTATTTTTGAATTATATTATTTTGTTTATATATGGGTTTTGATATCATCAAAAAGGGGGAGAATGTTGGTTTCTCTCAAATAATGATTTTGATGATAACAAAAAGATGATGAAATAACAATTATCTTGAGTTTTGTTTTGTTAGAAGATTTATCAAAAAGATTTGTATGAACTTTTACAAAAGTCAGAAGGATTGGCAAAAGGAATATTGTTTATGAACAAGTCCAAAAATGAGAAGGCAGAAGGTGTGTCAGAAGGTGAAGGACATTTATCGTTATGAAGAAAAATAATGTTATTTGATTTGTTGAAGGCCTAGCTCCAATGATTGAATATATTTGGGAAATATATTCAATCTGTTCCACAAGAGTTAGTTCATTATTCACAGGGTTTTTAATTTTCGGATTTAAATTTAATTACAACAATACAAGATTTTTTTTTAAATTAATTGGATTAAAGCAAAGTTACAACAGATTTTGTTCGAATTGTTTTTGAAGAGATAAAAGATATATATAACATGAAGTAATCACAAGACATATTCGAGAGATTATGGGAGCTTGTCCAAAGATCAGGTTGAATTCGAAAATCTTGTAATTGAAGGTCTGGAAGAACTTGGTCATAAATAGTACCAGACAAAATCAAACAACGGTTAAATTATTTGAATTTCTTACTTGAGATTTTTATGCAAGATTATAGGGATTTGGAGTTATCCATTTGAGCAAATCTTATGAGAAGTTTATCAGAAGCTTTAAAAATCAAACGCAAGTGAATCATGAAGATAAACTCGAAGGGATACTGTCAACGTGTAGCTTGAGAAATATCAGGAACAGAGCTAATCGTCATCCTTCATATTTTGAGATATCAGGAAGACATTATCATTTTTCTTTTTGACCGTTGAAGAAGAACAAGAATAAAACAGGAGCTTCGAGACAGAAAAAGACACAGAGAACAATTTTTACGAGAAAAGAAAAAGCTTTCAAGAGCAAAACATTGTCATTTTACTGTTCATCTTCTTTGTTCTAAATTGTCGAGGACTTTTACTTTTATTCCTCAGATTTTGTGAAAACATTCTCTTGTGAGATTGAGAGTTGCAAGTAGGCTCAGTAGATTGATTGTTAGGAGAATCAAGCAGAGTGAATTGTGTACGTCTTGTAACTATTTTCATTGATTGGATTAGTGGAACAAAACTAGTGTGGATTACCGGTGAACCTGGCTTGGAGCTGGAAGAGAGGATTAACGCTCAAGGCGGAACCTCTATAATTCGTTTTGCATCTCTTACTCTCTCATCTCTCTTTATTTCGTGCAATTTTAATTTGATTTGTTGTATTCGTTCTTTAGTTAGAAGGTTGATCAGAGAGTAGAGTGCTTATAGTTCTTAAGTCAGAGAGTTGGTTGATAAACTCAGAAAACTGATATAATTTTCATCTCTGAATTGACACTTATTTGTGTTAATTATTATAAAAGCAAAGGAATTGGCATTTGGTTTTTTATCATTTGTTTTGAATCAGGTCAGGAATTAAAATGGAAATTTGCAACAAGGAAAAATGAAGAATTGTGCGAATTAGCATTGAAAAGCATCAACACCGGTGAATTTGGGCTCAACGCGGCCAGCGTTGAGAGGGCTTGAAGAGTACACCGGCAAACTTGAAGGCAACGCCGCCTGCGTTAAAAGGCGGCTTTGAAACATCACAGAGCCTAAGTCCTTAATGCCAGATCCAACACCGCCGGCACTTGTGGATGGATACAGTCCTTGAACTTGAAGGCAACGTTGGCAAATTGGAGGAGTACGCCGCCGGCGTTCAAAGGCGGCGTTGAAGACCATCAGTTTACAAATCCTTAGCGCTTGATTGAACGCCGCGACGTTGGACGAGAAACCGCCGGCGTTGGATGCAGCAGTTACACGAAAAGCTTGTATTTTTACATGCTTTGAGGAGAGAGAAAGAGGAATTCTTACATTCTGCTTCTATTTTTCAATTTCACCCGATAGTTTTGTAGAGAGAGATAGAAGTAGAAAATAGAGATTTACTTTGGATCTTCGTCAAAGTTGTTTTATTTGTTCGTAGATTGAGTAGAATTTGCTAACAAAGATCTCAACTACAATTTGTACGGTTTGTTTTCTCTAATTAATGGTAATTTCTTCTTAACTTGCTTTGTTCTTTACAATTCGTGATGAATATTATCATAGTTTTCATTAGTATCATGTTAGATAGAGTAGAAATGATTGTTGGCTGAATTTGAACGGTGGAAATGGTGAAATCCTTGATTTTCTGAGTGATTGTTGAACTAGTGTTATTGGGTTGGTAGAATGATGTATATCCTTGTTAAATTCAAACTAAGAACTTAAAATTCAGATGAATTCAAGTTTGAATGAAATTGGGTATCTTGGCAAAGACTTTAATTTCGTTTGAATTGATATTTGGGTAAAGAATTCAAGAATGCGATGGCAAGAGAGTTTTTAATCCTGGTAGAATCTATCATTACTGCTCAAACATTGTTTTAATACAAGTTTTCATGAAGGAATTCTCTAATTTGTGATTTAGGACAATGAGTCAACTAAGATTTAGAAACTCTTAGTTGCACAAATTGACTCTTTCAAAATACTCAGTAGTGGAAGCTATAGAGTGTTTTAGGTGGAAAAAGGTTTTCAAATTTCCTTTTAGAATTTGTAATCTTGGTAGATTCACATGGATGTGCATGTACTCTAACAATTTTAATAACCCGAGTTCAACATGATTGGAGAAAATAGGATTTGATCTAAATCCCACTAACCTTACTTGTTAAAACTTGTGTGAGTAAGATTAGTGAACACTAGACATAGTAGAGTGTAGATACTTTAGTAAATATTTATAGAAAGAATCTGGTTTCTCTTTGCCTAAATATTAAAGTGACTAATAATGTTTAGTAATTAACTTTCTCGTGGATCGATACTCATTCATCACTTTATTACTTGATCGACCAGTACACTTGCTGGAGAATTGGTTTTAAAATACTAAACATTTCAAGCGGATCATTGGTCAGAAGGTTCCAAGGAGAAAACATTTAAACTTTAACTTAATTTTTCGGGAGCTTAATCATTTTGTTTTAATCTATTGTGTTGTTCTAAAGTGTTCATTAGTTAACTTCATTCTTTTAAGAAAGATCAAAAGCCATTTTAATAGTATAATCAAGTTGTGAATTTTGTTAGAAATTTTCAAAAAGTAAAATTTATGTATAACCAATTCACCCCCCTCTTGGTTATCCTTTCGGGACCAACACTATGCTTATCAATATTAGAGTATTAATCCTTATCAGCCTCCCTCAAGTTGAACGGGTTTTGGAAAAACCGTCAAATTGTCTTGAAGAATTTGATTGGTAGTTCCATCAATATGCGTTGCGAGGTTGGAGCTATGCAATAATGGTAATAATTGAGCCTTCCATAGGAGATAATTGGTAGAGTTTGGTTTGATTGGTAAGTGATGAGAAATGTTTGGAAGTAAAGCAGAAACCGAAGAAGATGAAGAAGTCGAATTAATGGTGTAGAGATAAAACTTGATGATGTGGTCATATTGGGAGTAAAAAAAAAAATTTCTTAGGTTGTTAAACCTCTTATGGCTCGTTCATTTCGCTGAATGAATAATACTGTAATGAAATTTCTATTACGGAAGAATAGAATAGAACTATAATAAGATTTTTCTTTATTAATTTTTTTATTTAAATGGTAGTATTTTGAAAAAAAAAAAAAACAGTTCTAGCATTGAATTGATATTTATAGGTTTGAATAAAGAATGACTATTTAATGTTTTATGTAATAGGGATTCATTGTCGCATTGCTATTCAATGAACTAAAACACCATAATAGCTATTTGTGAGAAGAAAACTGTAATGGAATTGCAATTACAACGAAGCAGTGCTATTAGAAAAGCTCTGATACCATAAGAATCAATGGCTAGAGAACCTCAACACACTACTCATTATCATTAATTTATTTATATAGAAAGTGAGTTTTTGGATATGGTAGAAACAATAGAAACTAATCTATATTGTTACAACAAATCATCCTTATCTGTTATAGGATCGGGTAATTATTCCACTTCTACCTAGGATTAGGATTGAATTCGGCTCATTTGAGAGAACCCAACGATCCTTATTATCATAACCAGAAAAATTTTTAGACAAAAACAGAATTCTTTTTCCATTTCTTCAACAATAATAAATACAACACTTGACATTCCACAACTGCCATACACTAAAATAATTGCTAACCTAGAACTCCTACACTTGTCCTACACCTGTCCTAAACACAAAACTAACCTTATTACATCCAAATAGCACATACATAAGAAAAAACATATAGAACACATAACAAACACAGCAACCTATCACAACTACACCACATTACACATATTCTAACTACTGACTTGCTCCTTCTTTCTCTCGAGTAAACTCTTTTGAAAGGAGTAATTGTAACATAACTCCCTCCCTCTAGAACGCGCTTGACCTCAGCCGAAAGATGGATATCTTTGGGATAAATCATGTTAACCTCCTCCATGATGCTTCAGTTAGAGAATATTGATCCCATTGGATTAAAGTTCTATAGCTGAATGACTTATAAACATCAAGAATTGCCTTCGGTATAGGAAGTAAATGACCAGCTGTATGATCGAGGACCTAGGATTCGTGGTACCTTGCCCACAAACTTCTTGAGTTTTTGAAACATGGAAAACCAGGTGGATTTTAACCTAATCTGGTAGACTTAGCTTATAAGCAACCGACCCACCTTTGCTGCAATTCGGAAGGGACCATAAAATTTTGGTGCCAATTTTTGATTGAGCGTTGAGCCGCTGAGGTCTGTCTATATGGTTGTAACTTAAGTAGTACCTAGTCGTCCTCCTTGAAATTGACATCCCTATGTTTCTTATCATATTGTGTCTTCATGCGATCTTGAGCTTGCAACAACCTTTGCCTCAAATCCATCCACACTTGATCACGCTCCACTAACACCTGCTCCACAACTTCGAGTTTTGTTGTTCCTGGTTGATAAGATGATAAATGTTGTGGTTGACGACCATAAACCACCTCAAAAGGGGTAGATTTTAAAGAAGTATGGTAGCTTGTATTATAATAATACTCTGCCCATGGTACCCAATCTACCCATCTTTTAGGATTTTCTCCTGTAAAGCACCTAAGATACATCTCAATAGTTCTATTAACCACCTCTATTTGACAGTCACTTTGAGGATGGTATGTAGAAGAAAAGCTAGCCGAGTCCCACACAACTTGATCAATTCTTGCCAAATACACTGGTGAATGTCACATCCCTATCACTTACAATAGACTCAGGCAGTCCATACAACTTGAAAATATTATCAAAGAATACTCTTGCTACCGAAATAGCTGTATAAGGATGAGAGATAGGAATGAAATGACCATATTAGGAAAACCTATCTACCACCACTAACAAAACAGATTTTCCATGAGATGAAGGCAGTCCTTCAATAAAATCAAGGGAAATATCTGCCCAAACCTGAGTAGGAATGTTTAAAGGCTGTAGGAGACCCGTTGGCAATAATTGTTGTGTTTTGTTTCATTGACAAATTAGGCAAGCTCAAACAAAAGCTTGAACCTGCTGTTTCATCCCAAGCAAAAAAAAATCCCTTGATATCCGGTATAAGGTTTTTTGATAACCTTCATGATACATATTATAAAGGGTTTCAAGTATAACTGAAATACTGGAAGAGTGTATATCCAAATAGACACGTCCACGAAAGAAAACTAAGCCATCTCTAAACACCCAATCTGCACTTTTTTTTTCCTTGATTGATTTCTGTAATGAGAGCTTGCAGTTGCTGAGAACTTGGAATCTCCTTCTTTATCAACTCAAAGAGATGGATTTAAGGACTTGACAGTGCACAAAATTCTCTTAATTCTAGGCTGCTGCATGATAGAGCATCAGGTACTTTGTTCTCTCTTCCTGCCCAATGTTCAATATTAAAATAAAATCCTAGAAGCTTGCTGATCCAATGTTGCTGGGGTGAAGTTGTAATGCGCTACTTCAATAAGAATTTGTGGCTATAATGATCGGTTCGTACTAGAAAATTTTGTCCCCATAAATAAGATCGCCGATGCCTGATCGCCTTAGCTAAGCCAATGAGTTCCTTCTCGTAAGTCGGTAACTTCATGTGGGGGCATGCAAAAGGTCTACTGAAGAAGGACATAGGTTTGCCTTCTTGTTGTAACACAGCTCCAATTCCACCTCTGATGTGTCACATTCCACAATAAAAACTTGGGAAAAATCCGGAAGAGCCAAGATAGGAGCTTGCATCATGGCTGCCTTGAGTTGCTCAAAGGCCTCCTCTAATTGAACGGTCCAAACAAACTTATTTTTGCGGAGCATTTGAGTTAAGGGTTCCGTTATCTTTCCATATCCTCTCACAAATCTGCGATAATAGCCCGTAAGACCTAGGAATCCACAAAGAGCAGTGATTGTAACGGGCTTAGGCCACTTAAGCATTGCCTCAACTTTCTTTTGATCAGCCTTAACACCATCAATCGAGATAATATTCCCTACATAAGCCACTTTAGGCTGAGCAAAAACACATTTGGACCTTTTTAGAAAGAGTTGATGATGACGCAGTAAAGCAAATGCCCTTCGCAGGTGTTGTAAATGCTCGGTCCAGGTCTTTCTATAGATAAAAACATCATAAAAAAAAACTAAGACAAACTTTCTCAAAACTCCTTAAAAAACTTCATTCATTAAAGCTTGAAACGTTGATAGGGAGTTTGTGAGCCTAAAGGACATTACAAGAAATTTAAAGTGACCATGATGGGTGCGGAGAGCTATCTTCTCTATGTCTTCTTCATTCATCCTCACTTGATGATATCCTAAACTTAAGTCCAATTTAGAGAAATACTTGGCACCATACTACTCCTCAAGTAATTCATCAATCACTGGTATGGGAAATTTGTCTTTTACCGACTTTTCATTCAAGGATCGGTAATCAACACAAGATTGCCACAAGCTGTCAGCCTTCTTAACCAATAGTACTGGTGAAGAATATCGAGATTGACTTGGTCTGATGATCCATCTTGCCAACATCTCATCACATTGCTTTTCAATCTCATCTTTTTGTTGATGAGGATATCAATAGGGCCTAACTACCACCGGTGCTGTTCTAGGTAACAACTTTATCTTGTAATCACAGTGACGTGTTGGTGGAAGGTCTTTTAAGGGTTGAAAAATATCATCAAATTCAGTCAACAATAGCTTCATCTCTTTCTCTCATTCCACCTCGGACATTGCTACAACAATAGCAGGTTTGAAGGTCGGTTCTTCCATTCCAACTAATTTTACACGCTCTCCTTCTAATTCAAAACCCATTTTCATCGAACGAAAATCCTATCCAATCACTCCTAGTGACCTTAACCAATTTACCCCCAACACGACATTAATTCCACACAACTGCAATGTATATAGATCAACTTTAAATTTCTTAGATCCCAACAATATCTCCACATTCTTACATATTCCTCCACTCTTTATACTATCTCCATTCGCCACCAGCACTTTAAGACACTCTTTAGGTTCCATAGCTAGCGAAAGATGAGAAATCATGGCAATATCAAGAAAGCTATGGATACTATTCGAATCAATAAGCACTGTTACCGGCGTTCCCTTGATCTTTTCCCTTAGTTTCATCGCTTGAGATCTGGCATTTCCCACTATGGCTTGTAGCGAGATTTCCAGAACTTGTTTTTGGGTATCTACGGCATCATCATCCTTTTCAACCCTCCTCTCGCCTTCTTCTACAACCTCTAACCAAAACAACCTCTTACAGTGATGCCCCACTCTAAATGGTTCATCACAATTGAAAAAAAGCCCCTTTTTCCTCCTCTCTTTCGTTTCCGCTTTACTCAAATGTTTGACAAATGGGGTTTTCGGCAAGGGTGGCAAACTATTAAATTTACGTTTTCCCAACTCCAAATCTTCCTTTACAGCAATCGCCTTCCTCTCAAAAACTCGTGCTAAGTCTATTGCTAGTGTCAAATCCTTCGGTTTCAAGAGCCCCACATCTAAAGCAATATACTCCTTTAATCCACTCAAGAACAATGCCACTTCCTGATCCACTGAAAGATTTGTGATTTGTGTGGCAATTTGCACAAATTTCTTCTGATGTTCCTCCACCGTGCTACTTTGCTTCAATTTGGCCAATTCGCCTAGCAGATTGTCTCTTAAGGGCGGACCAAATCTTGCATGGCAAAGATCCTTAAATTCTTTCCAATCTAACCCAGGTCTATCCCTCTCAAGCTTCAAGAACCACAGTTGGGCATCACCCTCAAGATGATAGGCCACGATTTCTAACTTCTCTGCCTCCAACGTCTTTTGATGTCTAAAGAAATGCTCACAACGGTTCACCCACCCAATCGGGTCCTCCGTTCCATCATATATTGGGAAATCCAATCGCGACATCTGCGGAAGCATCATCCCTCTCTCCCTACTTCTAGACGTGTTGGAGTGTCCTTCAGATCCATCGGCGCTTCCATTCCCCTCTTGCTCTACTTTCTTCCCTTTATGTGACGACACCTCCTTTGAAAGATCTGCCAACTTCAAGGACATGGTCTCCATCTGCGTTCGATCATCCTTGTACATGGCCATGAAGGCCTCAAACTGATGTTGAAGTTGTTTAATTTCCTCCATGCAAATTGGCTCTGATACCAACTTGTTATAGGATCGGGTATTTCTTCCACTTCTACCTATGATTAGGATTGAATTCGGGCTCGTTTGAGAGAACCCAACGATCTCTTGGTTATCAATAACTGGGAATAATTTTTTGGACAAAAAAAGAATGTCCTTTTTCCATTTCTTCAGCAACAACAAATATAACACTTGACAGTTACCACAACTGCCATACACTAAAATAACTGCTGACCTAGGACTCCTACACCTGTCCTACACCTGTCCTAAACACAAAACTAACCTTATTACATCCAAACATCACATATATAAGAAAACACATACAGAACACATCACAACACAACAACCTATCATAACTACACCACATTACATATATTCTAACTACTGACTTGCTGCTTTTTTCTTCTCGAGTAAACTCTTTTGAAAGGAGTAATTGTAACATTATCCATATTCAACAACCTGTACTTATCAATATTAGAGTATTGATCCTTATTGGTAGACAATTTATTACTCACTAAAGCCTTTCTTCCTATCCTCAACATTAAAGTTCAATATAGAAACATCATGTTCTATCAGGAGGTTTATAATGGGTTAAAAGTGTTGTTTAACTTGTAATTTTCTAGGGGTTCTCTTTTTTTTTTTTTTCCCCATATCTCATGATTACCAATCGTTTAGCATTTTCCTCATCCAATCACTCAAGTGAACCAGTTGAATCATTTTTTGATAATCTAAGTAATTGTGTGCTTGTTGTGCATACGCAACTTCATCATACCTTTTGTGATATTTGCTATGAAGTGGAGTAGAATGCTCAATTTTTTGTGCATATTTTTTAACATCAAATAATTCCTTTTATGACTCAGTTTTAGCTTTTATTTAATAATGAATGAATGTTTGATAAAGATGACACTTTCATTGTAATGATACTGATGAAGCTTTTTAACTTACGGAATTATGTGATTTGATTCGTCTATATAGTTGAATCTTTTCTAAATTAAAATTCTTATTATTTTGTGTTGCAGTGTAGGGACCAGTTATTTCGAACATAAATGCTTCGATCTCTGTCAATGTATTATTTTTTCCCTTTTCCCTTAAAGACTTTTCCAAACAGGATATCTATGAAAATTCAAGAGATTATAGGTTGATGATGTGTATACAGTATGGCACTTCAAGAACTATATTCTAAAAGCATTCCTAAAATATCAAAATTATACAGTGTTTGCTTGGATTTTTTAAATTTATTTTTATGTTCTATGGATAATTCGTTATTTAAAGTCAAATGTTTAAATAACAAATTTTATTGGAAATCTACGTTATATGTTTGTCCAATTATCAATACGGAAAGTATTGAATAACAAAAATTTAATTGGACGAAAGAAAGATAGATTTAATTTTGATTTTTTCCCCCTTTTTTCCCCCTTTTTTTCTTTTTGTTCTTTTTCCTTTTCATGCATGTGTGTCGAACCGTGGTATAAGTTTGTATGCTATAACAAGCAGTCTCCACCGACAACTGCATGATTCTTTTTGCATGCCATCTATTTTTGTAACTTTGATCCTTATTTAAAAAAAAAAAAAGAAAAATTCACCAACTTGAGCTCATAGATTGCTTTCTTGCTTGCTCTATTCATTTGTCAAATGTCATTTTTTTTTTCCGAGTTGACTTGAAACCAAACATTTCCTAACCCTTTATTGATTTCATACCGAAGAGTCGCATAAAACCCGGAATCAGAAGAGTTCGGATCCGCTACTAGCTAGTACTTCATATGTTGGTCTCGATCCAAGGTATAGAATTATTTACCTTGTACTACTTTATCTGATTCAAATAAAAATATTAGCTTTTTTTTTATTTTTCTTTATTTTGTAAAATTTCTCATTGTTACTAAATTTAATTATTGATTTTAGGCATGTGTATGATGATATGGCTTAAAACCTTGTTTAAATATATGTTCATTTAATTTAGTGCAGGAATTATAGCATCTAATTGTAGTTAGATGTATCGTTGATTTAATAGTAATAGTCACATAACTAAAGGTTTTGTTAAAGGGGTTGAATCATTTCTTTATTTTGCCTTCTCTCAAATCTAAATTGTTTTTAAAAACAAGATTAAATGCCCATGTTCAAAGTGCAAGAATAAGAAGTATTTCAATCGACACGAAGTTAAGTTTCATGTTCGTTCAAAGGGTTTTGATAAGCAATATACATGGTGGTATGCACATAGGGAACCTTATAGAATTGACATTGAAGTAAATGTAGGAGAATCTTTAAGAAGTACGAATGATGATATGCAGTGTTAAATGCTATGAGTTTGAGTTATGATTGTTTTGATGCTAGGATTCAAGATGATACACCAAATCTCAAAGCTATGGAGTTTTTTGCTATGTTAAAGGATGCTAATGAGCCATTATTTGAGGGTTGTAAAAAGCAAACAAATTTTCTGCGGTGTCACAACTATTAAATCTTAAATTTGAGTGTAATATGAGTGAGGCGTGTTTTGATTGCCTTATATTAATAATTAAATCTATGTTTCCGAAGGATGACAAATTAGTAGATAGCTATTACAGTTGCAAGAAGTTAGTGGCAAAACTTAGACTTGGATAAGAGAAGATTGACTCATGCATCAACATGTGCATATTGTTTTACAAAGAGCATGAAGATAAGCCCGTTTGTCCAATTTGTGGACATCTTCGTTTCAAACCAAAAAGGCTTATTGAAGGTAAGCAAAAGAATATTCCTTATAAAGTACTACATTACTTACCACTTACTCAAAGACTCTAAGGGCTCTATATGTTTGGAAAAAACTGCCGAGTTTATGACATGATATGTAAGCAATCATATATTAAAAGGTGTTGTTTCCAACCTAATCATAGTGAGGCATGGAAGCACTTTGGTCAAATGCACCCTTCATTTAGGAATGTACGCATCTGTTTATGCATAGATGGATTCAATCCTTTCAGTCAATTAGCTACTCTTTACTCGTGTTGGCTAATAATCATTATGACATATAATCTGCCTCTATGGATATGCATGAAATAATCTTATATGTTTCTGGCTATGGTCATCCTTAGTCCAAAAAGCCTAGGAAAAAACATTGATGTGTTCCTATGACTATTAATTGATGTGCTTAATTTATTATGGACAGAGCGAGTTACAACTTATGATGCTTACCAGAACAAAATTTCCAATTGAAGTTGCTTTGCTTTGGATAATTAGTGACTTTCCTACTTACGCAATGTTGTTTAGAGAGAGTATTTATGGGAAGTTAGTATGTCCTTATTGCATGGAGCGTACTGAATCTTTTACATTGAAGTATGGAGAAAAAACATCCTTTTTTTATTGTCATTGATAGTTTCTACCTATTAGCCATCCATATATGAAGCATAAAGATATATTTTTGAATGGTTAAATTGAAAAAGATTTGTCGCCCCCTCGACTCTTTGGAGAAGAAATGTTGAGACGAGTATGTGCACTCCCTAATGTTACTTTTAGAAGTAAACATCATAAGTACAAACTAGTTGGATTTGGATACAGACATAATTGGGTGAAGAAAAGTATATTTTGGGAGCTATCATATTGGCACACAAATCTCATTTGTCACAACTTGGATGTTATGTTTATTGAAAAGAATGTCTTTGACAATCTATTTAACACAGTGATGGACATTAAAGGAAAAACAAAAGATATCATGAAGGTTAGAATGTATTTGAAATTGTATCATAGATGTCTAAAATTCGAGTTGGTAGAAGAAAATGGAAAGGTTTTGAAGCCCAAGGCTTCATGAACATTAACAAAAGATAAAAAAGAAGACGCATGTCATTGGGTTAAGCAATTGAGGTTCCCTGATGGATATTCTTCAAACATTGATCATTGTGTGAATTTGTAAGAATGTAAGTTTTATATCCTCAAAAGTCATGGTTGTCATGTGTTTATGCAAAGCTTAATGCCAATTGCTTGACGGGAGTTATTACCTCAAGTGGTGTGAGAATCAATTACAGAGCTTTGTCTCTTCTTTAGAAAAATTTGTTCATCAACACTCAAGGTAGAACATAAAACGATTGTTGAGAAAAATATAATTGAAACTCTATGCAAATTAGAGAAGATCTTTTCTCCTAGATTTTTTAATTCTATGGAGCACTTATCTATTCACCAGTCTTATGAAGCTAGGGTAGGTAGACCTGTGTAATACCGATGGATGTACTCTTTTGAGAGGTACTTTTATATTACATGAAAGATAAATATAAGTTTTTCAATACATATGGAATTTTCATTTCTAATTTACTAAATCATAATGATCTCATTTATATGTTTTTACATCGTTTGAAAAAGAAAGTATGAAATCGAGCTTATGTTGAAGGTTCAATATGTGAAGCCATATTATTGAGGAAATCTCAACATTTTACTCACTTTATTTTGAACCAAATGTGCAAACAAGATTGAACCATGAAATGATGATGGAGATGATGTTGAGATGAAGGGAAATCTATCAATTTTTAGGCATCCAGGAAGAGCCTATGGATCTAATGGCACCCATAAGTTAATGGATCTAAATGAATATAAAGCTGCAACTTTTTTATATTTTGATGAATTGTAACGAACTTGTCTCTCATAGATGATGTTCTTTTTTCTTTATCCTTTTTATTTTTAAGTTTTAATGACATCTTTTTTTTTTTTCAAAATTACACATGCTAATATGTTTTTTCAATAATAGAAAATTTGATAACACATTAAGGTTGGAAAGACCATATATAAGTGAGGAAGAAATAGAGAAGTTGCAAGAACAAAATCGTGCAAATTGACTAAAACATTTTGTAAGTGTTTTTTAAGGGGAAAACTCATTGTTTTTTTTAATTATTATTTTCATTTTTTTAAGGATGGTTTGTAAAATAAAACATTATTACTTTTATGTAGGTTATTGAAAATCCCAATAATGTTGATGCTTATATTGGTAACCTAATCCAAGGGCCGTTATGTTTGGTTACTTCTTATAAAGGATATTATGTTAATGGGTACAAGTTTCAAACACTTGATGTGGAGTGAATAAAAAAAAAAAAAAAACAATAAGTAGTGGAGTTTGTGTAAGAGGAAGTTGTTACAATGATTATGACCGGGATTTTTATGGACTATTGATTGAAATTGTTGAGCTAAACTATTGTGGAGTAAAGAATAGTGTCATTTTGTTCAAGTGTGAATGGTTTGACATTGAAAGAGGGACCAAAGTACATCTTCGATATGGACATGTTGATATTAATCATAAGTCAAGAATTGGTACAAACAAACCATTCATATTAGCTTAACAAGCTGAACAAGTATACTATGCAACTTGTCTAAGTAAGAAGAGAGAACTAAAGGATTGGTGGGCTATTTGTAAAACCTAAGCAAGAAGTAGATTTGATATTTCTCTAAATAAAGAGCATGGAATGATTATTATCAAGACCATGAAATTGAAACACCCACATTAGTAAATGCAATAGTAGAGCTTGATGATATGAGAATTCTTGTTGATGATGGACACATAGAAGAAGTAGATCTAAACGAAATTCATATAGTACATGAAGTTGGTCAAGAAGATGAAGAGAATAAAGAAGATGAAGGATTTAGCTCTTCAAATTTTGATGAAGGAGATGTTAAACATGAGTTTGATTATGATAGTAGTGAATGAGACGTGAAATATCTTCTAGTATTGGTGTTATTGTATTTAAATATATATATTATGAAAAGTTCTACTTGCATTTTATTTTATATGTATGAATAGTTTTATTCAATGTTTTTACCTTTTTTTATGATTGTGGTAGCTTCTATTTTAGGTATTGTACTCCTCTTATTCTAAATAATGATTCATCTTTTCCTTCTTTACTACTTAATATGATTCATATTTTCTCTGTTTAATGATTCATTCTTGAATTTTTTTTTCATTTCAGTTGTAGATATGATGCAAAGGGGTACTAACAAACACATTGGCAAGGGATGACCACCACGTTTACAAATCATGCGTGATGAGTACACTCAGGAATCATCTCAAGCAAAAAACACCATAAGTAAGATAGGAGAAACAAGAGTAGAAGTAGGACAACAATCACATGTGGAAATGCTTTTACAAGAAAATGCTGCTTTAGAACTTCCTAATGGTTTAGGGGATCATGATTTAGAGCACTATGAGAGTGACGGTCCTATTGCACAAGGGCCTTATCGAGGGACTCCCTTTCCCTACAAATTCAACAGATTGTACCTTTCTTAGGGTTATTGGAGATAGGTTTGTGGTTTTTATTAATTACTAAAGCTTTGCAATAAAGTTATTAAATTCATTATAATTATTTTTATGATTTCTACTTGATAGTTTTGATGACGTTGAAGCGCCACGAGCTATTCCTAATGCTATCTAAGGAAGTTTTCATAGTGCATGCCCATCTTGGAAGAAACTTAGTATTAAAGATAAGGAAGTACTGTAAGACTTATTTGAGGTAAACAAATTTGATTTTGTTGTGTATTGTTTTTCTCAATGTTAAACTCGCAACTACTATTAATGACATTTGATGAATTTTATAAACAATATATTTGGGATCTAGTATATGAGTATAAGATAAAAGAAGTATAGAATGCTATAACATCTAGAAAATTTAGTGATGCACTCAATCTAGCTAGAGAGGAAGCATGCATAAAGGTTGACAAACAAAAAAGTAGAGGATACAAAGGGAAATGGACCTAGTTGGATATTGCTTGAAGTATGGAATAAGTTAATTGATGACTATTGGAGTGATTCTAAATGGAGAAGAAATCTAAAGTAGCACGTAATAGTCGACTCACAATTAAGGAAGGTTCTATTTCAAAATATTCAGGAGGTTCCATTTCATTTTCCATGCACCGTAAAAGGATGGTATGTTCATAATTCTCTCTTTCTTGCTATTTAGATGTAATACACATTGTAAGCACTAAATATATGATTAAGAAAAAATTTATGAGATATTTCTTTTGAGATGACTCAATATTATCAATGTAGGAAAATACTTTGACGAGCTATCTCCTAACTTGAGCTATTTGATTGTACACATAGAAAAGAGAATAGCTTTGGTAAATATATTGATAAAAGGCCAAAGATTGTAAGTGTAAGTTTATTTTGTTATTAGTTTACATGATTTATTTAATTTTTTTAGAACTTCTAATATTTATTGTGTCAAATGGACTTCTATAGGAAAAATATATCAAGTCACTAAAAACAAAATATGGTAAAGATTCATCATCACTTCCTATCATTGACTTGGATGCATGGATAGAAGCAACTGGAGGTCCTAGTCATGGGAGGCTATATGGATTTTGAGTTAGGGAAAAAAAAACATAAAAGTTGGAAATAGTCAGAGTCCATCCTCTTGTAGTTCTACTTATGGTGATTCATCATCATCCATCATTACTCATGAGAAACTTGGAAAGATATTAGAAAAGATGCAACAAGAAATGCAAGAATGAATGGAAAAAAGAGAGCATGAGTTATAAGGAAAAACGGAGAAAAGGAAGCAAGAGCAAATGAAAAAAAGACAGTGAGAGTTCTAAGAAAAATTAAACAAGAGAGAAGAACAATTTAAGACAGAATTGAGAAATCAACTACAAAATTTATTAGTTGAATTCGTTAAACCTTCAAGGAAAGTGATCTTGACATGATTTTGATGACATTTCATACGCTACCTTCATAATTTTTGTTGAACTTCTATTCTATTTAAGGACTTATGTTATGGCTCTTTGTATGTATGGACTCATAACTATTGCATGGATGATAACCTTAGTAGTTTATTTTGATAAAAGGATTTGAGTAGACATTTAGTGTTTTCTTATTCATATCATGTATGTATAAGAAGGTTTGAGATTTTTGAAGGAAAGAAATCTATAATGAGTATATAGTAAACTCATGTAGATTTGGAATGGAGATTATGAATAAATTAGATCTTTTATTATAATATTGTATTAAACAAAGACAATTTTGTGACGAAATTAATTAAAGGATTTTCATTTGCTCTAGCATTATAACAGAGATGGATTTATGACAGATTTGCTAAATTAATAAATTAAATTATAATATAAAAAATTGAAAATGGATGGGAAAAAGCAATCTTCAAACCCTTTTGTCGTGAATTTTCATGATAGATTTGCGCCAGAATTTGAAAGCATTAAAGATGGATTTTCAGTATCAAAATTTGTGATAGATTCTTAAATCCCTCATAAAAGAATCAGCAACAATAATTTTTGTGACAAAACCACTACTTTCAAAAACAGAAACTTTTATTTATAAATACCAATTTTGTTATAATGATTGCCTTCAAATATGTCTACAATTGCATGAGAAAAAAGTCTTTAAATTAATGTGTATGTCTGATATTCGTTTGAATTTATTATTGTGTTAAACTCTGTTCTTGTATGTATGTTGTAGTAGTGTGTAGGTTCTATTATGTATATTGTTGTTGGTTGTAATATTAACATGTGTGATGGAAATAAGTCCACCTGTAACCTAGACAGAGGTTGTGGATAGTTATATTAGAATAGAAACACATAACTACCTTGTGATGCTTTATAACTATATATATTATTTGGAAATGAAAGTGAGAGATAGTCTTATCTTTCCCAAATATTGTGTTATAAGATTTTAGGTTCTCTCTGATAAAAGAAGAACTCTTTAACCATTCTTGGGGGATCAAAAGTGGTTTTTAACACTCCTAGAAGATTAGATAACAAGGCCTCATATCGGTCCCTTTATTTTTATTGTGATGACCATTTCCATGGAGTCTCTCCTCTATCATTTTAAAAAATCAACAAGTAATCCTTAGGCCTTGACTTGACTTCTTTTCGCTAGTTGAGCAACATAAGCCATAGCTTGGAATGGATAAATATGAATTCATTTTAGGGTCTATTTGTTTCATCATATTTGGTCATTTTGACATAATATTTTTATCGTTTTCTAACAGACATTTGTTAAGAAATAGATATTGATGAAAAACTAACAGTTTTACTCATAAACTGATCAAACAAATATGATATAGAAATGATACAGCTAAGTTATAGATACAGATTAGATACAAATACAATATAGATAAAAGTCCGATAATTCAAACAAATCCTTATTTTTCTTAACAGTGGATAAAATGATAATTTATATACTCTTATATTGCAAGCATCCATTAATCTTTGAAACTTGGTCCAATAGCTTCCATGGGTGGCTGATCACAAACAATATTGCCCAAAGTCTTGAGAATCATACCTATACCTTTCTTCTACTATTTTCATGTACCATGTGAAATCATAAATGAGATCTCAGCCTCAAGCTGTGGTTGCTAGTGTCATATGATATAAATCATAAAAATTAAATAATCTTAATAAACTAGCCCTTGTATTTATTATCTCGTACGTAACCTACCATGCTTACTTCTCATAGCTTGGCATGTCTCCAATTGGCAAGCTTACACTAGCAATGCTGATGTTTTCTAATGTCTTATAAGTGTCTTTTGGTATTAGTTTTGCACGACTCTAACTTGCTACACTAGTTTGAACCACAAATTCCCTATGTAATAGTTACTGACATTTAATTAGTGCGAGTTTTCCAACCATATATAGTTTCTTTTTGTGTCATGGTTCATGCATTATAGGCATGGCCTAGTCAAGGATCTAATGTCACTATAGCTTTTCTCGGTTATGTAATGAAGGCACGATCACACTAAGCTTGCCACAGTAAATTCAAGTACTTGAAGGCATGATCACACGAAGCCAAGCTAAGAAACTTCAGGATGAATTCAATGGTTATTACAAGATCTTCATGGAGGATCAGATGAAGCACAATTTAGATGAAATGGTAAAGATCCAAGCAACTTCATTATATCGAATGGTGCCAAGGAATAACAAAATTATAGCAGACCTAAAGCTGCCAGCTTTGGTCCCAAAGCCACCAACCTTAAACATTAACGACCCCAGCTTTCATCAAGCAACACCAGCCTTCAACAAGTCAACCTACAACATCTAATGCTACCAGCCTTTAGCCAGCATGCAGGATGCCTAGAATCAATTTTTTAAAGGTCGCCTCCTAGGTCGCCAGTGTAGTTATTTAGGCCACCAGCTATTACTGGACAACAAACTTATTTTGTTTTATGTCTTTTGGGTTTCCTTTATGTTATTACATATAGTCCTTAGTGTTTGTTTTGAAGAAGAGATTACTTTTGATATTGAATCAATTGAGAGAAATTCTTCTCTTTGGGTTCTTTCAAGAGCTTGTAATTCTTCAAGAATTTGAATTATTGTAGTGTTCTTCATTATACCAAGGTTCTTGATCAGTATTTCCTACAGGGTCGAGATTCATATATCAAGGTTCTTAGGATTACTCAACCAATGAGTCAAGGTCTTTTCCATCAATCCATACCAAGATTTGTGGAATTTTTAGATTTAGGGTCAAGTTCAATTATACCATTAATTCTTTTCTAGACATTTCATCGGGTCAAGGTCCACAATTCGATTCTTAGAGTTTGGGCAATTGCAATTCCGTGCTAATCACACATCAGATTGGTAGAGTAAGGCTTTCTAAGAATCAACACAATCTAGTTCGAATTGAGGATGGTAAATCTAAACCTTAACTCAATTTGTCTATATCTTATATTTCCATTCTATTGATTGTTGATTTGCTTTTGTTCCTTTAGGGTTCTCATTAAAAAAAAAGGAAAAAGAATATCAAAAGAAGAGAAAAAGAATATAAAAAAGAAGAGAAAAAAAATCAAAAGAAGAGAACAAAAATATCAAAAGAAAAGAAAAAGGAAATATAGATTAAAAAAAAATTGAAGGATTTGATTTGTGTGAAAGGAATCCACAAATGGATTTGTGATCCATCTCTATTTTTTTGTTTCTTGGAGTTTCGATCCTACTATATACTTATCGAGAATTGAAATATTGCGAGGAACAATACAGGAAAGACAATTCGTGAATTAAGGTTGCAAGATTGATAAAGAACCATAAGACGAAGAATCGAGAAGTAAGGTGGTAAGTGTATTTTTGAGTTGCAGTAATACATGAGGGTTGAGTGTCACATTTTGTGATGATACACATGAGGAAGTGTAGTGAGGTTTCTTTTTTCCTTTTTACTATTATTTGTTTGGTTATCTCCTAACATCACAGATGGCAAATGTCTCAAAGAAGGAAGGATAAGAGACTAGTGATATGGCTCGAATCTTAGAGATGTTGCAGGGAATGATGGTGTTACGCCCCAAACGGTACCCTAAACGTAGCAGTTCGCCACATATGGTATTAAAACTTAAGAATGACTTTCCGAAGTCATGCGAAAGTTTTCAACACCATATGTAAGGCATTTATCACAACAATAGGAGACACCGATGGGATGTATAGTTCGAGATAGTCTATACAACATACAAGAATCTAAATAATCATCCAATTTATCATTAAGAAAATATAATCCTTCATCATCTTAAGGTTTATCCCTTATAATTCTCCAAACAATCATAATAACAACTTAATCTTTCTCACAACCAAATAATACTAACATCATAAGACATTGAAGGATGATTAACCTAAGATCTTCAAAAGATTCCCGGAAGCTTTTCTAAAACATCATCCCTCCTGAGTATATGAAGTCTTCGGGCATAAAAGATATAGTCCTGTTACAACAAAGGTCTATTGGAGTATAAGCATAACTAACGTACTTGTATAAATAATTTTCAAACAAGTTATTAAACAAACATATGAATGCATCAAGCAAGTGATCAAGCAATACATATGATCTACCGGAAATCATATGTTTGAATGGATTTACCCCTCCATTTAGGGTTAGGTGTTCCAGGCTCTTTAAAACCCATCTTTAAATCCAACTCATATAGTTTATTTCAGGCGCCTACTCGCCTATCTTAAAATAGTTCTTTCAGGCTCCTAATCGCCCATCTCAAAATAGTTCTTTCAGGTCCTAATCGCTCATCTTGCAAATTTCTGGCTACTGCACACCCGGCTACTATACTCTTGTCCCATCAAGAATAGCAGCTCATGCAATGAAACTAACAACGTGATATGCATGAATCAATTAACATAATTCATAATATATGATTAGGGTAATTTAAAGGTGATCACAGAATTTGCACACACTCCAACAGTATAATAGTAAAACATAAGTTAATTAACAACGATTCATGTCTCGGTATGCTTAACATTCTTTCAACCAATATTATTATACATAATTCATTTTCATCTTTTCCTACTTCTAGTGCCTCTAGCTACAAGCACAACCAAGTATGTAAAAGGTAGAGAACAAACTCACTTGACCATGAGGATCTATCTTTCTTATGGATGAGTCGATCGGTAAGTCCACTAATCAAAATAATCCTTTAGGTATGAATACTCCTCCTCGGGATCACCTAATCAAGAAGAATACCCATAATGAGTATTTTTTATTGATTCTATGGTACTTATAAAAAACTATGTTACAAGATCGTTAAAATTCGTATAGATAGTAATTCCAACTTAAAATAGCCATAACTTTGTCATTTTAACTCGGAATTGCGCTTATAATATATCGTTTTCTATCTACTCGAAAAGATCTATCCATTTCTAAGGTTATTTTTATCATAAAAAGCCATTTGGGTTGAAAAATACTATGGTACAGAATAATTACGAATTTATAGTTTACAAAATATGATTTTTCCAAACTTCACTTTACTCAAAAACCCTTAAGCAAAATATATGGATATATATATATATATATATATATATTTGGTTGAAAAAAATCCTTTGAACATATATAGGCACTCATATTGTATGCATGATTTTTGTAGTGTTGTCTCAATATTGATATTTCATAAACAATTTGTCTTTGATGGTCTTAAAAGATAAAACTTTTGAGAGTTTCTCCTTTTTGATTTGTTATAAAGAAAAAAAAAATATTTGAGTTGTTATGAGTAAATGTTTTATTATTATTTAATTTTATCACTTTTTGAAAGTAAATTCATTTTCAAAAATTTTGGTTCTTTAAGTTATCTACTAACTTTATTTCTAGTGATTGAAAATACGCTCTTCAAAATATTCTTTAAGCTTCAAATATTTGAAGTCGTGTATGTTTTCCTCTTTTTTTATATATCTTTTTTCTTCTTTAGGAAATAGGTGTAACTTTAAAACTTTACTTCCTTGGTAAATTTTGTTTTTCTAAGTTGGTTTCCAAAATAGTGAGTTGATTTTTATCTTGGTTTGAAAAACTTGTTTTATTCTTAATATTTGTCAAGTGTTAGAATAATTCCTTTAGACAAGTTTATAAGAAAAGCTTTCTTAATAAAGAATTGTTAACATTAGAACTTAGTAAAACTTCATTTTAATTTTTGAAAAGAGAATAACAACTTATAAAATTTAAGTTTTGAAGAGGCTTTCTTAGTAGGTGATTTTCAAAGTCTATAATGAATCTATTTAAGTTTTATAAAAGGTATGGTTGAGCTAAAATCTTTTAATGCTAAAATTCTTCCTTTATGGAATATTTAGTTTAGTTTAGAAAAGAATTCCTTTTATTATTTTAAAGAAATTTACATTACTAATTCTTTTAGAATTTATGGTTAGCTTATCCTTTAAAAAGAGTTAAAACAAAACTTAGATCTTTTTGTTGAAAATTTCTTTTGTTAAGAAATCTAGTTTACTTTTCTTTATTTAAGAAAGAACCCATTTTTATTTTTATTCAAGACAACAACATTTTTAATCATGCATGAATATGTAGTAATGTAAAAGTAAAGATAATACATAATAAGATAAAAAGAATTGCCTGTAAGTAAATAAACAAAATAAAATAATCAAGCATTGAGAACCTTAGCTTCATCAAGGTATCCCGATCATGTATTGGGAGCCTTAGCTTCATCAAGGCAACCCGGGACTAAGAATAGACTAGTCCCAAAAGAAAGAAAAAAAAATCATTTTGACTTGTTATGGCAAGTTTAAGACTAGAAAGACTAGTCTTAATTAAATTGCATAAAATAAGTAAATAAATAAATTGCAAGACATGAAAATAAATAAATAACAATGAGCCTATATGCTCTAAATAAATATATATACTTAGTATACATAATATTATATAATTTAGATTGGAGCAAAAATAATAATAACAATAATAACAATATAACAACATAATGTAAAATAGGAATGTAAACAAAAACAAAACATGAACATATTGTTGCTTCTTTAACTCATATGAGTCTAAGAAACATACACTAAGCTCACGCTAAGTTGTATGAACATGATAAAGAATGTAGGTAGGATTTTTACCTAAGGTTTAATGGAGGATTTTGAAAGAGATGAATGGGTTTTGTGTTTGTTATTTTCTTCTTGAAGTTGTAGAGAATGGTAGAGAGTATTTTGAGAGAGATTGTTGGAGAGAGGTTTTAAGAGAGTATTTTGGTAGAGTTTTGTTATGTAAAATGGATGTGTGAAAGAATGAAGGAGGAAGAGGGTATTTATAGAATTTTTAGAGTGAATTTTTGATGTAATAAAATAAATTGAAAAAGAAAATAGTATAGAGAAGAGAGAGGGAGGCCGACGCAAATGAGAGGAAGAGAGAGGGCATTTTTTGCTTGTTTTGTAATATTTTGTAAAGAAAAGAAATAACGTGTAAGGTTTGATATGAATAAAGTTGTATTGGAAATATAAAAGGTAAGAAAATAGGTATGTAGGTAGTAAGAAATAGGTATAAGAAAAAGTAGAGATAGTGAAATAGTAATGAATAGTAGGAATAGTATTATGAATAATAGACTAGACATATAAAATACTGGTAGTAATAAAAATACGCGTAGTCGAGCTCTATCTGTTATTTTTAGTTACGGAAAATTCTAAAACTGATATTTTTGAAATCCTTGTTTAATTACAAGTCTTTTGGTGTTATTGGAATATTTTTATTATTCCAAGCTCTGGGACATGCTTTTCGAGAACTGATCCCATTTGAATTCGAAGGACACTCGAAATTCACGAATCTGATGTTTTTATATTACCCTATATTATTGCGAACTATTTTAAGCCACTAATTTCATTTTCTAGGGTTTGAGAACGCGGGATTGCCGGAGTTGAAATTGTTTGATTGTCTTCACCTTTGTTGACTTTTGAAACTCTGGTTTGACTAGGGTTAGGGTTTAATCCAACTTTACCCTAGAAATTGAGGGGTTTAACTCAGGGATCGGGTAGGTGGATCTTTTCAGGTTCGGATTTTCGAATTGAACGAGTATTAAACTTTCTATTTTTGTTTTTGAAAATTTTCTTTTGAAATCCCGTGATAGAAATTAGTTTCAACCTGGGTCAAACTTTAGGGTTTCGATTCGGTATTCCAAAACCATTCTCGAAAAATTCGGGGACTTACAGATGGTGCAAATGGACTACCTTGAACTGCATAAATCAAAGGGAGAGCTGGATTCTGATGATGAACAGGATTACAAGATACCTGCTAGGGCTAGAGGCAAGAGTAGTTCATGAGAGAGCATTAGTCGAGGAGGTGAGAAAATTGATACAAACTTAAATTCTATAAAATTTAAGATTCCTCCTTTTCAGGGCCGAAGTGACCCTGATGCTTATCAGGAGTGGGAGCACAAAATTGAGTTGATTTTTGCCTATCACAACTATTCGAAGGAGAAAAAAGTCAAATTAGTTCTCGTGGAATTCAATAGATATGCTAGCATATGGTAGAATCAACTTACACTTAATAGGAGGAGAAATTTAGAGGAGCTAGTTAGTGCATGGTGAGAGCTAAAGGAGATCATGAGAAAGAGGTTTGTTCCTTCACATTATCATAGAGGATTATTTCGCCAGTTGTAGGAACTCACTCAAGGAATCAGGAGTGTAGAAAAATATTATATGGAAACGGACACACTTATGATGAAGATTGATGTAAAGGAAGATAATGAAGCGACTATGGCTAGATTTTTTAATGGGATGAATAAAGATATTGCAAACAAGGTAGAATTGCAATATTATATGGAATTGGAGTTATGGAGGTTGTAAACCCTGAGATTTTTCATACAAGTAAAAATGAATAGAAATTATATATAATTATATATATAAGGTTAATATAAGACTCGACAAAGATCTTCAAATAAAATTACAAATAGTTATAAACTTATATATACCTTCAAAACCTAAAATAAAGTTCTATAGATAGTAACAAATATCAAAATTAAGATTTCACAACTAGTATCGGAAATTCAACTTATAGAAATAATTTAAATAAGATTTCAAGAGTATTATAAAATAAATAATGAATAAAGCTTATAGTTAGAAAATGGTAATTTAAGGTTGAACCGTTAAGGTTATAAATACACAATTAGAACAAAAATAGATCCATAACTCATAATAAAGACTCCAAATAAATATTTAGATCACACCATTATTTTAGTTAGGGAGTTTTAAAACTATTAGAGACTAAAACGAAAATTGGCCTATTAAGCTTTAAAAACCCTAATCGAGTGAGATAAAATCTTAAAAATAATTAACCGTGTAAACTTTGAATCCAAAGTTGAACCCAATAATAATTTAGAAAATTTGTAGAAGCTTTAAATAAATTTTTTTAGACAAAAATTTTAAATAACTGATATATTTGTATCCGTTTAGCTTAATAAACTACCTAAAGACTAAGATAATCAATTAATTAAATAATATTATATTAATATATGTACATATACAGTGCAAATTGTGTAGAACGTACAGTAGAGAGTTCCTCAAATTGTGTAGCCGAAATTTGTAAACACATGAGTCAAAGTAGTTAAAGAACGTCAAGAGAAAGGAAGAATAGACCAATCAAATTTGTCCAAGTAAAGCAACTCAATTAATGCATTAAGAAATCATACAAACAAGTTGATAAATTGGTAGAGAAACTCCCTCAACTTGGTTGAAAATTTCCAAAAGAAAAAGAGAGTTTCCTTGCTTATAAATGCCTCTCTTAATTAATATCAAACAAGGCCATTTAAGAACACCAAAACAACAAGCTAAAACACAACACAAAACATCCAAAAACAACCTAAAAACATCAATATAAACCCACAAAATTAGCCCCATTAGATGCAAAACACAACCACAATACAAGCTTAGGAAAAGGGATAAACCAAGGTAAGTTAAATTCGTTTTTAGTCAAGTTATATGTCAGAACATTAGTTTAAAAATGTTATTGTTAACCTTAGGATCATATCAAGCTTCGGGAGAGGGTTTAACAACACCACAATAGATTACACAAGGTAAAAGTTAACTTTAACCCTATTTATATATTGTAGTATATGTAATAGCTAAGGAATCATGAAGTATGATAATTATAAGTTGTTATTTGTGTTGCTAAGTCACGAAAAATAATTGTAGACCCTGTTAAAACACTTGGAATAAGTTTTAATACAGGTATAATACATATATGCTATAAGAAAATTAAGCTTCGAAACAGAGAAAATCGAGAAAGATGATGAACAGTAACAACATTGCCCTTACACCGGTAGTGTAAGCACTTAACGTCGACGGTGTACATGGGTAAGTTGGCGGTGCTGAGACGGCTTATACTGGGAATAGAAGCTATGTAATATTATTTTTATTTAATATGAATGAACGCCGATAATTCGAAGCTTTACACCGGTGATGTTGGAGCCGTCATACGTTGTACACTGGCGGCCTTTGAAGCTAGTGTACACTAGAACCTAAGACAGGTAAAAATAAAACAAATACTAGCATCATAGGAATAAAAGCCGGCGGCATAGAATGCTAGTGTACATGTATAATCTCCTTGAATGAAGTCTGTTTTATGCAAAACAGAATATATATAATAAACATATATATATATATATAAAAAGAAAAACATAATAGATTTAATAAATGAATAAGTACAAATATTTTGAGAATAATAGGCTTAATATATATGAAGTATTAAACTTTAAAAGCTATTAGAAAATATAATTATTATGGGATACGATAATTATTTAATACTTGTCATATATAGAAAAATATATAAGAATGGAAATTTAAAATAAGCTAAAATTTCAAATAATATGATACATATAAAAACAGATAATAACACGAACAAAAATCAAAAGAAACACGACAAAACTAAATGATAGAAAATAAATATTAGTTACCATGGTAGGTCAACTAAGGAATGATATAAAAGTAATAATAACAGTAATGATAAAATATTGAACTATTAAATATAAACTTTATAACCACCCAATAAAAAAAATATAAATACCAAATAAGATCAAGAAAAGCAAAATGAAAATAAAATATTAAATGATAATTGTTACCATAAGACCATTAAAAGACCAATATAGCAATAGAAATTAAATCAAATACCAATATAGGACACTTAGACACTCATAGGATTTTAGTTATATAATTTATATCTTATGGATGAACATTTTTATTTATCTCAATAGGTGACCTTGATACCCTTGAGGACTTCCCTGTGGATTATTATGATTAGCCAATATGAGCAGGTAAATAACTCAGATCTATTATACTGTTTATGCTTATAATAAGAGAAATATGTAATGCAAAGATAATAATACAGTTATTGTGAAGAGCATGATGAGAATGATTTATGACTTGAATTGATTGTTTGTGATGCCAATATGAATTAATGAAAGTGATGATGCAATAGTTTGATGAGTTGGAATAGCATGTTGATTTATGTGTGTAATGTTTGATCACCATATATCTAATTAAGAATTACTAGCTTATTAAATAACACGGTCATGCATTACACGTACTACATTTATTGTATATTCTAAAAGGATAGTAGCCTCCTATGTAATAATATTTTGGTTCTCTGTTAATGCTTGGTTTTTCTAAAGTGTTAATTCTTCCAAGATTTTCTTTGTTTCGTTGGTTCTATAGGAACTAAGTGGCAACGAAGAACGTTGCTCATGGTATCGCTTTGAAATGATTTACTTAGGGAGTTTGTAAGGATTAATGTAGGAAATGATAAGTTGAAATACTATTAAATTAAAAGTGATATTTCTAAGATGAGAAATCGTTGATTTTCCTATATATTTAGTCTCTCTTGGGCATATGGGTCATAAAAGTAATTGTTCTTCAACCCTAAAAGAAAGGCGTAAATCTTTTTCCTATTTGGATTCTAGATCATCCAAGCTTGTATCTGAGCATATGTTAGATTGTTGAATTTCATATGATTTGTTAATAAACTTGCTTGATGTGTAATATGTCTGGTTATTCACTGAGTCTGTAATTTCACTTACACTCTTAAAGACCTTTCAGGTTAACTCTACGACCTTGGCTAGTCACTTTTAGGAGCATGGCTTCGGTAAGAACTTAGTAGCTAGAAGGATATGGGATCTTGGGTTATGTTATCTATTTCTATTTCTAGTCATAATCTAGTTGGTATTTAAATTATCAGCTTGTCTATTTGGAGACTTTTAGAATAGATTTATGGTCTGTAATACTATTAAGATATTCACTACTTGTGATTGCAGATATTTATTAATTTATGACTTATATGTGTTCATCATTTCTTATCGACGCAACTAAAAGATCATGTTGTTTGAAAATATATCATTCTCTGAAGGTTAACTAGTAGTAGTCTACAAATGTGCGTGTGTATTACTACTAGGGTACCCTCGGTGCATGACAGAGGTACTTTTTCTACTTCTTGGAAGAAAAACTAAAAGAAAGAAGATAGGAAGAACAAGAAAGAAAAATCAACTCAAGCTATGCCAAAGGACAAGACTTTTAATAAAACCAAAGGCAAGCCCGAATCTCAATCTCGTTTTAGTAGATTACATTATTTCAGGTGTGATGGTATTGGACACATAGCTTCTCAGTACCCTAATAAGAAAGCTATGATTACCTTAGGCAATGACGAATATAAGATGACTAGCAAAAGTGAAGAAGATGATGATGCCTGAGTTGAGGATGTGACTAATAATTAGGAGGTGGATGCTTCAAACTATCATTGGTAATTAAACGTACCTTTAGTATAAAATAGGTGAATGAGGGCGAACTTGAGCACAGAGGGAGAATATTTTCCATACTTAAGCTGTAGTGAAAGACAAAGATTGCAATTAGATTATTGATGGTAGTAGTTGTGCCAATGTGATGAGTACTAATTTAGTGGAATTGCTTAAGTTGCCTACACTTAAATACCTTAAGCCATATAAGTTACAATGGATGAACGATTCCAGAGAGGTGAAGGTGAATAAATAGGTGAAGTTATTGTTTGCTTTAGGAAATTACAATGATGAGGTAATGTGTAATGTAGTAATGAATGCATGTCATATTTTGTTTTGCAAACCATGGTAGTTCGTAGAAATACTATTCATGGAGGGAGTTTAAATAGGTTATTGTGCGAAAAGATGATAAGACATTTCATTTGAAGCCTTTGACACCACAACAAGTACAGGAGGATCAAAAGAAGTTGAAATAGGAAGATGAAATGTTAAAAACCACTGAGGAAAATGAGAGAAAACAAGAGAGCTAGTGAGGATGATACACGAGTGATAGAGGAAAGAAACAAAGTGACTAGAAAAGGAAAGAGTAAGAAGAAAAAGTAATTGAATTGTTTTGCCACTAAAATGAGATTAGGAGTACTATGAGTGAGATAAAGTCCTTGATAGTACTTATGTACAAGGAGGCAATAATTTCTACTAATGATCATAACCCTTCTTTTCTGGTTCTATTGTATCTTTTTTGCAAGAATATGAAGACTTATTTCCTAAAGAAATTCCTGGAGGGCTACTGCCAATTAGGGGCATAGAGTATCAAATTCACTTCATACCTGGAGCTTCTATTTTGAACGATTTGCTTATAGGAGCAATCTTGAGATATAAAGGCAAGTGGAGGAATTACTGGCAAAAATATTTTTTTGTCAAAGCATGAGCCCTTGTGCTATGCTAGTTTTATCTGTGCCCAAGAAAGACGGAACCTGGAGAATATGTGTAGATTGTAGAGCTATCAACAAAATTACGGTAAAGTATTGTATCTTATTCTAGGTTAAATGATATGCTTGATGAGCTGCATAGTTCCTGTCTGTTTTCAAAAATTGATCTTAAAAGTGGTTATCATCAGATTCGAATGAAAGAAGGGGATGAATGGAAAGCTTCTTTTAAAATTAAATTAGGGTTTTATGAGTGGTTAGTTATGCCCTTTGGACTAACTAACGCACCTAGTACATTCATAAGGTTGATGAACCATGTCATGCGTCCTTTTATAGGAAAATTTGTTGTTGTGTACTTTGATGAGATTTTGATTTACAATAAAAACTTAAGGAACATGTGAATCATTTGAAGAGTGTACTAACTATGCTGAAAAGAGAGCATTTATATGCTAATCTAAAGCAACATTCTTTTTATCTGGAAAAGGTTGTTTTCTTAGGATATATTGTCGTGCTAGAGGCATAGAGGTAGATGAGGAGAAAATTAAAGCAATTAAGGATTGGCCTACGTTTACTAATATTATTGAGGTGAGGAGTTTTCATGGTCTGGCTAGTTTCTATAGACATTTTGTAAAAGATTTTAATACACTAGCAACACCATTGACTGAAATTGTTAAGAAATAAGTTGGTTTTAAATGGGGTGAAGCACAATAAAACGCTTTTAATTTACTTAAAGAAAATTTATGTTCTATACCTTTGGTGTTTTTACCTGATTTTTCCAAGACCTTTGAGATTAAATCCAATGCATTTGGTGTTAGGAGGGCAAGCTAATAGCGTACTTTATTAAGAAGTTGAATGGATCACCTTTCAGCTTCCTACTTATGATAAGGAGCTATATGCATTTGTGAGAGCTTAAGAGACTTGGAAACACTATTTATGGCTGAAGGAGTTTATGATTCGCACTGATCATGAATCATTAAAGCATTTAAAGGGGCAAGGAAAGCTGAATAGGAGACATGCTCATTAGATGGAGTTTATTGAGACCTTTCCCTATGATTTCTGCAATGAGCAAGGTAAATAAAATATGGTTGTTGATGCCTTATCGCGTAGGTATGTTCTTCTCTCAACTCTTAGTGCAAAATTATTAGGTTTTGAACATATCAAGGAGTTGTATGCTGGTGATCATGATTTTTTCTGCTATTTATGCTGCATGTGAGGAGGAATCTTTTAACAAGTTTTATAGGCATGAGGACTTTTTATTTAGAGAAGGGAGATTATGTGTACCTCAATGCTCTATGAGGGAGTTGCTTGTTAGAGGGTCTCATAATAGAGGTTTGATGGGGCATTTTAGTGTGTCAAAAACTCTAGACATTTTTACGGAACATTTTTATTAGCCTCACATGAGAAGGGATGTAGAGAGATTTATAGTTATTGTATAACTCACAAGAAGACCAAATCTAGGGTGATGCTGCATGGTTTGTATAGTCCTCTACTTGTTTCCAGTAAACCTTGGATTGGCATTTGTATAGATTTTGTTTTGGGATTATCTAGGTCAAAAAGGGGTTGTGATTCAATTTGTGCTGTTGTGGATAGATTTTCTAAAATGGCACACTTCATTGCTTGTTATAAAACTGACAATGCATCTCATATTATTGACTTGTTCTTTAAGAAGATTGTCAGGTTACATGGTGTTTCTAAAAGCATTGTTAGTGATGAGGATGTAAATTTTTGAGCCATTTTTGGCGAGTTTTGTGGAGTAAACTGGATACTAAATTGCTATTCTCTACAGCCTATCATCCACAAATCGATGGACAAACTAAAGTGGTAAACATGATAATGACAACTTTGTTGTGAGCTGTGATTCAAAAGAATTTAAAGTCTTGGAAGGAATGTTTACCATTCATTGAGTTTGCATATAACCGCACTTTTCATTCTATTACTATAGGTTTTTCACCATTTGAGGTTGTTTATGGTCTTAATTCACTAACGCCTTTAGATTTATTGTCTTTACCAGTTAATGAAAGAACTAGTTTAGATGAAAAGAAAAAGGAAGAAACTGTAAAGAAATTACATAAACAGGTAAGGCAACGAATTGAAAAGAGGAATGAGCAATATGCTCAACAAGAAAACAAAGGCAAAAAGAAAGTCACCTTTGAACTGGTGATTGGGTTTGAGTGCACTTAAGGAAGGAGAGATTTTCATCTCAAAGGAAGTTAAAGTTATACCTTAAGGAGATGGACCATTTCAAGTGGTCAAGTAGATAAATGACAATGCTTATAAAGTAGATTTGCTAGGTGAGTACAATGTGAGTGCTACATTTAACATTTCTAACTTGAGCCCTTTTGATTTAGGTGAAGTTGATTTGAGGATGAATCTTTTCAGAGAGAGAGGGAATGATGAAGGCATGATCACACCAAGCTCGCCACAATAAGTTCAAGTACCTGAAGGCATGATCACACAAAGCCGAGCTAAGAAACTTCGGGATAAATTCAATGGTTATTGCAAGAACTTCATGGAGGATCAGGTGAAGCACATTAAATCAACTACGGAAGGAGAATCGAAGCTATTCAACATAGTTGGATGAAATGTCAAAGATCCAAGCAACTTCATTATGTTGCTTGGTGCTAAGAAAAAACAAAATTAAAGCTGACCCAAAGTTGTCGGCCTTGAACATCAACAATGCTAGCTTTCTTCAAGCAACACCAGCCTTCAACAAGTCGGCCTACAACATCTATAGCCACCGTCATTCTTCATTCAACGCCGCTGGCATTGAGCTTTACGCCACTAGCCTTCAGCCAGTGTACAATATGCCTAGAATCAAGTTTTTTTAAGGCTGCCTCTTAGGCTGACAGTGTAGTAATTTAGGCCACCAGCTTTTATTGGACAACAAACTTGTCTTGTTTTATGCCTTTTGGTTTCCTTTGTATAATTACATATAGTTCTTGGTGTTTGTCTTGAAGAAGAGATTACTTTTGATTGAATAATTGAGAGAAATCTTCTTTTGAGTTTTTTGAGAGCTTGTGAATTCTTCAAGAATTTGAATTCTTGTAGCGTTCTTCGTTGTACTAAGGTTCTTGATCGGTATTTCCTACAAGGTCGAGATTTCTATATTAAGGTTTTTAAAATTACTCAACCAACAGGTTAAGGTCTTTTCCATCAATCTATACCAAGGTTTGTGGAATTCTTAGATCTAGAGTCAAGTTCAATTATACCACTGATTCTTTTCTAGATATTTCATCTGGTCAAGGTCCACAATTCAATTCTTAGAGTCTGGTCAATTGCAAATCTGTGCTAAGCATGCATCTTATGCCTTCCATGATCGAGCAATCCTCAATTATGTTGCTACATATGTTTGTATTAGATTTGTCTTCGATATCTCATGATCTGATGCCTACATAAGATTATACTATGTCAAATATTAATATCCTAAGGCATTTGCCTACTTTCATTATTTTCCCAGCAACCATGATAACCAATTGGTGGTCCATGATTGAGAAGCAATAGCCTGGTGGCCTTCTACCTCATGGATTGAATATTATAATGAAGCTCTTTACCAAGACATGCATATTCTAGGTGATTGTGAGGAATAGGTGTGTTGAGGTTTGAAGACCTAAAAGCAACATTTTCCACCTTTATCTGGGATTGATAGGTGCTATACTCGATAGAAAACCCCATTTTGAAGAGCACTCAAGTAGTTAAATCAGACTTCATGGCTAGACATGCAATCTGGTGTTAAAAAAATTTATAGCTTGCATTCTTTCCCAATGGAATGTGGGGACCCATATGCTCATTGTGTTGAAGTGAGGATACGTCACCTTAAAAAATGTTTATATATTCCCAAGGTTAGCATCCTTTGGGATGACTTGTATATCCAACATTTGTGAAGCTATTAATCGTAGTAGTTAAGGGGACCCGTTTTCTTGGAAAGAAACCATCACTGCATCTTGCATCGAAACTTCTTTGGCTAGTGTGAAGAAAATGATTTTATAATCATGAACTCACTGTGTTCAAATCAGTCATTTGATTTTTGAATGGATGCTGAGGTTGCTATGGCTAGTGTGGAGCAAATGGTGTTATCAATTTGGTGTTTAACTTTCAAAGGTAACATTTTCATTCTTGATCTAACAAGTTCGTCAAATATATGTATGTCACTCAAAGGTCAAATAGGCATTTAAACTTTTCCAATTTAGTAGTCTGAAGTAAAATCATGATTACAAATATGATTGAAAATAAAGGGAAATGGTCCATTATTGTGAAACCTACTACCTTAATGTTGGGAACACATGGTTTTGTAGTGGCCATTTCCATTCATTTGTAGTGGCATATCTCTAACTTCTGCTTGGACCCTAGATTTCTTATTCGTACCCATCAATACCCAGAGTGGTGGAGGCATTTGTTTGCAAAAACCAAAAAGTTCCGACATGGTAACATTAAAATATAATGTTAACACACCAAATGGTAGAAAAGAAAGCTCGGCTACCTCTCTGGCATTCTTCTCGAATTCAAAGGGTCATTACTTGAAGTTATTGACAAGGCAAGGATATCTAGTTTTAAGGACTTTGAGGATTTTTACCCTAGAAGTTCAAATGTTTAAGCCAATCTAGTAATTAATCGATCTCGATTGGTGGATGAGAACATGGAGTTCTTCTTGTGAAGTTGCCTCAAATTTCTCCTAGCATTAACATCGTGACAAACATGTAGGTATATGAGAAATCCCTCATTGCTAGAGATGTAAATTAGCTGAGTCGAGATGATGCATCACTAAGTTCAATTCGAATTTGACTTGAAATTTTAGAGTTTGAGCTTGGTTTGATTTCAACCAAACTTAAGATTTTAAGCTTGCATTCAACTTGTATAATATTATATAATCTCAAACTCAACTCGATTTTAAGCTTGTTTAGTTTCGATTGATTAAAAATTATATATTTAATTTTAATTAAAATAATATTAATACCTAAAACTTAATTTAAATTCAATTAACATCTATGCTTCATGCCAGCTTGATTAGGTACACAAATAGGGCTACAAACGAGCCACGTCGAGCTTTTTAAGTAGCTTAAAATTTAAGTTCAAGATCGGTTAGTTTATGAAACGAAGTCGAGTAGAGTTGAGCTTTTTATCAAACCTAAAATTTAAGTTCAAGCTCTACTCATTTAAATAGCCTGTTTTCTATTTTTTTAACCTAAAATATACTATATATCAATGTTGCTATAATATATATACATAATTATTAAATAGAAGTTAGTTTTTATTATGTAATTATAGATAATATATCATGCATAAAAAAATTCATAAATTTAGTAACGAGCTTGATAATAAGCCTAATCACAAGTTTGTTCGTGAGCCTAAACGAGCTTGTTCACGAGTTTACTCATGAGTTTAAATTAAAGTTTGAACTCAACTCGTTTACATAAATGAGTTTTATTTTAGGCTTAGGCTCGGCTCGTTTACTAATCGAGCTCGAACCGAGCTAAGCTTGAAACGAGTCTAGTTCGAGTAGCTCATGAATAGCTCGATTTGTTTGTAACCCTATTTACAAATTAATTAAACTAAATATATAAAGTTCAAGTTGGCTTAATAATCTATTTGAATATCTCAAGTTCTAGTTAAACAAATAAAATTCGAGTTTGATACAACTATTTTCGGATAAAATTCCTATAAATATCGAAACGAAATTGATTGGTTTGTGAAGTGACGGAGTTTACTTGCATCGTGATTGCGACCCCACTTTTGCTCGCACCTAAGGGTCTCTTAAGGTGGATAGATTCGAAGACAAATTCAATTTTCCAAGGTTAAATTTCCTGGTAGTTTCTTAGCTTCCTTTGGAAGGTTCAAGATCAATGCACGGGTCCATGGCCTCCAAGTGTACGTAAGTTTTTTGGCCTATTCGTTTTACTAATTAATACTAAATGCAGATAAGTTTTCCGGCAATTTCAGCCTTGCCTATTGGCTTCTTTCTTTTTTTTTTTTTTTTTAAATTTTTACAAATGTTTTTAGATTGTCTGTTTAAAAAAAAAAAAAAAAAAGGCGAAGCATAAAATATTGGTTCAACTGTAATTCTATCTTATCTTTTTTCCTTTCAAATTGGATAGTTTAACTGCCCATTTATAAATTATTTATTATTTTATTTATTTATTCTCAATCTTACGTGGGGATTTAATTCCCGCCCAGAATCTAAAGAGAAAGAGGGGAGACTGGTGATAAATTCGCTTCTTACATTTGCTTAAGGACCAAAATTTTGATAATTCTTTTCCGTTTAATTCACGGAATAATTTGCTTTAATTTCTTTATTACGGTGGAGGAGAAAAAAAAAAAACATAAATAATATAGCATAGGCATAGTAAAAAAAAAAAAAAAAAACAACATTAAAGTAGTAATATTTTGCCAAAACTTTTGTTCAGAATTGATCTCCCGAGTCCCGATGGGTTCCACTCTCCAGTTCTACAAAGTATACGTAATAAATAGGCAAAAAGAAGCAATGATTTTTCTTTCTTTTCATGGCAATCCAATACTAGCATAATATAATATATAATATAAGTTTATCCACTTAAACCTAAACGTATAATTATACGTATTTTGCTTATAGCTACGTAGCATAGTGATATCCAATTTTAGATATAATGCTTAAGGTATTAAATTCGATTTTTTATGTTATATTGGTTTTTAGTGGCCGTGCTATTAAATATGGTATGAGGATTATGTATTGATTTCATTAATTTTTATTTTTTTTCCTTTTCTTATTTTATTTTTAATTAGTCTCAAATATTGCACTCGGTAATTTTCATAATGTATTATAATTTATAATACAATTAACATATTTTAGGTTCTTTGATGTGATTTTCTATTTATTTGATCTATTTGTAATTTAAACAATGTTGCAAAAATATAATTAATACCTTTGGATGAATAATTTTATAAATAAATAAGTTAAACTTGTTTTCTAAAAAATGAGCCGGGTTTAAATTGTAACATCTTTTTTTAGTCTAACTGTAATAAACTCATAAGATATTTAAAAAAACTCAATGAACTCGATGGGGATTATTTTCATCCAATATTTGGTAATTTTTTATTTTAATTATAATTGCTTTCCCCTAACTCCTTTGCCTTTTATTTTGAAAAACAAAATAATAATGGGATAAAAGGGGCTAGGTCTTAGAAGTTTGCAATATCTTGTTATTCAATATTTGGTTAAGTAAAATGGCACAAAGTTAAAAATAAATAGTGATTTTTTATTTTATTATTAAAGATTTTTTAAAATAAAGCATATCTTTAGATCATAAATAGTTATTTGTTCAGTAAATGTAATAAATAAGGATTTTTATTTATTTTATATTATATAGAAAAAAATATTGTGCTAATAAATTTTTTATAAATTAAATAAAAAATAGATAACATGAGATAATAAAGCTGAAATGTTAAATTCAACTATTGTTAGTTTTCAGTTTCCTTAGCGTGGAAGAATTAGAACTTTTGTATTATATATGCACATATGCTCTTGCCTTATCACATATTGACAATATTCCTTCCTTCGTTGAAACTTCTTCTCTTCGTTGAACTTCTAGGAGCACACTGAAGAGTACTGAAAATGGCTGGTCTGGGTGAAGAAGATAGCTTGGCGAGTCACGACATAAGGTCTCTTTTGTGCTCTCCAGAGAGAGACTTTCTTGTCAAGAACACCGGCGATCAGGTAAATTCTATTTTTTTTTTTTAAAAGAAGTTTTTTTGGTGTGTTATTTCTGGAATATCTTCCAAGGTTGGGTATTTTGGAATTTTTTTTTTAAAATAGGGGTATTTCCGTACAAAACCCGATGGAAATAGTTTTAGATTGGATGTTAAATGTTATGTGGTTTTGTTTTGTTTTGTCTATTCTGAGTTGACGAATTTTATCGAAATCGCTATATCAGGTTAAAGTTGATACCTTGCAAGGGAAAAAGCTCGGATTGTACTTCTCTGCACATGGTGCGGTCCATGCCGGGGGTTCACTCCAGTTTTGGTAGAAGTTTACAACGAACTCTCCCCAAGAGGTGATTTTGAAGTGGTTTTTGTGTCGGCAGACGAGGATGAAGAGTCCTTCAAAGGTTACTTTTCCAAGATGCCATGGCTGGCTGTTCCATATGCAGATGGGGAGAAACGGGACAGTTTGGATAGCTTGTTCAAGGTGATGGGGATACCCCATCTTGTTATTCTTGATGAAGCTGGTAAGGTCGTGTCTGATGATGGGGCTGAGATCATTAGAGAGTATGGTGTGGAGGGATATCCTTTTTCTCAAGAGCGAATTAAGGAATTGAAGGATCAGGAAGAAGATGCTCGAAGAAACCAATCCGTGAAATCCCTGCTGACCCATGGCTCCCGTGACTTTGTCATCAAGTCCGATGGAAATAAGGTAAGAACTATATACATATGCTTCGAATTCCACGTACGTTTGAAACTTAATTGTTGTCTATTGACTGAAATGTATAAATCGGTAAAATCAAACGAAATCGTCTGATAAAATCGATAAGGTATAAAATCGTACGTCCAAATTCATAACTTCATCTAACTAAAGTCTGCATCTATACAATTTTATACCTATTTTAATTAAGAAAAAAATTTACAATCATAAACTCGTGAAACTTATCTTTGACTTACGGTTTTGACAACTATGAATGACTGGGATATTACCGTTTATCTTACTGTTGTTTTGATGATGCATGAATCTAGGTGCCAATTGCTGAGCTCGAAGGGAAGATGGTTGGTCTTTGTTTTTACTTATCCTCATACAGATCAGCTACTGATTTTGTGCTGCACTTACTTGGGGTTTATGAGAAATTGAAGGCCGGGGGAGAGCATTTTGAGGTCGTGTTGATACCATTAGATGATGAAGAAGAACCATTTATGAAAGCATTTGGAGGGATGCCGTGGTATTCCTTGCCCGTAAAAGACAAGAAATGTGAAAAGTTGGTTCGATACTTTGAGCTTTCCACCCTTCCCACTTTGGTGATCATTGGTCCCGATGGAAAAACTGTCCATTCCAATGTTGCTGAAGCCATTGAGGAACATGGAATTGATGCATACCCTTTCACCCCGGAAAAGTTTGCTGAATTGGCAGAGATAGAGAGAGCCAGGGAAGAATCTCAAACCTTGGAGTCAGTCTTGGTTTCTGGGGATCTCGATTTTGTCATTGGAAAGGGAGGAAACAAGGTAAAGCTTGAATTCATTAATTATACTGAAAGACCTTTGTTACAATTAAGATGTTTATAATTGGCATTAAATTCCTTTCCAGTCAGTTTAGTTAGTTTCACATTTAATCCTCCGTTTGTTAGTATTGTCGATGTCCAAGAAGGGCGATAAAGTAGGAAAATCCCATTCCTTAGTTATGCTTGAGATGTGGCTACAGCTTTTGTGAACACTTGTGCTGTATGTATTTCTTGCCCTGAGGTGGTGTAAATTTTGGCTTGAGCGAATGCCCATCATTATGAACTGCTAAGAGGAATAAGAACAAATGGATGGAAACTAATTTTGGAGGATTTAGAGATTATCAAAAAATCATCACAAGGGGTACTTTTCTTTTCTTTTTTCTTTTTGGGGCCAGCACAAAGGTCTTTTCATCCTACTGGCTCAGGCACTGGCATTAGTTTTTGCATTTTTGATAATATCATGATTCCTTGCTATTCCAAAATGTAGTTTTCCCTCAGAGTGAGTATTCCAAATGCTACATTTAGTACTTTGAGCCAAGCATAGACTAACAAGAAGCTTTTCCCTCCTTTTGAGCACACCATTGTCTTCCCAAGTTGTGCATGTCCTGCTCCAGGACCCTAGCAATATATGCCTTTACCACGTGTTTTAGAAGAAATCAAGTAGTAGAATTCGTTTCTTTCTTGATATGTGTTTGCAATCCATGTGTCTTATTAGTATGCTTATCCTTCTCCTCAGGTACCAGTAGCAGACTTAGTGGGAAAGAATATCCTGCTTTACTTCTCAGCACGCTGGTGTCCTCCCTGTCGGGGATTTCTGCCGAAGCTTATTGAAGCATACCATGCAATAAAAGAAAAAGATGATGCTTTCGAGGTAATCTTCATTTCCAGTGATCGGGATCAAGCTTCATTTGATGAATTCTACGCAGAAATGCCATGGCTTGCACTTCCATTCGGAGACAAGAGGAAGGCATCCTTAAGTCGTAAATTCAAGGTTTTAGGGATCCCTATGCTTGTTGCTCTTGGACCAACTGGTCGAACTGTAAGCAAAGAGGCCAGAAACCTCATAACTCAGCATGGGGCAGATGCTTATCCTTTCACAGAGGAGCATCTAAAGAAGATCGAGGAACGATTTAAGGAGATGGCAAAGGGGTGGCCTGAAAAGCTGAAGCATCCTCTCCATGAGGAGCACGAGCTTAAGCTCACCCGACATAGGACGTACGGTTGTGATGGATGCAAGGAGTCTGGGCAAGGGTGGTCATACTACTGCAATGAGTGCGACTTTGATCTCCATCCAAAGTGTGCTTTGGGAGAAACTGAAGATGAGGCTAAGAAAGAAGAAGACACTAAAGAAGAAAGCTCCAAAGAAGACTGGGTCTGTGATGGAGATGTCTGTCGTAAAGCTTGAAAGTGAAAAGTTTCCTCTATACCAATTAAGGGCTTTCTCTCTTTGGCTTTAGTGTAAGACTTTGTCATTGTTGTGCTTCTGAAGGTTTTCTATGTATAAGGGATAAAAAAATGTATGATGGGTCTATGGCTGTGGTAAATAAAATTGTGTCTTGTCTAGTATTGCTTATGCCCATTAGTATCCACTAGCTTCCGTGTTCCCTACAGTTATACAGTGACAAGACAGCAATAAGAGATTGCAACTAGTCTTGTAAACGAATCACATCGATATATTATAATACAAATTTTAAAATCGACCTAAAATAGAGTTTTAAGTCCAATTTGGTTAAACTAATTCAGATTTGATTTATTATAAAAAAGCCTCTCTTTTCATTAAACTAACTATGAGGGCTGAAAGTTTATCAAACTAGATATCATAAACGTCAAGTTCAATTTTATAAATTTTTTACTTAGCTTTAGTTTGTGCTAGATTTTACTATCATCAAATCAAACTGAAATAGGTTTTAGGCTACTACCAAAGTTTAAGTATTCTCTGCAAAGAGATTGTGGCTCATTAAGGTTAGTTCTTAACGATTAGAAAAAGGGAACTGAATTTAAAGGGATTATTATTCATTAAGGGTCAGTTCCTAACGATTAGAAAAAGGAACTGAATTTTAAGGGCATAAAGTGGAGTGCAATTTTTTAAAATGATATATATAAATATATTCGATTTAAATCTAAATTTTATCTATATTTGTTATATTTGATCTTTTGATGAGAACTGTCAACTTTTTTTTCTATATTTATTTCTTGATAAATAATTTGTTAGCAAAAAATTTGAAAAAGTGTCTGTATCTGCCAAAAAAAGCTAAAACAAACAGACCTCTAAAAGTGCCAATTCAATGTTATTAGAGAAGAGCTGCGAGATCAGTATGTGCGCAAATTAATTTTTCTAAACCTTTAATCCGTACAGACGATGTAGATATAATTTATATAAATTACAATATGAGAGTATCGAATATCTTTTGCACTAAATGTGGATGTAGGGGACACCGACAGTGAGTTCCCATAATAAATAAATAAATAAATTTTTAGAAATCGGCAAACAGAACGTACGAAGATGGAAGGCTGTAGTTCAAATATAACCCAAAATGAAGAGGACCAAGTGCAACAAGAGAAACCAATAACGAAGATAATTCATACAGCATTTCTAAAAGATGTATGTGTACCTTTTAACTTGCTTGACGAGATAAAAATAATGGGTAATTTTATTATTCTATTACTATCCAACGGCTCATACTATACTTGTTGCTATACTTTTGCTTAAAGATTATTTTTTTTTTATAGTATAAAATATATGTATGTCACTATTTTTATAGATATATGTATGTTAAATCTAGATAAAATGATAGTAATTAATAACATTGATGCTTTTGAGTGCTTGGTCTATTCGTGTTCATGTGCCGTGCTTCGCGTACTTTTTTTTTGGTGTGTCGTACCGTGCCAGCCCATTTATTCTCGTGCCATATTACGTGCCTTCGCGTGCCAGTTCACGTGCCTTCAATTGAGTCTAATTTCACACAATTTTTCGATTTTGTATTATTTTCGACTCGTAGTTTTTTTTCAATGGTTTTTCGGAATTTTAATTAAATTAATTATTCAAATTAGTTACAAATAAATTTTGATTGTAACATTTAACATAAATAAAATTTAGACAATTACTAAAGTAGTATTTTTAACTTTATTAATAATAATAATATGTATTATATTATTATTTACATTAATAGTAAAAAAAGTAATTAATTTAATTTTAAAAAATAGTGCAATCGTGATGATTGGCCACCTAGTTGTTCGTCTTGATCATCAACATCGGTTGGGGGCTAATAGTGATACGATGATTGTGGCCTTTGTGAAGGTGGTGGTGGAGGATATACCGCTCAATAACCTGCCTTTGTGAGGGTTATGGTCCTTGTCCACCTTGAAATTAATATGTTAATAGTAATACAATTGAAATTATTTTAAAAAGATAAAATATGCTAAATATATCATATTTTTTAAGAAAACAAATATATTTAATTAAAATAATAAAAAAATTTATTTAAATACAATTTAAAGTTAATTAAAAAATAAAATCACTATTTTTATATTATTATTTAAAAAAAAGGTATATAAACCAATTACTGTTACAATATTATTTTATAATTTTATTTTCTTTTATTTCCTAAACAAGTAAACAATAATGAAGTTAATGTGTTAATAGTAATATAACTGAAATAATTTTAAACAAATAAAATATACTAAATATATTATATTTTTTAAGAAGATAAATATATTTAATTAAAATAATAAAAATAATTTATTTAAATACAATTTAAAGTAAATTTAAAAATAATTACTACTTTTTATTATTATTTGAAAAAAAAAAGGCATATAAACCAATTACTATTGCAATATTATTTATAATTTTATTTTCTTTTACTTTCTAAATAAGTAAATAATATTAAAGTTAATGTGTTAATAGTAATACAATTGAAATCATTTTAAACAAATAAATATTGCTAAATATATTATATTTTTTAAGAAGATAAATATATTCTATTAAGATAATAAAAATAAATTATTTAAATATAATTTAAAATAAATTTAAAAATCATTATTTTTATTTTACTATTTATAAAAAAGGCCCACTTATTAACTTATGTGGTTTACATACTGTGCCGTACTGATCTATTTATTTCGCGTAGCTTGCATGCGGCATGCCTAGGGTGCCACATGGTGGCTCGCACTTAATTCTTCCACGCTAAGGAAACGACGATGAGAACTTTTTTACTATATATGCACACATATGCACTTGTCTCATCACATATTGACATTATTCCTTCCTTCGTTGAAACTTCGTCTCTCGTTGAACTTCCAGGAGCACACTGAAGAGTACTGAAAATGGCTGGTCTGGGTGAAGAAGATAGCTTGGCGAGTCACGACGTAAGGTCTCTTTTGTGCTCTCCAGACACAGACTTTCTTGTCAAGAACACCGGTGATCAGGTAAATTCAATTTTTTTTTTTTTTAAAGAAGATTTTCTATTCCATGGATGGAAATAGTTTTAGATTGGATGTTAAATGTTATGTGGTTTTGTTTTGTCTATTCTGAGTTGATGAATTTTATCGAAATCACTATATATCAGGTTAAAGTTGATACCTTGCAAGGGAAAAAGCTCGGATTGTACTTCTCTGCATCATGGTGTGGTCCCTGCCGGGGTTTCACTCCAGTTTTGGTAGAGGTTTACAACGAACTCTCCCCAAGAGGTGATTTTGAAGTGGTTTTTGTGTCGGCAGACAGGGATGAAGAGTCCTTCAAAGGTTACTTTTCCAAGATGCCATGGCTGGCTGTTCCATATGCAGATAAGGAGAAACGGGACAGTTTGGATAGCTTGTTCCAGGTGATGGGGATACCCCATCTTGTTATTCTTGATGAAGCTGGTAAGGTCGTGTCTGATGATGGGGCTGAGATCATTAGAGAGTATGGTGTGGAGGGATATCCTTTTTCTCAAGAGCGAATTAAGGAATTGAAGGATCAGGAAGAAGATGCTCGAAGAAACCAATCCTTGAAATCCCTCCTGACCCATGGCTCCCGTGACTTTGTCATTAAGTCCAATGGAAATAAGGTAAGAACTATAAACATATGCTTCGAGTTCCACGTATGTTTGAAACTTAATTGTTGTCTATTCACTGAAATGTATAAAATCGATAAAATCAAACGAGATCGTATGATAAAATCGATAAGGTGAAAAATCGTATATCTAAATTTGTAACTTTATCTAATTAAAATCTGCATCTATACAATTTTACACCTATTTTAATTAAGAAAAAAATTTACAATCATAAACTCGTGGAATCTTATCTTTGACTTACGGTTTTGACAACTATGCATGACTTGGATATTACCGTTTATCTTACTCTTATTTTGATGATGCATGAATCTAGGTGCCAATTGCTGAGCTCGAAGGGAAGATGGTTGGTCTTTGTTTTTACTTATCCTCATACAGATCAGCTACTGATTTTGTGCCGGACTTACTTGGGGTTTATGAGAAATTGAAGGCCAGGGGAGAGCATTTTGAGGTTGTGTTGATACCATTAGATGATGAAGAAGAACCATTTATGACAGCATTTGGAGGGATGCCGTGGTATTCCTTGCCCGTAAAAGACAAGAAATGTGAAAAGTTGGTTCGATACTTTGAGCTTTCCACCCTTCCCACTTTGGTGATCATTGGTCCCGATGGAAAAACTGTCCATTCCAATGTTGCTGAAGCCATTGAGGAACATGGAATTGCTGCATACCCCTTCACCCCGGAAAAGTTTGCTGAATTGGCAGAGATAGAGAGAGCCAGGGAAGAATCTCAAACCTTGGAGTCAGTCTTGGTTTCTGGGGATCTCGATTTTGTCATTGGAAAGGGAGGAAACAAGGTAAAGCTTGAATTCATTAATTATACTTAAAACCTTTGTTACAATTAAGATGATTATAATTGGCATTAAATTCCACTCCAGTCAGTTTAGTTAGTTTCACATTTAATCCTCCGTTTGTTAGTATTGTCATTGTTCAAGAAGGGCGATATGTAGGAATATCCCATTCCTTATTTATGCTTGAGATGTGGCTACAGCATTTGTGAACACTTGTGCTGTATCTATTTCTTGCCCTGAGGTGGTGTAAATTTAGGCTTGAGCGAATGCCCATCATTATGAAATGTTAAGAGGAATAAGAACATATGGATGGAAACTAATTTTGGAGGATTTAGAGATTATCAAAAAATCATCACAAAGGTGCTTTTCTTTTCTTTTTTCTTTCACCTTTTTCTTTTTGGGGCCTGCACAAAGGTCTTTTCATTCTACTGGCCCAGGCACTGGCATTAATTTTTGCATTTTTGATAATATCATGATGATTCCTTGCTATTCTAAAATATAGTTTTCCCTCAGATTGAGCCATCCCAAATGCTACATTTAGTACTTTGAGCCAAGCATAGACTAACAAGAACCTTTTACCTCTTGAGCACACCATTGTCTTCCCAAGTTGTGCATGTCCTGCTCCAGGACCCTAGCAATAATGCCTTTACCACGTGTTTTAGAAGAAATCAAGTAGTAGAATTCGTTTCTTTCTTGATATGTGTTTGCAATCCATGTGTGTCTTATTAGTATGCTTATCCTTCTCCTCAGATACCAGTAGCAGACTTAGTGGGCAAGAATATCCTGCTTTACTTCTCAGCACGCTGGTGTCCTCCCTGTCGGGATTTCTGCCCAAGCTTATTGAAGCATACCATGCAATAAAAGAAAAAGATGATGCTTTCGAGGTAATCTTCATTTCCAGTGATAGGGATCAAGCTTCATTTGATGAATTCTACGCAGAAATGCCATGGCTTGCTCTTCCATTCGGAGACAAGAGGAAGGCATCCTTAAGCCGTAAATTCAAGGTTTTAGGGATCCCTATGCTTGTTGCTCTTGGACCGACTGGTCGAACTGTGAGCAAAGAGGTCAGAAACCTCATAACTGAGCATGGGGCAAATGCTTATCCTTTCACGGAGGAGCATCTAAAGAAGATCGAGGAACGATTTAAGGAGATGGCAAAGGGTGGCCTGAAAAGCTGAAGCATCCTCTCCATGAGGAGCACGAGCTTAAGCTCACCCGACATAGGATGTACGGTTGTGATGGATGCAAGGAGTCTGGGCAAGGGTGGTCATACTACTGCAATGAGTGCGACTTTGATCTCCATCCAAAGTGTGCTTTGGGAGAAACTGAAGATGAGGCTAAGAAAGAAGAAGACACTAAAGAAGAAAGCTCCAAAGAAGACTGGGTCTGTGATGGAGATGTCTGTCGTAAAGCTTGAAAGTGAAAAGTTTCCTCTATACCAATTAAGGGCTTCTCTCTTTGGCTTTAGTGTAAGACTTTGTCATTGTTGCTTCTGAAGGTTTTCTATGTATATGGCATAAAAAAATGTATGATGGGTCTATGGCTGTGATAAATAAAATTGTGTGTTGTCTAGTATTGCTTATGCCCATTAGTATGCACTAGCTTCCGTGTTCCCTACAGTATACAGTGACAGAAGACAGCAAGAAGAAATTGCACTAGTCTTGTAAACCAATCAAATCGATATATTATGATACAAATTTTAAAATCGACCCTAAAATAGAGTTTTGAGTCCAATTTGGTTAAACTAATTCAGATTTGATTTATTATAAAGAAGCCTCTCTTTTTATTAAACTGAATATGAGGGTTAAAAGTTTATCAAACTAAATATCATGAATGTCAAGTTCAATTTTATTAATTTTTTTGAGTAGCTTAAGTTTGGGCTGGATTTTACTATCATCAAATCAAACTGAAATAGGTTTTGAGTGGCTACCAAATTTTAAGTATTGTCGCAAAGAGATTGTGGCTCATTAAGGTTAGTTCTCAACGGTTAGAAAAAGGGAACTGAATTTAAAGGGATTATTATTCATTAAGGGTCAGTTCCTAACAATTAGAAAAAGGAACTGAATTTTAAGGGCATAAAGTGGAGTGCATTTTTTGTATAGTTTGTTTGCATTCTAAAAGTGCCAATTCAATGTTGTTAGGGAAGAGCTGCGAGATCAGTATGTGCGCAAATTAATCTTTCTAAACCTTTAATCCGTACAGAAGATGTAGATATAATTTATATAAATTACAATATGAGAGTATCGAATATCTTTTGCACTAAATGTGGATGTAGGGGACACCGACAGTGAGTTCCCATAATAAATAAATAAATAAATTTTCAGAAATGGGCAAACAGAACGCATGAAGATGGAAGGCTGTAGTTCAAATATAACTCAAAATGAGGAGGACCAAGTGCAACAAGAGAAACCAATAACGAAGATAATTCATACAGCATTTCTAAAAGATGTATGTGTACCTTTTAACTTGCTTGACAAGATAAAAATAATGGGAAATTTTATTATTTTATTACTATCCAACGGCTCATACCATACTTGCTGCTACATTTTTCTTTAAAGATTATTTTTTTTATAGTATAAAAATTACCTGCCAATGTATCGGGTGTATGCAGTAATAAAAACAGGTGAGCATAAGGTCGAATCACAATGAGCTAGTTGATTAAGTACTAGATTATCATGATTTTACTCTAAGCTAAGCAACCGAATTCGAGATTGAGATTTCTAAAATAATTAAACTATGTGAAAATATCACTATAAATTATAATTAATTTAATAATAAAAACTAAACTAATACTAAAATTACTGTGTGAAACTCCTTTAATAAATAGATATGAGACTATGTAATGGTTTGATTAGGGTTTTCATTTGTTGTGCAATAATTATAATCGAGTTTGTTCATTTGGATTTTGATTAAACTCACAAGAATTTACTTTCCTCTTGATTTGCAAGGTTATAATTATAACATAGATATCCCTTTCGAGTAACCCATTTATAATCAGCAGTTACATAACACTCCTCTCATAAGTCATGTTATTTTAATTGAATTTGTGGTTTAAGCATATGCTTGTGTCAATAAACCACAATTTTAATCGCATTAAGAACACGAGTTCTACAACTTGAGCAGAAATTACATGTGTTTATGTCAGTTTTGAAGTTGTATTTTTTATCTCAATCGAGTTTAGAATCCCTCTCGAGTATCTTAAGCTTTGGCTTATAAGAAATTCGTAGACAAATTTTTTTCCTTGTAAACATTGAAATAGAAATAACCAAATTTTCAAATCAACAAAACCTATTATAAGATACTAATCAACCATTCAGGAAATTCATTAACACATCACATAATCCTACTAAATAAATCTAGCTCATACTGAAAGGTGGAATTTCATTCGTGAAAATATTTTTGACATAATCCATAACAATAGATAATGGAGAAAGTATACATGAAATATAACGAATGTCTTCCTAATATGATTCTAGATCCACTTCATTGTGAATGTGCATGATAGATAATGCCAGAAGATGAGGTGAAGTGAGGTTGAGATTGATGATATGAGGTGAATGGATGAAAGATGTTGGCGGGGCGTCTAGACCCAAGGGGGCTTGACTAAGGGATGGATGTCTTAAAAAAAAAATGATAATGAAATTGATATATAGGGTATTGTAGAAAGTGAGTTGGTATGTGGAAGTATGGTGATGTGAATGTTAGTGGGGTTTGGTGAAAAGTGATGCGACATGTATGAGAAGTGATGGTTGTATGACTGTGTATATTTTATGGAGCAGAACCCCAAAATACTACAAAATTTCAAAAGAAGAATAATAGTCTTATAAAAATTTTTACAAGCCAAAAAGAGAATAAAATAGTAGGTTGTTTGAGTCGATCTCGCTTAAGTCAGATATAGCTCAGTATTCTTGTTGCAGATCAGGTCAGTGAAGCTTCACGGTTCAGCAGCTCGGCATGTGCTTGGTCGGTGTTGCTCGGGGCTTGGATAAAGCACAGTAGTAGCTCGGACAATGGAAGCCCGGATCTGTTGCTACCCAAGACAAGTTGGTTGTTGGAGACTTGCTCAATTCTTACTGGAAAAGCTCGGATCACTGTGGGGCTCTGGTGTTTCTCCTTGCTGGTTGGTGGATGGCTCCATGTGCACTCCAGTCGAGCTCCATAGGCACTCGGGTGTGTCTTACTGCTGCTGGAATGTAGATATTCGGATGCTTGCTGGTGGGCTCTCCATGTCTAAGGCTCATGCGTATTGCACTCAGCTGTTCTTTGATGTTACCCGGTCTAGTCAATGTTCGAGCGCTCGGTGTCTGCTAGATCAGATTGTTCAAGTTGTAGCTTGGCAGTAAAAAGAATCAGGTCGTCTTGGCAGTAGTAGCCCAAATGGTGGCTGATCGATAACGTTCCGCTACAATTTCTGTTATGCTCTTGCGTTAATTGGTCCCTACTCTCAAGTGCTCGGTAGCTGTTGCTCATGCTCGACATGTATCAAGAGTTCGCTACATGCTACTGCTCGGTGCTTGTGAAGCAGGTCAACATGGTGGCGTGTCGAAGTCTGGTTGTGTTTTGTTGCAATTAGTGGGGTTTGATTGTTGCTCAATGAAGGGAGCTGTTTGGCAAGTGTCTGCTATAAAGCTGCTCAGTTTAGCAGTAGGTCGTTGCTTGGAAGCTCATGCTGGGTATACTCGAGTAAGCTGTTCATCACTAGGCAGCTCGGTAATTATGCTAGTGTTTGGTTGGTGTGGCAAGATAAGGTTGTGGCGTTGAAGTTATGTTCGATTTGGATCATAACAGGCCGGCATAATAGAGCGCAGGGGTTGGTCTGGCTTTTGTTTGGTACGATAGCTTAACGTTCGTCCAGTGTACTCGTTTGAGTCTGCTTAGTCCTCAGGCCTGCTTTGATGGTTTTCAGTTTTTGGATGTGAGGCGCTTAATAGTGGATCGATTAGAATGTTGCTAGTCAATTGCTCTGTTGCTGCTTGCTTAGAGCTTCTCATTACACTGCTGCTGCTGCTGCTGCTATTTTTCACTTGATTTGAGGCAGGTCACAGTGCTGGATGCTCGCTCAATGTATGTATGTGCATCGAAATCTAGTCGGTGGTTGGATCCATTCTAGTCGTGCACAGCAGGTCGAAAAGAGTTGCTTGGCATGTGTGTTTGTCAAGGTCGGTGGAGCCAGGTCAATCAATACTGAAGCATTGTTGCTTGGAGAATGGTTTGCTACTGTTGTTGCAGCTCCAACAACAGCTTGGTTCATGAATTTTCTGTAGACCAAATTGGTATGCTCTGCCCTGCTTGGTTGGTTTAAACACACTCCATCTAATTCTGCTATAATCAATTATTGTTATAGTGTAGCTTGAATACTCAAACCCATTTAAACCCTCCAATTCGACGTCAGTTGGTCTTATATTCTCACTTTTGATCAAAATTATTGTTGCGTCAGAAGAATGTTCATTATTAACTGAGCTCAAGTGGTGGTTCATAGCATGTGCAACTATAATTTACTGTAGTTACCTCTTTACAATACTCAAATAACACTAGTTTGGATCCTTTTTCATTTATTCATGCCAATTTGATCCAAAAATAGGCATTCCTTGAACATTTGAGTAGAATTCACCTAAGAATATTCATTTTTACTCATTTTAACACATTCTCAAGTTGAAACATAGTAATTATGCATGATTTTGAGTCATTTTAGTAGAGATAAATGGGCAATTTTACACATTTATCAATACTCATCTATGATCAAAGCACTAAATAATTAAAATTCTAATTACTATATTCATTTTAAAGGTTAGATGGTAGACTGGGCAGTTCCGTTGATGGGACCGAAGAAACTCCCAAAGATAATATATATTAAGAGTGAAAATTTAAAAGGAGAATTAAATCTTAGAAGTAATGCATAATGGGATAATATCAACGCCTATTTTCTATGTTATGTGCTTAATTTATAAAATTGCTTTCCGTATTTGAAATGACTTCAACTATTGATGTAACACAATCAATTGAGTTTAGCCTAACACCTCAGATTGAATCGATCAAATCGTATTTAATTATAAAATAAGATTCTTTAAAGATATAGTTTGATTCCAAATCACCAATCATTTAAATCAATATGATTTAATACATCATATAAAACAACCTATTTTGAATCAAACCTAATTACTTAAAAAAACAAAATGTATTTTGACTTGTGTAGCAATCTTTATTCATATTATTGCTATGGGCATGTAACACTCTTGTCACACCCTAAGTGCTTAGGACATATTAGTTTAGCCATGTATATCACTTAGGTGATATATGTGAAGCAACCATAACAATGTTTGTTTCTAGCTTGTTATTAAGAAATTGTTTGTTATCTTTTATTGAAAATCCAACAAAATTCAATCTCTTTTTCTATACTTTTCAAATTTTACAACCTATAACACAACTTATTGCAGATAAATTTTTTTTCAAAAGATATTTAGTTAAAATGGCTAACTCTAGGGCCTTAACCTATAGTGGTGATCCACCTCAAAACCATGGGCCTCATGGTTCTAAAAGAGTGTTTACAATCATCCTATAAAATTTTGAGTTAACTGATATAAGATTAAAAATACTCACACAAATAGAAACTCAATCATCTAATATTCCATTCTCCCAAACAAAGTATCATGCAAGAAACCACATCAATCCTCATTCTTGTACCCATAATCTAATGAATCATAGCATAAGTCCACAATGCTATCATCATCCACACTTGAAATGTTGAAAAGTGAGTGGCAAGTCCAATATGATAGTTAAAAAACCATAAGCTCATATGTCACATATTCTTATTCTACTGCAACATAAACAAATTAAGTTGTTTTTTTAAAAGTTAGGCAACCAATGCACTTTCAGCGTCCTAGAATTACAAACAAGCAAAGAAGTATTCATGACTCTCGCTAAATAAAATATCAAGGAATGAAAGGGGGTTGAATTCATGTTCGATTCATAAGGGGTTAACAACAACTCTAGTACCATGCTAAAAGGAAAAACATGTAGTCTCATATAAAGTCACTTACTAAATTTGTCCCATAATAAGCATAGTCCATTATGACATTTTAGTCTATTTAAGGGCCCATAACACTTGTATAATTCCATCACAACTTCGTTCAAGCTTAAGTCATTCGTACCGGCCATGAATTCCTTCTATCGACTATCTGCAAGCTTATCCATGCCTCCATGTGGGGATGTAAGCGCTTAACTATCGTATTATCATAAAAGTTGTGATCAGCCACACAATGTAATCCAAGGTTGCCACTTACTAGAACAAGTTGTCATGCAGCAAGCAACACAAAATTATTAGCTTTGTTTAAGTAATGGTTCGGTTTTGATGCCTATCCTATCAATTAACACACATTCATTACATACATGTTTTTGAGCCATTTGTAAATATCTCCAGAAGTCTATAGATGCTCAAATATTTGTTTCATATCCATATCACATAATCATCATTCACTTATCCTGTATTCATTATCCATTTCTCCTAATTGCTAATTCCAATTTATTAGAATATTATAGTCATAAATCTCTTTGATAGGATTTAACCAAGTTTTGAGACATTATATACTAGTGGATTGGGTAATTTAAGTTATATTTCTAAGTCATTAGTTTTACACATCCAAGTTGTCTAATTCATTATATTGGTTAGGATTAGTTTTTAGGTTTAAGGTAACCAATCCTTAGTAGGCTATAATTTTGGGAGTTTTTGTTCTTAGCCTCTCAAAAATAGATTTTCATAATCCACTAATTATATTAAAATCCCTAGTAACCTATTTAGATGATTAGGTTCCTATTATCCATATTTCAGTTACCATGTGTCTAGTCTATATGTATGTATATATATACTTTAACTATTAAATATATTTCATAATTGTTTTTATAATTAACATGAAGGATACATAAAGAGATAACATGATGAAAAAAAATCGTAAATGCTCTAATTATATCATATGAAATTATTAAGATTAAGTCATTCATGTCATCCTAGCGTACAAGTCATTTATCATGTCATTGTTGCGATTTATGCATGAGTAATCCAAATTCAAGTGTTTAGCCATGTTTACATAATGTACATATTATCTCATTTCCTAATCTTTTTATATCATTTTATCAATTTTTATTTTCAGTTATGTATATCATTGCATGTTTATATTTAAAGAAGGCAATTTTTACATAATAAGCATGCCATAGTCATGTAGCATATCATGCACATCAATCATAATGGCATTAATATATGTGATTTAATAAGCTTCTTATATGAACTTTAAATCTAGAAATTCTCTGAATTTATTTCATTTATTTAATTACAATTTATGAAGTAGAGCTACTTTTGCAAATAAACATGACCAGCCACATAAGTCTTTTAAGCACCCTATGACCTAGAATAGGTCGCTTACTAGTTTATGTCACTAAGAACACATGATAATTCCACATTTCCATTTTATTCATATATATTATCAATTTAAAGTTCGCATTACATAGCTTACCCATTTTGTCATGCAAAGGGTAAATTCCTACTTAAGTAACACGATGTAGAATCATACAAAGTTAAACATATTATAAGGTATCAAAATGATAGGAGAATATTTATTTTGGGAAGTCTTCAGGTATACTTCAAATTTGGAAATTTTCATAAATTATCACATCAAACTCATTTTTATTCAATATTAACAAACTTAGGTTGGATTAACATGTAAAACGTAGCCTATCAACACATATAAGTACTTTAGGCATCTCTATGACTTAAAACTTGTTTAATATACACAATGATTACAAAACTTTCCATAGTTTTAAATCATTCCATCTAGAGTTATCAAAATCACGATTTTACCTATACAATTCTACGAGTTTACAATTTTAGGAGGTCCTTCCGAGTTCACTCGATAGATTTGTTTTTGGTAGAATCTTACGATTTTAACCGAATTTACTAATTTTACCTATTCAAATCAAATAAGCTAAAATATAAAAAATATAATTGTGTTTACAATCGCATCAACTATTAGGAATTACGATGATGTATCTCTCTTGTTGTTGCTTGTATTTGGTTTCCACATACTCTCTCTATCTTTTTTCTTTCCTCTCCCGAAAACTCCTGTCGTACATTTATAGATTCATTTGAGTCAATTTATAGCTATAAAATTCGTAAGAAATTTTATTTATATAACTAAGTATTTAATAAGTTAAAATTTCGATTTTTCCTTTAATTTATCACTTATTTCAAACAAAACAATAAAAAATAAATTAATTTTAACTCTATTTGCTCTTTTTTATACATGTTATGCATGTATTAAGAGTTATTATGAAAAAAAAAAGAACTTAATTTCTTTATTTTTTTTTTTACATCCATTACATGTTCTAAGTTTTCCACATCTTTTATAAGCATTTTCATAATTTTCCAAAACTATTTTGCAAAGGTTGTAGAAACTTATGTTTCTACGTTTCAATTTTACATTTTGATTTTACTGACCCGTTGCAAAATTCTACATAAAATCACAAGTTTAACAACCTTGATTCCATCCATATACACAATTTTAAAATCCATATTCACCTTGTTACAACAAAATTATCACCACATTGATTTATAGTCCATGTTACGCTTAAATTTTCTACAAATTACTACCATTAGCATAATCATTTCCTATTCTAACAAATCATGGAGTTTACATCCTCAAAACCTTAAGGACATGAATATTCCAAAATTATACATTAATATATCCAAGTCATCCAATCATTCATTTGTCTAAATTGTCAAAATTTATGCTTAAATTTTTCCAATGAGACTTACTTTATCCTTTCTTATTGATATACAATTCCTTTAAGACCCTAAGTCACACTCATATGTCATTAAAACTCAATTATAATCACATTAAATCATCAAAATTGTGCAACCCCTCAAAATAATTTTTACTCACAATGCATACTCAAGTCGTTAATAGACCATCAATTCCTATTCTTTAACCTAAAAAACATATTGTAATCATTAAATTAAGCTCGTTTTATTGCAATTCCAAATCAGTTAACTGTTCAATTATACCAACCTAAACCATTGAAAACTCCAATTAAGTTTATATTAGCATAAATCAACACCTAATCGACTTTTATTACCAATTTCTCTTGTAATTCAACATATAATCCAATAAATCAATTTCTTAGACAACAAATTAACATAGAACTACATAAATCTATTTCACAATACACATTTACACCACTATTAAGCTAGAAACCACACACATGTGCATTTCCAACTTGTATTCCTACCAGCATCTATTTCCATCTACTAAACTAAGTCCAAAACCTTTCTAAAGTTGTGGAAATTGTTTTCAATTTCAACCACCAACTACATGCTTGGCTCTAACACCCAGTAAGAGTGATTTCTCTTGATTTTAAGCCTAAAAAAGAAATATGCATGTTACAAAGTATCACAAGTAACCTAAAAACAAACTTACTTAAAACACAAATTACATAACTTAATCTCAAATTTCTCTATAAGGATAGCTCAAACCCTTCCTTTTTTATTTTTTTCGAAACAAAGCTCAAATTCTTTCTTGAAATGATAAATATTTTTTATTTTCTAGAGAAAAAGAAGGAAAAACATTAATCCTAATTTAATATTATATTATAATTACTTAAACATAATTTGAAGTTGTTTAAAAGGTGGATTTTAGGGACACTTTACTTTATGTGTAGGTCTTTTAGAGGTTTCAATGATGAAGAAATAAATGAAAGGAGGAGATAAGAGGGGAAAAAATGAAGGGTAGGGCCTGCCATACGAATTTTGAGGGAAGAATAGATATGAGGTTTCATCTTTTTGCTAACTTATGCCATGTAACACAATCTTAAGTGTCCATTTTTACATATGTGTGCGAATTTGACTAGTTTTCTATCATGATGATATCTAATTTAGACATTTTTGAAATGCCTTTGAATTTTTGAGAATTTAAGTTTTAGGGGTCAAAATTTTGGCTGTTTGAGCTTGTAATTAACTTGAATTGATTTTGTTTGTCTTCAAATGTTTTTAATTACTTATGATTGATACTTGAATTATTTGAAATCTTCTCTAATTTTCTTATCTATAAATTTTATAACCTGAAATTTGAAATTAATGATTGAATATGGGGATGATCTCTCAACCATCAAACATCACAAACACGTTCATGGAAAATTACATGCAATTTAAACTTTTGTAAAGGCTTATTTTAATTATTGGATTTTTAACCCAATTTGATACTATAGACTGGTTTTTCACATTAGTGTAGGGCTTAGTGGGGCAAGCCTAATTATAGGAATGTTTCAAGGAGCTCTAGTTTTGCATAAACAAGTTTCCTAAAGCTTCTCCACTCTCTTTATCTTCTTCTACAAGCCACTCGCTCAAAACTTCTCTTATAAGTTTCTCACTTAATCTTTTTCTACAAGTTACCTTTCTCTCTAGAAATCTAAACACAAAAACCTATTTGCATCTCTAGAAATTCATACCTAATTTATCAACAAAATAAACAAAAACAAATTGTAGAACAAGAAGAGTTTGAAAAAGGGTAAAAGTATCAACAACTTGGATGCAAAGTGTTATAGTAGTAGTTTGGGTTTTTGCTTATTAATACAACTAGGTAAGTAATCTTAACTTCAATAACATGATTGTTTTGATTTAATGACTGATTATAATTTTGTATATGATCTTGGGTTTAGATCAATGTTTGCATGTTAAAAACGAGTTTGATATTATTATATGAATAAATACGTGATTTTCAGTTCAATTTGCTATTTTCATGCAATGGTTTGTTTAATTAAATTATAGATTTGGATTGAAACAATAATATAATAAAAACGTATGATTAATATGTATAGTTGACAGTGACTTAATGTTGAAATTTATAATTATATGTATGTAACATGTATATGGCGAATGATGTAAAAGAAATTATGTGTATTTGTGATATATAATAGTGTTTAATTCATAATGATATGAGAACTGAATTTGGTTTGTATTTGAGTTTAAGTTTTTAAAAATTTTGTGAAAAGTACTTTGAATGTTCATGAAGATATTCAAACATTTAACCTCATATTCAAAGTGTTCTTCATGAAAATTTAAGCTAGATCTTTAATTCAAGTCAAACTTAATCTAAAATGTGCTTTTCATTAATTTTTGGAATTTGATTATTCTTAAAAAGTTTATAATTCACAAATTAATATGGAATTTACATGAAATAAAAATAAAAGGGACAATTGCAAATTCACCCCCTAGACTTTGACCTATATGCGGATTCACTCCTTAAACTTTCAAAGTAAAGTTTTTAACCTTTTAAAATTTTAAAAATTAGTACAGTAATTACAATTAACTATTTTCGAAAGAGAAAAAGAGATAAATCTGCATATAGATAAAAGTTTATGGGTGAATATAAATATAGTTGAAAAGTTTAGAGGGTGAATCCATACTCTTTTCCATTTGTTTTAACGAAAAATGTGACATGTCCTCAGCTGCACACATATATGAATATTTAAGGGGTTAAAACTCTCACTTTGAAAGCTCGCACGAGATGAGGGGGCATGGGTGGGTTGGATCTGTACATAGGTCAAAGTTTGGGGGGTAAATTTTGTAATTCCCCAAAATAAAAAACACAAAGTTTCAGATTTAGCATCAAAGATTTGAATCAAAGTTAGTTTGAACTTGTAGAAACTTACTTTGATTTTATTAAGTAATTCATGATTGTAAAAACGCCTTTAATTTTAGAATTATTTAATTATAATTGAATATACTAACATAAACAATAAGTAATTTTCCCATTGTTAAATAATGGTGGGTGTCGAATCCAACAAATTATTAACCTACTCAAAAGGTTTGTAATTAGTGATGAGCAGGGATCGTCTCCACAGGTACTGGAAATAATTTATTTCTATTCAAGAGAAAAGAGAAAAACAAGGGAGGTTTGTAAATCAAAATATCAATTTTATCTAAAGACTAGAAACGCGATTTTAGTTTTCAAACAATATCAAAAGATTTCCAACCAAGGTATCATATAGTTCAACTTATCAGATTGATCATCGATGCAATGATATTCATTTTCTTTTTTGAATAAATTGGTTATAGCTATCAACAAGCTTTGACAACCTATCTCTTTTTACTGTATCGATAATCACGATAAGATCTATGATTATTTCCCTTACCAATTAGACAACCCTAGATAAGATCTTAGGATTTAATCTATCAATAGCATGAATCAAGAGAGACCACCAATTTAGATTAACAGATCAAAAGCTTGAACCATTTAAATCAGATCATATATCACCATAACACAAATCAATTACCTATTCTGTAACCAATTATGTTATTATATCACTTCGATTATAACAATCGAACAATTACGGATTCAACGTTCTAATTGACAGATTACCGCTTGTTAATTGAATGAATGAGCTCAAATTCAAATCAATCAACAAAACAACAAATGGATGAATAACAGATGATATAAATATTCAGAAAAGAAGAATAAATAAGATAAACTAATTAGATCTCACAATCTTGATAAGTTGAATCTGCAGTGGATCCCTTAGATAGAATAAAGTTTTTAGCCACACATAGTAACAAGAACAATACTCTAAAGGTTTTTTTTTTTTTGAATGAATTCCCTCTTCTACAACAAGCCAATTTATAGAAGGCAAACAACGGCTAAAGAATACAACTTTTGGAATTCTTCTCTTTAATTCTGCAAACTGAAACGTTTTGAAGATGAAAAGAAGTAATCTTTTGGACTTCCATTCTTAAATTTTGCAACTGGAGACTTTCGGAATGTGAAAGAGGCAACTTTAGGACTTTGGCTGGCTCTTGAGAAAGCATAGCCAGCGGCCTCGAAATGTTGGCCAGCGGCTTACTTCTATACATGGTCGGCCTAAGTGTTGGCCGGCCTTAAGCTGCCTTCCTTTGAATTTTTCCGCCTTCATTACTTGTTGGCTGGTGTCTTCTTGTTCCTAAGCTGCCAGCTTTGATAATAGAACAGCAAGCCTAGGTGTTTTCAATTCCAAATTTGCACAGAACATCCTCAAATTACTTGTATCTTGTGCTAAAGTTTGCTCAAATCCTGAAATGTAACATAAACACACAAAAGTACCAATTCCAATGGATTTCTATAAAATCAATAACTAATTTAGCATGTTTTGTTCAATAAAAATTGAGTATAATTTGTTTTGACAAATAAATAATAATAATAATAATAATAATAATAATAATAAAATGGTATGGTTCATGTAGATCAAATTGATTCACAATTGAACTAACTCCAAGTGTGGTTCAAGAGATCGATTCACATCAATTTCTTCATTCTTTGGATTGATCCATTCTCAATAAAATTTAATTAACCAAATCTAATGAAATAAAATAAAGAACTTCAATCAATTAAAGATTAAATCGACTCAATAAATAGTGTATAAATTGGTTCTAATCTAATCCTTTTGAATCAGTTTGAGAAATAAAACTTAATAATTAATTAGACTTATGATTTAGAAATGGACTTAATTAATGATTGATTCAAGACTAATAAAGTAATTAAAGGATAATGAATTAGTTAATATAAAATAACTTGGTTGACTGAATTGAAATAGAAAGTTAATAGAATTTTATCTTTCTTTCTCTAGTTCTACATTCTTGTGACATCAATTCCTTAGCAAACAAGTATCTTCTATATCAAGTTTCAGATACGTAGTGACTTATGTGTTACTCGTTAGAGTAGACATCCAAAAATGAACAAATAAATAAAAATGACCTAATTAATTATTTGAGTGAGTTTTTTGTCATTTAATCTAGTATGAGGAGTGACAACCTTATATGGTAGTGCCAGTATAGTAGTTAGGCATTTAGGCTACTAGTGATGGCTCAACAAGTAGCTAATAAGGCTAATGGTACTGGAGTAATGTCTATTTGGACAAAAAAGAGGTAATATAACATAGTTTACATTTATGGGATTGGCTAAACTGTATTATATTATGGACTGTAATAGGTAGACATGAGTAACGACTATGAACCCTAAATGAGGCTATTTGATTAGAATTTCTTCTAGGGAATATAGGTATTTGAAGCCACTCAGGACCCATTGATTCGTATAACGTGTTACCAGAGTATGAGTACTTCATTGTTATTTTTCTATGCTTTAACTAAATATTTAAATTATTGGTTGTTATGCATTAGAATAAGTGCATGTGAACATATCATCTGTGGCTATGTTGTTGTTATATCAGGCTTCGACTCATTCCCTATTTTTGAGGTTGTGAAGATGTTTTAATCTCCATGCTATGAATACATGGTCTATAGGATGGATATTGGTGAGAGATTGGACGAGCTAGACGTTTAGATACGTTGGATATTGTAATGTTGTTTTTTAATAATATAATATCTATATTGTGAGGTTTCCTTGTATTGTCGAGAGACGATTTTACCTTTTTTTTCTACTGCAATTCCATTGATTAATAAACTTAAATAAGGGTTTCTTAATTTAAAATTTATTAGAAACTTATTTAGTTAAAGTTAGGCTTTGCATATAACACTTAAGTGTTATTCGTGATGGAGTTGTTGGCACTCTAGATCCTATTTGGGACATAGCACACCTAGTCTTTAACTGAGAGAAGTGTCGCTTCATGATGTAATAAGGGATTGTGCTTGGCCATAAGATCTTAAAAAAAGGAATTGAAGTGAATTCAAAGTTATCATAAAGCTACATCCATTAGTGAATGTGAATAGGTTGAGAAGTTTCCTTAGTCATGTAGGGTTTTATAGGGGGTACGTTTATGTTTTCTCCATTATGTCCAAAGCTCTTTGCACTTTGTTGGAGAAGGACACTCCTTTATATTCAATGGGTCATACCAAAAGGCTTTTGAGTTGCTGAAAGAGAACTTGACCACAATGCTAGTAATAGTTTCTCATGATTATAGTTTACCGTTTAATTTAATGTGCAATGCAAATAACTTAATCGTTGGAGTAGTATTAGGTTAGAGGAGAGCTAGGTCTTTCAGATAATAACTATGCTAGTATGATGCTTAACAGTGTCCACTACAATTATTCACTATAGAGAAGGAGTTGCTAGCGATAGTGTTTGCATGTGACAAGTTCAAATCATATCTGATAGGTTCTAAAGTCATAGTTCATATGAACCACTATGCACTCAAGTATATTTTGACAAAGGAAGATGTCAAGCCCAGGTTGATAAGATGGATCTTATTATTATAGGAATTTGATTGGGGGATCCAAGGTAAAAAAAGGATTGAGAATCTAATGGTTAACCATCTCTCAAGGATTAGGTAAATGAGAAAGATGGGCTATATATAGATGGAGTCTTCTCTAATGAATAGTTATATGTCATATCATTTAAAGATGCGCCTTAGTATGTAGATATTTTTCATTACTTGGTTAGTGGCTTCTAACCCTATGAGATGAAGCCCTAGAAGAAAAAGTTTCTAGATGATGCTTGCTAGTATATCTAAAATGATCTATACTTATATAATAGTTGTATGAAGTAAGTCATTCATTGATGGGAAGCAAGGAATGGGTAGTGTTTAGGTGTGATGAAGTTTGTTGTAGTTGGATTGGAGCCTCATTAAATAAAAATAAAAAATAGAGGTTTGAAAAATTACAAAACTCAACTCTAATTGGTTTGACCCTTTGCATGAAAAGATAAAATGAAAACAAAAAGAGCAGGCTCTAATCTCAACAACAAATACCGACACTAGTGGGAGTTAAGAACTTAGCTTTCAAGTACATAAACAAAGTGATAATCCCAAATGAGCTAACTTGGTCGGCCTAATATCATGTTGTTAGGCAACCAAACATTTTACTACTAAGAACTCTACATCACAAGTAGTGATGTTGTTATCATCTCTAAGTTACATAAGGAGAGTTATCATACATCTAGCTTGTATGGGCTAATTGTTGAAACCAAATAAATCATATTTGTACGACTTCAATATTCTTTTGGATTTTTAGGACCATGTGTAAGCCCCTAGATTTTTCGATAATATAAGAAAACCCTAGAACCGGAAGTCAAACCGAAACCCTAAAATTAACCTAGTTTTATGTTTAGTCTAGCGAATCTAGGTCCGGCAATTCCATGTTCATAAACCCTAGAAAATGAAATTAAGATAATTGTGGAATATGGTTCGTAATAATATAAGAAAGCTTAAAAATACTAGATTCATAATTTTCTAGTGTCTTTCGAATTCGAACGAGATCAGTTTTTCAAAAACTGTCCCCGATGTACCGGATAGTGAAAATATTCCGACAACACCAACAGATTCGTAAAATATAAGGATTTCAAAAATATCAGTTTTAGAATTTTTCGGTAACTAAAAATATCAGATATAGCTTAATTACGCGTATTTTTTTTACTATCGGTATTTTAATTGTCTAGTTTACTATTCATAGTACTTTTCTACTATTCATCTATCTCTACTTTTTCTTATACTCTATTCTTACACTCTATCATATATATACCTTACAATTTACTTTCCCCATACAACTTTAATCACATTACACTTCACATTACTTCTTTTATTACAAAACAAACAAAACAAATCAATTTCTCCCCCCTATACATGTAGAACCGGTGCCCCTCTCTCCCCCATCAATCTCAATTTGTTTTCTTTCAATTTATTTAATTACATCTAATTTCCACTCCAAAACTTTATAAATACTCCCTTCCTCCTTCATTCTTTCACACAATTCATTTTCTACAAAAACTCTACCAAAATCACTCCATAAAATCTCTCTCAAATACTCTCCCAAATCCTCTCTTCTCTCCATAAACCATCTCCCACATATTGCTACCAACCATTCCATTCCTCTTCTACAAACACATAAACCTTAGGTAAAAATCTATCTTATTCATTTATCATGTTCATACAACTTAGCATGAGCTAAGTGTATATTTCTTAGACTCATGAGAGTTAAAAAAGCAACAATATGTTCATGTTTTGTTTTTGTTCATGTTTCTATTCTTTTCTTTATGTTATTATTATGTTGTTATTGTTATTGTTATTATTATTTATTCTAACCTAACTTATATAAAGTATTATGTATATTATGTATATATATTTATTTAGAGCATATAAGCTTATTTGTTATTTATTTATGTCTTGCAATTTATTTAATTACTTATTTTTATGCAATTATTAAGACTAGTTGTCACGCCCCACCCCCGCAGGCGACGACAACGCAATGCCAGGGCAGACAACCATCACTAGGCCCCTAGTGGTAATGGCCGACACTACCATTACATCATGGTAGCCCCAACCAACGCATGCCCCAACGGGTACCACGGGCACTATAGGTATTATTACTCTTAGGTAGAGTTGAATCCAGTCTGCAGACTCTAGGATTCGAACCCTAGACCTAAGGCTTTTGCCTGCCCCAAAGGCAGCACCTTTCACCAGTTGATCTGCAGATCAACTGGTGAAAGGTGCTGTCTTTGGGGCAGGCAAAAGATCAACTGGTGAAAGGTGCTGCTTTGGGGCAGGCAAAAGCCTTAGGTCTGGGGTTCGAATCCTAGAGTCTGCAGACTGGATTCAACTCTACCTAAGGGTAACAATACCTATAGTGCCTGTGGTACCCGTTGGGGCATGCATTGGTTGGGGCTATCATGATGTAATGGTAGTGTCGGCCATTACCACTAGGGGGCCAGTGGTGGTTGTCTGCCCTGGCATCACGTTGCCGTCGCCTGCGAGGACGGGGCGTGACATAAAAAGGCGCCTTTATTTATGTCACGCTCAACTGGTAAGAGGTGCTGCCTTTGGGGCAGGCAAAAGCCTTAGGTCTGGGATTCGAATCCTAAAGTCTGCAGATTGGATTCAACTCTGCTTAGGGGTAACAATACTTATAGTGCCCGTGGTACCCTTTAGGGCATGCGTTGGTTGAGGTCACCATGATACAATGGTGGAGTCAGCCATTACCACTAGGAGGCCAGTGGTAGTTGTCTGCCCTGGCATCGCGTTGCCGTCGCCTGCGGGGGCGGGGCGTGACACTAGTCTTTCTAGTCTTAGACTTGTCCATATTAAGTCAAAACAAATTTTTTTCTTTGCTTTTCTTTTCTTTTGGACTAGTCTATTCTTAGTCCTGGATACCTTGATGAAGCTAAGGTTCTCAATACTTGACTTTATTTTTATGCTCTTATTTCAATTATCTTATTATGTTGTTTTTATTGTATTTCTCATAGTTACATATTCTCATTCATGCATGAACATGTTGATATTGTCTCAACCATAATGAAAATGAGTTTTCTTAAGTAATAAAAATAAGAACTCTCTTTAAAAATAAATTTTGTCACATAGGGAATAATTTTTCCATAAAAACTTAAAGTTTTATCTTAACAAATATTTTCTAAGAGTAGATAAGTTTAGCTCAAGTTTTAGTAATAACACTATATGTGATTTTATCAAGAAATACATAAAGTAAAGTTATTACAAACTCTCTTTTCAAACCAACAAATAAGAAAGTTTCTTTAAACTTAATTCCTTGTTTAAAACAAAAGTTTTCTTAAACTTATTTATCAAAGTTTTCTATCAACACTCTAAAATACTAAAGTCTAGACAAGTTTTTCAAAATTAACTTATAAGATCATTGATATTATTCTTTTAAATGGATCTAACATTAGTAAAAGCTTTAGAACACATAACCAAAAAATATTGGAAAACTACATTTTCTAGCCATTAGAAATAAAGTTGTAGGAATTTTAAAAGATTAAAATTACTTTTGAAAAATTTAAGAAATAGAGTTAAAAGAAGGAGATGCTCACTTATAGTAAATTAAGAAATTTTCCTAACAAAACTAATTTCTTTCAAAGTCTTAGCTTTTCTCACTTTTAAGACATTTTGTTTTATAAAATCATTGTTGAGACAACACCACTAAATTCATGCATATGGTTTGAGTCTATGTATATGTATTCAAAGGATTTTTCAACCATACAAATCTTTATTTTTGTACAAAAGCTCTTGAATGAAGAAAAGTTTGAAACTTAAGTTTGGAAATTGGAATTTTCGTATCAAATCTGCACATTATTATTCTGTGACTCAAATAAGTTCTTTTGATAAAAATAACCTTAGAAATAGATAGATCTTTTCGAGTAGGTAGAAATCGATATATAATATGCGAAATTTTGAGTTAAAATGAGCAAGTTATGGCAATTTTAAGTTGGGATTTCCATTCATATGATTCTTATGAATCCAATAAGATAGAATTATAGATATTGAGTAGATCTTGGATGAAATAGTCACTTAGGGTATTTCTTTTGTTTAGGTATTGAGGACCAAGATCTTCTCTTTCCCAAGGATTACTTCGACTCCTAGAAGATCGCTATGGATGAGTGAGTTTCCTTTACGTTTATGTATTTACGCATGTGCTTATAGAATAGAGCACTAGATGTTAGGAAAAGATAAAATTGATATGCATGCGGGTTATCATGGGAATTATCTATATGAATCGTTGTGTGAGATCAATGAACAATAAGTATATCGGAACCTAATTTGTGATTAATATAAATGTTTCTATGTATGTATTGTTATGTGTGCAAATATTGCTTGATCGCTTTAAATAATTTAATGTCATATTGGAATCCCCATATAATAAATTGCTCATCCATGTTACTTAGAATATCATTTCAAAATTTTGTTGCTACTACTCCTCAGTGTGGGATCGGAAAGGTAAGCTACCTAGCTACATCTTGAGGGTTAGGACGTTCAGGGAATACGACCTCAAGGTATAGCTGAGCCGGATCGATCGCTTTGGGTATGGAAAGCCCGGGGATTAGTAGTATGGTTCGTTGGAACCCCAAGACGCGTGCAACTTTAAGGAGGTCGTTTGAGACCCATTTCAAAGCATTCCCTAACCACCGATGGAGGTGTAAATCCATTATACATACGAAACCGGATAGTTGTATGTAATGTTTGATCATATGGTTGTTGCATTTCATATGCTTGTTTAATAAACTGGGTTTATTGCCTGTTATGAGTACTTTTGCGTAAGGAATATCTCACTAAGCTAATTATGCTTATATCCTTATAGACTTTTGATATTGCAGGACTATCTTTTTGCACCCGAGACTATCTTGATCACCCGGGTAGAATCCTTATTTTGGGAAGCTTTTGGAGGAATTCTGTTTTGAATTCTTAGAGTAGATTTCTTCTAAAATCTTCTAGCTTTAGTAAAACCATGTTATTATGGAAATTATCGGGGAAATGCCCCTTAGAAGTTGTAAGACTTTATGTTTCTATGAAATATATTAAGTGTTATTTTGTATGTTCCATTGCCAATATCTTAAAATACATTACTTCACCGGTCTCCTTTTGATGTGAATGTATGCCTTGTATCGATATGAAAGCTTTTGAGTGATTGAGGTAGTCATTCTTAAGTTTTAATATTGCGTAAGAAGGGCCGTTACGTTTAGGGTACCCGTTGGGGCGTGACACCATGTGCTCAAAATCTTTATTGAAAATTATCTTCCCACTAGTACCTTTGTCCACTATCACTTTATTTACCTATAAAGATAGCTACTTAGGCCAAAGTGATTAATACATCTTAAATGGGGGGTTTTGATTCCCTCTAGGTCTTCCTTGGAGAAAGTTATAAAGGTGTCCACCTTTAGCTTTTTAGCTTAAAGGTGTATGACTATTGGCCCTTTGACGTTGATCTGAGCTACTTCTAATATATGATCCCCCAATAGTGGTATTAATGACACAATTAGGAGATTTGTTTAGTTGATGATCAACCTGGTCATCTTCTTCATTTCGACCTTGGTCGACTTAGTGGTGCTAAGTTGGCTTCTCAATGCTGCTTTTCGAGTTGTAATGTACTCCTTTAAGTAGCTGTTGTATGGCATCTTAAAGCATTTTTAGTTGGAAACATTCATAAGTATTGTGGCCATGATCTTGATTATAGTTGCAATAATTACTTGATACAGAAAAACTCCATGTTAGAATTACATAGAGATATTCCTCAAATGAATACAGAATATAAAATGATAAGATGTTTATGTTTTATGAATTTTATGGATTTTTATAGGTTTTCAATAATATAATGTAATAAAATAAAGGATATGAATGATCAATCCTTAAAGATAATGCACCAAAGAAAGAATTGAAATATTTTTCTAATCAATCAATAATGTGCACGATTAAAAAAACAACAAAGAATGATCTTGAGAAAGAAAACTTAATATTATTTAAGAGGGTTTTGAAAACAATTCCAAGAAAGCTAACAAAGGCAATTGATCATAATCAATGTCAAAAGATGCCTAAAAGATAGATAGACTACTATTAACATAACCCTAACATCCCTTATATACTTCCACAAGTCAAGTATAGGTAAATATAAGACATAAAAGTCAAAATAATAAAATAGAAAACTCAAAATAGACTTGGAAATATGGAATAAAGGCACTCTAACCCCCACAACCATGCGTTAAGGCATGCCATCAACAAACACACAAAAATCTCTCAATCAGACCTTGAAATGGGTCGAAACAAGGCCATGTAGTCTAAACACCATCTTAAGTGTGGTCGCATCACAAGCGGGGTCATCTTTTGTGTATTCATTCTTTGTAAACAACATTCCCTTGGTTTTGGGTGCAACCATATATCTACCCACCATCTTTGCGTGGGTGTGCGACCCTTTATGGCTTCATTTGCTTACTCGGATTCTAACACCATCTTGGCATGAGCGTGTGCTTCAACAATGATGACTTTACCTTCAATTCTTGTCTTTTCTCTGTGCTTAAGCACACTAAATCATATTCGTTAGCACAAGTATCATATAGCCTTGCAAATACTTCATCTCATCTTCAGTAAGCTCATCAATAATGATTTGTTGAGCTAAGTTCATCAATGCCTTAGCTCTAACTCAAGTTACTGGTCTAACAAAACCATGATCCCTATCATATCCCTGGGTTAATGAAGATTTGCCCTCAAACCTTTGTTGGTACACTTTGCTGGATCAAAGACAAACCTACAAAACTCAAAAGTAGTTAAATAATAATTCTCAACTAAGCTCAGCTCATGAACATCATCCAATATGTGATCCACAAACCCTCTCTAAAATAATAACTCCCAATGCATTTCAACATCAATTCCAAATACTCATAGCCATTCAATACCATTACTCATGTCCAAGATGAAAGATCTCCTCAATAACTCGTACTATTCATCATGAACTCGATCAATCTAAGTCTCATGATTGCTATAACAAGTATTCAAAGAACACACCTCCTGTGGCCCCAATAGCATTCACCTCAAACACTTGTCATCTTGAAAGTAATCATCATCACCACATATTGACATAATATGCAACAACAATGTAAAAATCTAACCTCTCAAAATTTCCATATAATGTTTATCTTCCAATCATTTTCACCTCGTTTACAACAACACCAATTGTAAGTAAAATGCCATACCAACACAAATAACCTTTAATATAGCCCTAAGAATCACCAACAAACATCACGTAAGGTTTCAAAGGCATAATAGAATAGCAGTATTATTTACCTTGCAATCTCATTAATAGGTCTTGATAAAACAACCTAAAGGGTGGAAGGTAAACATGGAAATACCTATATTCACTAGGAGTTAGCAATAAAGGTGCCATGTCAGGTAACTGCATATCAATTTTCATTTCAAAAGTATTCTCCTCCTCATGTGTCTCCAGAGGCATAATGGACTCTCAACTTTTACTTTTTCCACTAGTATCATTAAAAAATTTATCAGACTCTTTCTCGCCTACAAAATCCTTTTCATAAGAATTCACTAGTGATTGTTGATCATTGGTCTTAGTATTTGCCTCAACCAACTTTTGTTTAGGAGGATTCATCTCCAACCTAGAAACCTTAATATGATCAAAACTCATGGCAAATAATATTAACATTTTCTCCTTAGTTATCTGAAAAGAATAGCAATTATGGTGTTCATCATAAGTTTCCCCTTTATCACTTATGTAGAGATTTACTAAGTTAGACATGAGAAATAGTAGTTGAAACTATGTCACACAAAACTTCTTTAGAATATTGATTTGGAAGAGTAATAGGTAGGTGAACTTGTTTAGTAACATAAGCTAGTTCCCCACTTGATATAATAAGCTTGTGGATGAATCCTAGTTGGTAACCTCAATCTATCTACCATACCCTTTGCTGTGATATTAACTTTGAAAACATGATCAAGAATAACAACACAAACCACACCATTAATGTTGATTTTCAATTGAAACAAATCCTCTACATCCTCATCTCTAATAGATGGATTAACATTGACATGAAATCGTATTGCTTTAGGCCTTGGAACACTATTCCATAAAATATTTCATCTTACAAGGATAGAAATTCAATTATTAATAAAATATTAAACATAATTCTCCACAAATGTTGTATTCTTAAACAAAACATTAGATTATGAAAAAGTCATCAAGCCCTAGATCTCCCAGTACACATAAGGTAAATTCAATAAGATATGATTGAATCTTACTTGTAGATAAAAAATTGATGTCCAATTCATCGCATGACAAACTAAAGCTCTAACACCAAGATGATATGGATAAACTCTGTGTCAGAATTATACAGCGAATTCTTCAGATGAATATGGAATATAGAATGATAGGATTTTATGTCTTATGATTTTTATTTTCAATAACAAAAAAAAAAAAAAAGGATATGGATGATCAATTCCAGGTTATGATGCACCAAAGAAAGAATTGAACTAGTTATTCCAATCAATCAATATTACACACGATTAAAAGAAATAGCAAAGAATAATCTTGACAAAGAAAACCCAATATTATTCAAGAGAGTTTTGGAAATAATTTCAAGAAAGTTAAACAAAGGCAATTGATCATGATCGATGTCAAAAGCTATCTAAAAGATAGGTACTCTACTACTAAGCTAACCTTAGGATCCCTTATATATTCCCACTAGTTGGGTAAGGGAAAATATTGAACATAAAAGTGAAAAACTAATAAAATAGGAAACTAAAAATAGACCTAAAAATAGGGCACAAAGACACTCTAACCCTTACGGTTGTACATCAGGGCTTGCCATCAATAACCACACAAAAATCTCTCAATCAAACCTTGAAATGGCTCAAAACAACGTCGTGTAGTCTAAACACTATCTTAGGCATGGCCGCATCATAGGTTTTGTCCTCCTCTATAACTTCATTCTTCGTAAGCAACGTTCTTTTAGTCTTAGATGCGGTTATATCTCCACCTACCATCTTTGGTCCAAGTGTGTCATAGAGCATGTGACCCTCTATGGCTTCATTCATTTCCTTGAATTCTAACACTTTCTTGGACACAGGCTTGTGCTTCAACAATGACAACCTCCTTCAATTCTTTCCTTTTCTCCATGTTTAAGCTCACTAAATCATATCCATTAGCATAGGGTATCATATAACCTTGCAAATACTTCGTTTCATCTTCAATAAGCTCATTAATAATGATTCGTTAAGCTAAGTTCATCAACCCCTATCTCTAACTAGATTTATCAATTCAACCAAACGATGATCCCTATCATTTCCACTATTGCATCGACTGGCATTACTTTGCATTTTTTGAGGTGTCAGTAGAAGGTTTCCTATTGTTAATCTCTTAAAAGACATTGCTTAGTAGTTTATCGAGAGTGGTAAACTATGTATATATAAGGTTACGTTGAAAAGCTAAGATAGAAATTTCACCTAAATACAACAATTACGATACAATATATAACTAATTCCTAAAGAAAACATGATACAAAAAAAAGAAATAAAAGATATATAACCAAAACGGAAATAAAAGATATATACCTAAAACATGCACCTTATTAATTATAGAAAAGGATTAACTATGGAAAAGAATCTATACATAATTATAGAAAAGAATTTCAATACTCCCCCTTAAGTTGGAGCATGGAGATTCTGAATGCCCAACTTGCTTAATAGATATTGAAACTAATCTTTTCCAAGAACTTTAGTCAACAGGTCTGTAATTTAACCTTTTGAAGAAACATGAGATGTATGTAACTCATTTCGAAGAAAACGATTGCGAACAAAATGACAATCTATTTCGAAATACTTTGTGTGCTCAAGAAAGACTAGGTTACTAGCAATTTGAAGTGCTGCTTGGTTATAAAAAAAGAAAAAAAAAAAGAGACATAGGTGAGAACAAAGAAACTTTCATATCTTTAAATGAAGAGCGTAACCAAAGAAGTTCACTTGTTGCATTTGCCATGGTCTTGTGTTCTACTTTAGCTGATGAGCGAGAAACTGTAGTCTATTTTTTTTTATTTTCCATGAGATTGGGCCATGGCCAAGAAATATGATATACCTAGTTGTGAAATGTTTAGTAGTTGGATAAATTGCCTAGTTCGAATCAGAATAAGCAATCAAGTTCAAAGAACTACTGAATGACAAGAAAATGTCTTGCCTAAAGCTCCTTTAAGATACTACAATACTCTATGGGCCACATCCATGTGAGACACATAGGGATCTTGGATGGACTAACTCAAAACTTGCACAGGATAGCTGATGTCTAGTCATGTAATTGTTAAATAAAGTAATCTTCCAATCAAACGATGATATTGGCTTACATCTTCAATTGGTTAACCCTTTCCTCCTTCTAAATTATGTCGCTGCTCCATGGGAAATTCAGTAGGTTGAGCGTCCAAGTGACCTATTTCTTCCCAAAGGTCAAGAGTATAGTTTCATTGGCTAAGTACAATTCCATCTTGATTCCTCACTACCTCAATGCCAAAAAAGTATTTTAGCTATCTGAGATCCTCGATATGAAACATTAAATCAAGATGATGTTTTACACGCTTGATGGTAACATAATCATTACTGGTTAAGATTACATCATCAACATAAATCAGTAAAGCTATAAAATATGTCCCTTGCACATATGTGAAAAGACAATTATCTGCACCTAATTGTATAAATCCAATACCTTGTAAAGAATTAGAAAATTTCTGAAGCTAATTTCTGGAAGCTTGTTTCAATTCATACAATGATTTTAAGCTGACAAACACAATCATCGCCTAGTTTAGCAAAGCCTTGTAGTACCTTCACGTACACCTCTTCCTATAAATCACCATGAAGAAAAGCGTTATTAACATCCTGCTGATGCGATTCCCAATTTTGTATGGTAGCCACTACTAATAGAGAACACACAACTGTGAGCTTTGCAACAAGAGCAAAGGTGTCAGGGTAATCAAGGCCTTTAATTTGTGTGAAGCCCTTGGCAACTAAATGCACCTTAAAGTGTTCAATCTCTCCATTAGATCTATACTTGATTTTGCATACCCATTTTGAATTAATGGCATGTTTTTCAGGTGGCAGGTGCTCTAACATCCAAGTTCGATTTTCCTCCAATGCTTTAATTTCCTACTCCATTGCTTATCTCCAATGAGAACCCTAAATGGCCTAGGAAAAACACTTTAGTTCATCCAAAGAAGTAATGGGGGCTAAAAAGGCTTTATGGGGGTCAGTGAAACAAGAATAATACAAGTTAAGACAAAGAGGATGACTAATACCTAGGTTCACTGATGGAGGAGAGTCTCGGGATGGTTCCAATGAGGTTAACAATTTGTAATCAAAATCAACAAGTTTAGTAGACACATGCCTTTGTCATTGTGGTCATTATAATGGAAGTGATGAGCTAGTTTCCGAAGTAACTAATGGGTTGGCTCCTGGAGTGTCTTGTGATTGAATGGACATAGATGTATATGTTTGTTTAGGCTCATGATGATCTTGATCTTGTCGTATTTGTTGGTTATTCATGTGGTCAGTAGATGTGACATTTATGGGAAATTGAGTTGTTTTGAAAAGTGAGCTTTCAGGATAATGACATTATGTATCTATTTTTGGGGATTCAGGTTTATAAATACACTTTTCTCTCTCTATATCATAAACTTTGTAACCTTTTGTCCATGAGGATAACCAATAATGATGCATCGATACGCTCTAGTGAGAATTTATCATGTGCTTTATCATGATTATGAGCATAATCCAAAACCTCTCAAATGGCTATAATTAGGTTTTAGACTTAAAATTACCTCATATGACTCTTGTTCTCGAGAATGGGAGTAGGTGCTAAATTCATAAGATGTACTACTATCAAAGCATATTCACCTAAAAAATTTAAGAGGTAAATGTGCTTGAAAACACAAGGTTCATGCCACTTCAAGGATATGGCGATATTTTCTTTCCACTTTCCCATTTTGTTGTAGGGTATTCACGTAGGAAGTTTGATAATCAATCCCCTCACTAGCTAAAAAATTCCTTATGTGTCCTAAGATGAATTCACTTCCATTATCACCCGTATTTGATGATCAAATTGAGTTTTTAGAAGGTAACAAAACATGGTTAAGTGATTGTAAGCCTGTGATTTATTCTTCAAAAGAAAAACCCAATTGCAGTGAGAGAAATCATCAACAATAATTAAGAATTAATGTGCACCACTAAGAGAAAGAACAAAATACGGTCCCCAAAATATGAATAAGAGTAAAAGGTTTGGTACTTTTATTATTACTAATAGGGAAAGGTAATCTTGTCTGTTTTGCCTTATGACACACATCACAAATATGATTAAAATCATTAGGAAAGGAAATGTTAGAGATTTATTTCAATCTACTAAAAGAAGCATGACTTAAGTGCATGTGCCACAATGTAACATCTGGCTCAAGAATGCTATGGTTGGGAGCTCCATGGCTTTCCTCTAATTGGTAAACTCCATCTCTAAGCCTACCCTCTCAAATCAATGTCCTCATATGTAGGTCCTGAAAGATACAAAATTGGGAAAAGTGGTTATTGAACAATTTAGATCCTTTGTAGCTTTGGCAATAAAAAGGAGGTTATACTTGAAACTAGTTACTCAAAAGACATTTTTCAATTTTATATTTGGCATTAGGTAGGTGTTACCAATATGGGATACTTGAAGGCTAAAATATGGGTATTTTAACATCTGGATATGAAGAAACAAGTCTAACATCATCAAGTATGCTTTTGTTTCCAACCATATGGTCAGAGGCACCACTATCCACTATCCAAGAGCTATGAAACAAGGAATTTTCACCAGCAAAATTAGCTAAAGCCTCACTACCATGATTTGTTGTATTACTAGTGGTATCTCCAAGAATCTACATAAGTTTAGTGCATTGTTCTGCTGTCAAACCAAGAGTTTGTTGGATCTGTCTATGTGGATTCTCATTGGAACTTGATAATTGGTAATTAGTTGTTGCCATATTTCCATGGCTTTGCCTTTGTTTGAAATTGCTTTTGTTCCTGTGATCATTGTTACCTTGATATTGTGCCATGATCTCCCAACACCCCCCTTGCCCGGTTGTTAGACGATCTTGACTTATTGACATATTATTTTGTGATATAGTTAAAAGAGGGTCTAATAAGATACTTGTTATGATACCATAAAAAATTCTAAGTTGGGAAAAACCTCCAAGATAATTTCATTAACAAAGATTTTGTTGTTTATAAAAAGGCTAGATGGAAATTTCACCTCAATACAGCAATTACAATACAATATATAACTAGTCCTAAATAAAACATGATATAAGAAGGGAAATAAAATGTATGCACCTAAAAAGGAAATAAAAGGTATACACCTAAAACATGCACCTTATTAATTATAGAAAAGGATTTACTATGGAAAAGAATCTACACCTAATTATAGAGAAGAATCTTAACAAAAAGATTACATATGTGATTGGTGATTAGGTAGGTCTGAGACAGGTTTCCCAAATCTACTTAGGAAGCTCATTCAAATTAATATAGATACTTTTGATGCGTATTTCTATTAAAATAAAACATATATAGGAGTTAAATGTGATTACAAATGTAATTGGATGGCTTTGAAATGGGTTTCAAAACCTGGTTAATAAGCTATAGAGTTTTGAAACTTTTTTTTCAAAATTAATCAGAAAACTTTGGGAAAGGGGGAAAAAAAAAGTTGTCAAGTTATCATCAAATCGATCGTGTCAAGTATCCTGTTTAATCTGACATTCTCACATCTTAGTCGTAATCTTATTCCATGTCTCCCCCCTTTTACATGCTAATAGCACTAGTAGTATAATTAAATAATCTTGTCCGATTGTTTTATTGTAAACGAGTACTAAGTAGTAAGTACTAAATAATGCCTTATGTGTCGTAGTTCTCTCTAACCAACCCCAATGAGGCCGTTGGGTGGTCCATCCACCATCGACACCCCAATAATATATGATCATTCCACTTAACCTAATCTTACCAATCCTAAAGGCAACGACGATATGTAGCAAAAGCACGAAATGAAAAATATGAATAAAACTCGGGCTGTTTATATCTATTGCATTCATATATTAAGCGTAATTATACCGTTTGTTAATTAATGTGTGGCATATTTTAAGTTTTAACAAAGACTAACTAGTTATAATTACCTATGTCTATATTAGCAAAGTTAAATCCTGTTTTGTGTGGTGTGAGTTTCAATTTTACTAAAATAACTACCTATCCTCGTTTATGTATTTTGGGCCTTCTCCATGGGTACTTATTAAATGTGATAAATTTTATGAATTCTTCAAAGAAACAATGTCATGGTTTACACCTAAATTTTTGTATTTTCACAATTATACTCCTAAAATTTTAAATTATCAATGTATATATTTAATTAGATATTTAAGTACTACTATATATACCTCGGCTCTATCTGCTTTGTATGATAATGTGAATTTTTTAGTTATGTGGTGGTATGACTTAATATTAGTATATAATATAAAATAAAATATTATAGGTATTTTATTGTGATTGGTTGTTTGTGATGGTAGAGATAACAGTAGTTCTTAATAGATCGAGGTGATATATAAATGGTAGCAACTAAATATCTAATTATATGTATAATTTGATGATTTAAATCTTTAGATATATAATTAAAAACAAACATAAAGTTAAGGTGCAAATTAAAATATTGACCCATTAGGGCTCTTACAAAGTAAAAATTATAGGACACGTTAGGCTTGTCAAAAAACCTAACCAATTTTATATTGATTAATTTAGTTTCTCATTAGACCAACACATTCTTAGTATCTTAGATGGTACATAATAGCTTACTTGTTTGTAGATCTAAAATGATACGTAAAAGCTACACTACAAAACAATGCTTAGTTATGTGATGGTTCAATTATGCGAGACTCATGATTTTTAAATATTGATGATGCCCTACCTTCAATGCAATCAGGTAAAATAAATTGATGTGCCGTGAACAAGGCTCAAAACCATATAATTTAAGACAAACAAATTACTCAATAGCCAAATTTGCTGTATCTATGTACCGATGATGAATTCCAATATTATGAAAAAAGATTAGAATCAAGGAAAATTACTGTGTTCCATATTAGGTGAAGGGGAGTATTGAATTTATTCTTGTAAATTTTAAAGTCAAAATTGAGATATATATTATAGATTAGTATTATAATAGAGATTTATTTTCTTTCTTTTTAGATTCTTCATCTTGTATATATATATATATATATATATCCCTTTTTGTATGTATTCCCAAAACAAATCCCTATTATTATATTAATATAATATATGTCTCAATTATGACTTTCCTTAAATTTATAAGAATAAAGGCAATATAATATTTACTTTCCTTAACAGGGCGGAAAAAAAGAAAAAAAGAAAATGTTGAAAATAAAATATGCGTCCCCGTTATCAAGGAAAAATAGTAGGTATACACGTAAATATTATATATATATATATAAACCGTCGGCTATATATTTTCTCCTTATCTTTTCTATGTACTGAACTTTTGTCGTTTGCCAAAGAAAGTCTTAAATCTTATGATATACAGAGGACTTACAAATACAATTGAAACCTATCATGATTCAATTGAGACCTCCATGTCTTTGTCAGTTAGTCTGAATAAGTTTTTTTTTTTTTTTTTTTTTTTTTAAATATTATCAGTGATACAGATAAGTTTTGTGTGATCTCTTGAAGCAATTTCACAAACATTGATTAGCTCATTGACATGTGAAAAAAATAAAAAATAAAAATCTTCTCCAGCGGAGATGGGATTGCCTTCATAAATGCATAGAGAACTACTCTTGACAGAGTTGCCAGACCGTTACTATACCTGTCAAACTTGATTATATGCATTATGATGCTTTATAAAACGGGTATGTGTACATTTTCACATGGAATCATAAAAAAAAAATATATATATATATATACTTTTAGAATTTAGAACATGTAATACGTTTAGTATAGTTTTAAAGCGGTTCTTGATTTGAAAAATTTACTATATTTAGATCCTATTTTGTAGGAGCAAGTTCTTACTTTTAATGCTGCCTAGTGTATGATCAATCCACGATAAAGAATTCTACAGGAACCAACATTGTGTAAGCACCTTTGCATTAGGCTTAGAAACCCTAGTGAATGCGAGTTAGGATTTCAACGAAGAAGCTCTGAACATCATGTTTAGGAAAATAAGCTCTTAAGTTTTAGAGGAATTTCGAAGGTTGAATTAGGCTTTAAAGTATCATGCCATTGAGCCATTCAGTTTTTGTTCCCCAAACGCAAGTGGGTCATTTAACAAAACATATTCTAAAGATGCATGAGATGAAAGTAGCATTTGAAAGTCTATTCCATAAAAACTTTGCCACAAAACAAACAGAAAATGAGATTGTTGAAAAGCTTATTTTAGGATATTTCAACATATATAAGACTTCAATCTTAACATTGCAATCTAGGAAAAATTGATCGAAGCTCTTCTTATGTCAGGGTTTATTTGTGTACTCTTTAAAAATCCAAAATAACACCTTAATTTTACTTGGAACCTATCATTGAAAGGGAATGGTCTAAAAACGAATCTTAATACCTTAGTCATTGGCACCAAGGACCTAACCTAAATTCACCGATTAAGCTATGCCATTTATATGTTGTCAAAACCATAGAATTAAGCCATGCCAAGCCTTAATATCACCATAAATCAGCTGGGAAATTGCCACCTCAAACATGCCCATTGCTTCCATTTATAAGCCTTAAGTGTTAAACAAACGTTAAGATAGTTTAACCTTAAACTGCTATGTTTTTCCTACCATTACAAGTACCATATACCCTTCCTACCTCCCTTTCTCTCATTAATGTGCATCTAAGGAATCACTACTCTTGGTTCACTTGAATTGAAAGCCAAAAAAACATCATATGAGCTAACAATGGAGATTAAAGGAGCTAAATGCAAAAGTTTTTAGAACCAACAAAATCCAACTCTAGTTTCTTATATCACCTCCTTGGTGCATCTACCATACCCTCCTCACTTCGATATCACACTAAAACAATCTTTGATCTACTACTCTTGCTAAGGCACCAACACTTTTTTTAGATATATTGAACCTAAACCTCAAACTACCATTCTAACAAGTTTTGAAGGATAAAGAAATTGCTATGACAAGAGCAATCGAGATTTTTCTAACCTTGTTGGAGATGATACTTCAAATACTAGTAAGACAACATAGATTATTTTTATCGTCTAAGAAAGAACCAAAATTAGATTTAGTAAAGCTCTTACTTATTTTTGAAGTTTCTATGTGTTATCTTATAGTACCAAGGAGAGGCATAGGGATTCACTAAATAAGTTTTCCAGCCATTGGAGTCCATTTAGCATGTGTATCAAAGAGCTATGCCAAACGTAAATTTATAATATTCTCAATCAAGAATTTCTAAGAAAAATTATTGAACTTGACTAAAATAGGGCTAATAGATTAGATACTCACATGTTGAGCTAAGTAATGTAACTTATCTTGAGAACTTCAATGTAATATGATCTAATAAAGTAAGTAAAAAAATCGATGTTGAAATTGGAATGAGATTATATGATGTAATTTATTCTTGGAAAAACTTAAAACCTTATGGACAATAAGTGCTTAATGTAAAGCTAAGACTTTACAAGATCATTTTAGAAATTTGATCCTATTTAGGGTCAATATATGGTATATTTTGCAATATTTGAGTTAATGATCGTGTGGATATAAAACTCATTAAAGTTGATTTAAAATGAAAAAGTTGTAGCTATTGGAAGGTAAAAAGGTACAATGCCATTGACTTTAACACAAATATTTCTCAAGTACTACTAGAGAACGAGACTTGGCATGAAAATATATTATTAGGATTATCGAGTGAGAATGCTCAATTCGAGAAACAGACAGCTTGAATCTTAAACCCAAGAGAGTAGATTCTCAATGTAACTATAAGTAAACTAATGTTTACTTGTGATAAGATTCTTGTATATTACGAGTGCACTTATGTCTACTTATGATTGTGTATGCTAATATTGCTACATATGAGTGAATATGCTCAGGAATAAGTTCATATATGATATTACTGTATGATTCACTTAAGTGAACTCTTGTAGTGTATCATACTCGGATATAAATTTGTGATGTGTTTGGTTGCTTAGTGTTTAGGGTTATGATCTAATGAGGGAAACCCTATGTCTAGATTGAATCATGAATGTAGTTTATAATAGAAAACACTCTATTTGTTGCCTGTGTTTGGTCATTTTGAGTTATAATGACATTATGCCATTACTTAATTAATATTTGTTTCTTGTTTGGCGTTTTCTTTATCACATGCATTTCATGGCATGGCATTTATGGACCTTTGGATTAAGTTTTTAAGAAATTTTCATTTTTGCTCATGCTAGATATTTGGTTTTATAGAACTCATCTTTGCATATGAAATTGTATATCAAGTGCCTTACCCCTGAGTTATATTCTTACCTAATTTATATGTTTAGTTGCTTGGTTATTCTATCACTACTTGGATTTGCTAAATCAATGGATTGATAGCTCCATTTGCTCAATTGTGCGCTTCTCATCTTAGACTAAACTCAACTCGAGCTCATTTAATGGACGAGTCAAGCCAAAGCTTAAAATAAAACTTACTTAGTTAAATGAGCCGAGAATAACCTTTTGTTCAAGCTCGCAAAAAGTCTTGTTAAGTGCTTGAATACTAGACTTGCAAACAAATGGGATAATGTTAAAAACGGTACTTGAAATTTCGCAAAATGTTCAATTAGCTACTTGAAGTTTGGTTTTGAATCATTTGATACTTGAAGTAAGTTTTCGCGTATATTTTTCTTACTTGAAGCTTGGTTTTGAATAATTTGGTACCTAAAGCAAATTTTTGTGTACATTTTTCCTATCTAAAGTAAGTCCAATCAAGTAGAAAAATGCATGTAAAAACTTTCTTCAAGTATCAAATTATTCAAAACCAAACTTTAGATACCTAATTGAGCATTTTGTGAAAGTTTAGGAATCATTTTTGGCATTAACCCCAAATAAATTTGTTAAGAGCTCGCAAATATGCTCATGAACAAATTTTTATATTATTCTTTTATATAAAATTATTTATATTAATCTTATATTATTTATAATTAAAAATATTATATATTTATACATAATCATATATATTTACATTAAAAATATATTAGTATAATATATATTATTAAAATAAAGATAAAGGAGTTTGAAATCGAGATCGGGCTTGCTAAGGCTTATTAAGTTAAACAAGTTGAGTTTGGATTTGCAAAAATTTAATAATTTGGATTCGAGTTTACACTTTTCAACTCGTTAAAAATCTAATCAAACTCAAGCTCGTTAATTTTTTGAATGAGTTGAATATGATTGCATTCGAGTCTTTAAAAGCTCGATTCATTTTCAACCTTATTTATTGCTAATAAGTCTATTTCGTACTGGACATCAATTAATACCAATTAACATATTAGTATCAGTAAGTATTACACTAACAAGCTCATATAATATAGTTTCATTTTCTTCTTTGGAGTGATTCCATATAATATGGTTATGAGGAATAAGCATTATTCTTTTCTTTCTCTAATCACAGTAGTTGAGAAAAAATAATAAAGAAAAGCAAGGATATCATTTGATCCTAAAAACCACAAAATGACAGGAAAACAAAAAAGAGAAAAAAAAAATGGGAGAGAGAAAGAGAGAGAGAGAGAGAAAAGTCGAGCCTGATAATGAAAAGAAAAGAAAAGAAAAGAAACCTTGAGAGAGAATTGTTTTGAAGCCACATGTCACTAAACAAAAAAACCAGTACAACCATTAAAACCATTACATTACAAGTGTGTGTTGTTATTCTTATATGGACTCACTCAAAACCCCATTCTCTTAGGTGACCTACGAAAAAGATAAAAACTAGGAACCTTCATCTCATTTTATTTCTCTCTCTCCCCTCTTTCCCTTCCCCTCCCTTCCCCCATTAATTTCTTGTACAAATTTAACATCACCACCCTAAACCACTTTTTCCCCCTCAAAAAGTGAAGTAAATACGACCCAGATCACATCACGCGCAAACACATCCAACGGTGGTAAAAAGATCATGTCTTGCTCATCATCCTCATCTGGGTCTGAAGAAGATGAAGGAATGGAATCATATAGAAAAGGTGGTTATCACGCCGTTAGGATCGGCGATCAATTTAACGGTGGACGTTATATCGCTCAACGGAAGTTGGGTTGGGGTGAGTTTTCTACGGTCTGGCTTGCTTATGATACTCGAGCCTCTGTAAGTACCCCCCTTTCTTTTTCTGTTGCCTTTTCTTGTTCATACTTTTGATCTTTTCTTTTTCTTTTTCGCTTTTCGAATTCTTTGCGTGTTTTAAGGTTTTGATTATGTCGGATCGTGTCCTTTCATATTTTATGATAAAGAAATCGGTTGTATTTGATCCTCAGTTCGTTTTTATAATTTTTTAGAACTTTTTTAAATTTTTTGGATGATCAATGGTTAAATTTCTGAGAAATGGAGAATTTCCTATCCCCATAGGATGTCTGCATCCGTGTATCTCCAGTTACGTGCTTCCAAGCAAGATGAATAGAATATTTCGTATGATCCCATGTTATATTCTTTTTATGCTGTGTTTGGATCGGTGGAAATCGACTGAAACCAAAGGAAGATAAGGGAAATGGAGAGGCTTGTTAGCAATGCGAAATCTTTTATTGAAGATACATTAGTTAATGGAAATACATGTTTTTGGATTAAAATCAAATGATCATGGCCAAATGATTTGTAAGGGAGAAAAACAGATAGTAGATTTTTTGAAATTTTCATAGTTTCTTGTCGGAATACCAATTATAACTACCAAACACAAACCTCCATCGTCACATACCACTGGATTTACTTTCTAAATTTGCGATATCATATATGTCATAAATGTTAGGCATTACAAGCAATGAAAAGATATGAAGATGTTAGAATCAAGCACATTTTTCCCTTTTCTAATCCATTTCGTAGTGCTCATTGTGCCCATCTATTATTATTATTGTTTTTTTTTTAATTTCAAATGTCCGATAATATCTATATGATCTTTATGTTGGAATGGCTTAGGGCAGAGTGCAGCAGCAGAACAAGATCTTATAGTCGACTTCACCTTGTTGGGAGAAAGCTTGAGTGTTGTTGTTGACTTGTTGTAGTTGATCTTTATATCATTTACTACATGAGATTGTTCATCATCTTATTCTGATCTGTCCTTTTGTTGTGTGAGTTTTGATTTAGTTGTCATTAAAGGTAAGCACTACTATAGCAGGCCTAAGTAAAGCTTTCAAGATTTATTTTAGAGTATGGAGCCATACCTCATCAATTAAATGTTAGGTGCTATCCACTTTTGGGTCAAGAACCATAGCCCTTGCCTTTTAGTCTGTTGGTGGCGTATTTGTCATATTCATTGAGAAAAGCAAATTGTTTTAGCCTTTGATAAAAGCCCTCTTTTTCTTCCTAAAAACTTCCTTGTTTTCTTAGTAGTTGAAATCTTTTGAATAGAAATTGCTTAATTGATATCTTTCTGTGGCCTTCCTTCTATTGGCCCTTTTTCTATTGCATCTGCAAACTTTTATGAGATAATCTAGCAATGGCAATTTTTGAGGTCTTGGGGATTTTCAATCTATCTATATGACTGGGCATACATGGGTCTATTTAGTTGTTCTGTTTTTCATTTGTATTTTTATTTATATCTAATTTGCATCTGTATCTAATTTGTTCTAATTTGTTTGACCTGTTTATAATTAAAATGTTTGTTTTTATTTATATTTGTTTTTTGACAAATAGTGTATGAAATCGTTTGCATGCTATTTGCACGCCGACGAAACAAGCAGACCCCAATATTTTTGGCAAGCATCCAAGTTAAGATATTTTCTTTTTCCAGGTTTGTTGGTGGATGGGTGGTAATGTTTGTTAAGATATCTTAGCTTTAGTCTGGCTGTTATGGGTAGCAGAGTTGCATTTTACATCTGTTTGTCCTAAAAACCTGAATTGAGATTCTTTTCACTTTGCAATGTACAATTTATTGATTCATTTAAAAAGTAGGTTAGTAATAAAGCTAGCGAAGGAGTATCTTTTTGCTGAAAGTTAAATCATTATGATGATCTTTCCCCTACATATGCTGATTTATTATAATTTGTTGTTTTTTTTTTCAGAAATATGTTGCTCTTAAAATCCAAAAAAGTGCAGCACAATTTGCACAAGCTGCTCTTCATGAGATCGAACTCTTGTCAGCTGCTGCTGAAAGGGATCAGGCCGATTCTAAATGCGTTGTGCAATTAATAGACCATTTCAAACATGTAGGCCCAAATGGGCAGCATATATGTATGGTCCTTGAGTTTTTGGGTGACAGTTTACTTCGATTGATCAAGTATAACCGTTACAAAGGCCTTGAACTGAACAAAGTAAGGGAGATCTGCAAGTGCATTTTGATTGGTTTGGACTATTTGCACAGGGAACTAGGTATAATTCATACTGATCTGAAGCTTGAGAATATACTTCTTGCTAACACCATTGACCCGTCCAAGGACCCGATAAGGTCTGGTCTCTCCCCTATACTTGAAAGGCCTGAGGGAAATGTAAATGGAACTACAATGAGTATGGTTGAGAGGAAGCTGAAACGAAGGGCAAAGAGAGCTGTAGCTAAGATATCATTAAGAAGAGATTCCATGGGAGGTGTTGCCCAGAAGCCTCAGAGAAGCTTGGATGGTATTGACATGAACTGTAAAATTGTGGATTTCGGTAATGCCTGTTGGGCAGATAAACAACTTGCAGAAGAAATTCAAACTAGGCAATATAGAGCTCCTGAAGTTATACTCCAGTCAGGATATTCTTTTTCCGTGGATATGTGGTCATTTGCCTGCACAGCGTTTGAGCTTGCAACTGGTGAAATGTTGTTTGCTCCCAAGGGTGGACAAGCTTTTAGCGAGGATGAGGTAATTGGAGTCTTAACACACCAATCATCATTTATCTAAATAGTTTGTATTCTGGTGATTAGGAAATATGAACCCATGATCGGTACATTAATACTATTTACTTTTGGTTAGAGAATGCATTTTTTTTTTTTTTAGTCTGATATTCACATCAAAGTATGTACTGGTACAGTTAGTTAGTTCATGGTTCAGGAATCTATGCATGTCTCTCCTCATTCTTATAAATTCACTAGGATTACATTGACTATTGATATTCATTAATCAAATTTGCTTTTGAATCTGCAAATTTTGATGCCCCTGTAGAAGGCAAGTTTTAGAGCACACCATCAAAGCATATTACTATCTTTGTTAAATTATTGCGACACTTCTTGGAATAACTCTATTATGATACTTGCTAATTTGTAAAATAGTGCACTAAAATCCTGGAAAAATATTGACGACGTGGAAGGCAATAGCAAGTCAATATTTAAATATATATACGGTCCCAATTTATTTTGAAACCACACCAGATTGGATTTTTTTCTCAAGTTTTAAGTGGTTTACTGTTTCAGCAATTAATATGGATCAAATCAGGTGATAAATTGTTACTGAATAATATGTGGGTAAAAAATTTTGCAAGTGTCAACTTTTTTCAAGGAGATTTGACCGTTGCTGTAACTTTTGTGAAGTAATGTGACCAATAATCTTTGTGCAGTTTTCTCCTTTTTAACATTTCTTTCGTACACGGAGCAGGGCTTGTTGAAATTTTACCTGTCATCAAATTAAAGCTGTGTTGACAACAGACCATGATTCATGTGTTTTACCTTCTATACATCCAAAATCATCGCCTATACTGCTGCGTGTCAATTGTTCTCAGTGATATTTGCTTTTCACATTTTTTTTTTTTTCCATTTCCAGTTCATTCAACATGGTATGCATTTTTTAAAACCCAAGAAGGGAAAAAACAGGATATGCATTTTATTTGTTATTTGTCAAAGTGCTTGTGAATATGCAAGAGATGTTGGATTCTGAATTTTGGCGAGTTGAATCATATTAATATGCTTCTTTTGGTTTGTAGGATCATCTTGCTCTCATGATGGAACTGCTTGGAAAGATACCTAAGAAGGTGAACCATCTACTTTACCTTAATGAATTTCAACATTCCAAAATTGCTGCGGCCTTTTTAAAAAAAAAAATTCACAAAGATTGGCCATTGAATAAAAAGTTTGTTTCTTATGCAGATAGCTACCGGAGGTGTTCGATCCAAAGATTACTTTGACAGATATGGTGATTTGAAGAGGATCCGAAGATTGAAATTCTGGCCTCTTGATCGGTTGCTTGTAGACAGGTATAAGTTCCCGGAGTCTGATGCCAAAGAATTTGCCGAGTTCCTTAACCCGCTTTTTGATTTTGCACCGGAGAAGCGGCCAACTGCTCAGCAGTGCCTGCAACATCCCTGGCTTGTTTTGCGAAAAACATCTGAAAAATCAACCGGTTCTAATGTCGAAAAGATAGATGCTGGAATGAGCAACATGAAGATTAAGGTGGGAAAGTGAAAGGAGGATGTTTTGGTGCAGCCATAGTAGTTAATGCACCCACCATGAGAAATTTCTATGATTTTGTTTTGGTTTGGTTTTCCTTTTTAACACAACTATTCTTTTTTACTTAATTGACAAAGGATGTAAAGTTAAAATTCGATTTATGGTGATGAAATCGATGGCTGCAAGTAAAATAGGCCATGTAACATGGCTTGTAAAATAGCTAGCTATAACACAGCATATGTTTGTCCTAAAAATTCTTTTATTGGAATGACACTGATGATCTATTTGTAAATTTGTTGCCAAAAGTCATTATTAATATGGTTGTCCTTTGGTATTAGCCCCCTATTGCAGATGAAGACCGCTTAAGTGGTTGCAGAAACCCTAATCTCAAATGCATTTTTTTTCTTTTTCAAGCAGTTTGGTTTCGTGAGATTCATCATACAACTTAAATACTGGCTGGATGCATCTGTCATGTTCTCCTTTCATTGTGTAGAAAGCGCAGCACAATGAAGATAAATTAAGAACCCTTTAATTTAGGGTTAATAACTTAATTATATGTTAGTTCTCTGTGTTGCAAGTTTTGGTATCGGAAATTGAAATTGCGATGCAATTTCATCCAATTTTTTTCTCCAACGATTGGAAATGGGGTTGGATTAACATTGTGAATTTTAAATTAGAATATGACCTTAGGAGAGTAATCATAGACGTTTTATGGTATAAAAGGACATCTTTTAGCAATTTGCAAGTAACGTTTAAATTTCATTGTCTTGCTAGGCGATGATGTAAGACCATGCACCTAATGCTTTAAGGGAGTAGAAGGGAGAATCAATTGGGCTAAAGGCTAGACACTATTAGTGTCTTAGTTTGTACCTGTAGAGTGACTTAGATTTAGGTCTCCAAATTGATGGACCAACAAAACAAAAAGCATATTAACGAGCATTGAAGGGTTGTCCAGTGTGGTCATTTTGATGATCAATTTAGTGGGATGTTTGATAAGCAGATAAACAAAATGATATGAGTATGGGCAATCTTTCTCAAACTTTTCTTAAAGATGTCTAAAAGGAGTATATACATAGTGCATTCAACGTTGGTAGTTGCTTGCGGTGGTTACCACTTCGTGGAGATAATGGAAAACATGAGAGTTACTAATTAGTAGCCGCAAGCTACTAGCCACTTTCTCAGGATGTGGAAAATCGATCATTATAGTTTAAGCAGATGTTCTTCTAGGGAAATAGGAATTGCAAATGCTAATGAAGTTGTTGTGTGGGAGAAGTATGCGTTTTCAAATTCTAACATGAAACACTATAGAGTGGCATGTGAGGGTTGTGAATTGACCATATGCACATCATATTTGTACATGTCTATGCATGCCACTTCATTTCAAAAAATCCTAATTGTTTAAATTTTACTCACAAAGGATTTGGTGGTTTGGGAACAAGGTTGATCTTAATTCTTTGAATAATTATGTTGGGATCTGAATCTTTATATGTTTGCCAACTTTATCAAGTCTTACTTTTCTGCATATTATTATCTATGTTCAATTTTTTTATCCTTTTGTATTTTCAAACATATTTCAAGCCATCCATTTCCTTTATATTAACCTAAAAAAGTGATCACAAAAAGTAAGAGTCAAAGCTCCTTAGCAATCCAATCTAATGACGTTCTACACAGTATGACCCAATAGTAGTGACTGAGTTGTCAAATGATAGTAAAAAAGTGTAGACAATGGAAGCTTTAGGTACTGGCTTTAATCGAACAACTAGCAAAGAAATTAATATGAATTCACTTATTAAGTCTTTTGATAGCGATGGGTACATGGATGATGGTTAAGTGTCTAAACAAGCCATAGACATTTATACTGCTCCTACATATAACCATGAGGGTCATAGGCTAATTATTAAGTTGGCCAATTTGATGATGGCAAGATAAGAGATATGATTGATAAATTCTTCAATAAAACACCTTCTAAGTAGTGCATTAGTTGACCTAGGCCTAAAGATAGAATTCCTTCTGTGATGGGGTCTTGGTTTTGAGTATATTTGAAGTACTCAGAGAGGCTTAAGGGTACCATTCTCGAGTTTCAAAAGGAAGTGTATGGATTATTTTTGTGTATCTCCCTACCACTTCTACCTAAACACTTAGTTGTTATTGGTCTACTTTAAAGTATTGTGTGATAGTTTACTTTAGCGACTAACCCCACAATTATTCATTATTTTTTAGTGTTAAGAAGATAGAAGGGTGGTCTTCAGTCAATCCAAGACTCATAAACAGATGACGTACAAGGGCTCACTTCCTTTTTGAAGGCCTGTAAACAAAAGTTGGCCATTGTCCAAATGTGATAATAATCACTAGTTCTTGACTAAGATGGTTGCACCCATCAGAATGAAGTTAGTGAAGCAGATTAGAGTTAATGATTGAGAGACTATGGAAGAGACTGATCGATACATAGAGTGGAGGAAAAGGAAAGGCTTAGGCTTTCTCTTCTCAAAGAAAGTGATTCAAATCTATAAGTAGGATCCCTACTTTGCACCTTATGAATATTTCAAAGGGATGGGGAATAAATCTCGAGGTATCACTTGATTTTCTCAACCATGATGAGTTAGGCTATTATGGGGATGGACTTTTGAGGTGTGTGTTAGGAAACCCTTTTGGTGCAAACTTAACATAGATTTTTCAAAATTATGATCTTGATCGTCCATTGAATTCCTTGTTGTTGCCTTTTTTTCTTTCCTTTGTCAAGTAGAAAAGATGAAAAGTCATTAGACATGATGAATTTGGTTTCCATGGAAGATCCTAAGTAGACTCTTATTTTAAAGAGCATGAAGAAGAGGTATAGTGACAAGTAGAGTTTGGGCGATGCTCCAAAATGTACTAAAGAGAGGACTAGTTGTCCCGTTCTCCTTCTTATTAAGATTTATGATGAGTTAATTGAATCTTAGCCCATCACCTCTCAATCTTGCTCCTCCCCTTGTAGTTGGCAGAGGTAGGAAAAATAGAAAGCTCCAATCATGGTTGATCTTCAACCACAAAAAATTCCAAGCCTACAAAGGAGTTTCCTTAAAGACCTAAACCTTTTGCAGGGTATAAGTTGAAGGTAGGTTAAGGTTCAAATGATTGTAAAGAAGGCCATTACTGAAAGGAGGACAAAGATGTAATAGTGGTATTTAATTCTTCAATCATGCATTAGGATCTTGGTCCCATGATGATGGTACCTTCTCTTACTATTATGAAGGATGTTGTCGAAACCATAAACAGAGGCGAGAGTCATGCAAAGATGATGTTTGTCCGTCCTAAGCACCAAAATCTTAGGAGGCTCACTCTTGGCTTTGTTTAGTCTTCATAAGCTAAGGTGTCTAATTTTTTATAGCAAATCCACATCCAATTAAAGAAGGTTTTAAAGTTGTAGAAGGAGGTTCATGAGGCTACTTGGAGACAAGAGGAAGTTAAGAAAAGTCTGCAAATTATGAGTTGATAGGTCCTCTCATTAATCGTTTAAATTATTATGACGATAGACGTATTTCCTTGGCTTTTGAAGTCAATGAACTAAACCAAGAGTATTGTTGTTGGTTGCAAAAAGCTAAGAAACTTAAAGCATAATTGTATCATGAGAGATAAGTGAATAGGGAGTTGAATTACTCTTGAGGAAAAGTAAATATGGAGTTAGCCAATAGGATTGCCCATGTTGACAAATATAATGGCAAGCTATTTAAAGTCCAAAAGATACATAGAATTTAATTTCAAGGTAAGGAGCTAGGGTGTGTGAAGTAATAGACTAGTAAGGCTGCTTAACTATTGAAGAGGCTAAAAGAGTAGCCCATTATCTGAAACTGACACTTTGATGCTAGGTTACAGAGTTAAATGTGCAATTGAACCAACAAAAGCATTAGCTAGAGTATCAGGCAGCTGTCATTAAGGGTTTGGAGACTTGCGAAGGGCTACCATTATGGCTAGTGAACATATCAAGATTGAGGTGTTGAGAGTGGCCAAAAGAGCCATTCAATTCCATCTTTTTGGCATACTGAATAAGACAATTAATGCTCTTTCATGGACTAGTCGATGTACAAGAGCATTTTAAAAGTCATACAATGTATGAAGTAGTTGATGAGGAAGACAATCAGGAAGAGGAAGACGACCAAGAAGAAGAGGCCATAGAGGTCAACCACGGTAACTGGTTGGAGAAGATGACCAAGTGTTGTAGTTTGCAATAAAGAGAGAAAAAATCTTATTCAATCTATCACATAAGACGAGGTGTTTGAGGTTGGGGAGTTACTTTTGCAACTCAACAAAGGAATGATAACCCTCTAGAAGTTGAGGCTAAGTAATATGATCCTATGCTAATAGATTCGGTTATTATAGGCCATCTCAAGGTTAAGGTCCAACACATAAGGTTGATTGAGAAATACTGTCGTATGGATTGAAAAGCTAGTAGTGACTCGGTTAACTTTCATGGTACATCGACCAATACACATGCACCTCACTCTAAATTGATCATTGATATGTAGGAGGAAACTCAAGGCATGATTGAAGACTTGACTCAGGCCAAAGGGTTCAATTGATGGAGGGATGCTTGACTGTTTCCTATTTACATTTTATGTGTTTGATGAACTTCTCTTGTACTTTTGTGAGATGTCAATTATTGTCATCGTAATTATTTTTGTCTAATGCAACTGACCTTTGACTTGTTTTCTTTTGAAATCAACTTCTTCTCGTGTCTATACTTGGATCTTATTTTCTATACTATTTTTATGTTTGGCAATCATTTCCTCTTTTACTTTGTCAAAAGAATAGTGCCCGACAATTACGAGACAAGCCTTAATTTTCTGTATCACGGATAATTCATGACTAAACATTAGGTAAGATTTTCTACTAATTTGATGGTCGGGAATACATAATGGATTAGCTTCCTAAGATTATAGGTAGGGGTTTTCTTCTCTTTTACCCCATCACTTTCAAATTTGTGTACGTATTTCTATGGTGTTTCCTTCTTAGCTTCTCCTCTTTACAATGTTTTCCTTAGAGGGAATAAGGAGAAACGATCAAGCCTTTAAATAATTTGAAGCTTTTCCTAGAGTACCATGTTGAAAATAGTTTTTGTTGAACCGGTGGGTTCAATGTGATTTTAATGAGGAAATACATTACATAATTACTTACTTGTTAAAGTTAAGTTACACTTAATTCAACAAAACTTATGTGTAATGTTTTTGTTTGTTTCATATGCTGTAAATGTATAGTGGTCCAAATCACTTCGTAATGATTCAAACTTGTGAAAAATGTTATATTTTCGTAGGACGTCTTAACAAGTCTACATTAGTTGGAAGTAGTTTGAACCAGTTGCAAGTGACCTGGGTCACTTAGAGCACAAAAAGTTTGTTTGGTCTAGAAGCATCCCAGTAGTTTAAATCAAGTCAAGTGATCTAGACTCCTTATAATTTTCAACAGTCCATTGGAGCATTTTTTGTGACATGAAAAAGAGAGGGAAGGAGAACCAATAGTTAAATCCTTGTAGAGCTTATATGTAGAAGACCTTGGGCGGTTAGAGAAAGTTGTAAGAGCTCATTAATTGCTATCAAACTCTTGTTCAATTCTTCTAAAGGGTTTGTTTGAATTTCTTGCTTTATATTGTTGAGAGTTTTTATTATGTGATTTGAGTTATGCCTTATGTGAGTAAGATATTTGTAAAGACACAACTCTTGTGTTTATGTGATTATGTTGTAGCTTCCTTGGAGCATTGCTTTATTGTGTAAAATAAAGTTTGTGAAGTCCTTAAATGAGGAAGGTATTTGTATAGACCATGGAGTCTAGTGGGCGGGCTAAACTCCAAGTTAAAATCTAGTGTTATTATCTCTAACCCTATGTATCTATTTATTGAACTTTATTTATTGTTGTTGTTCATTTTTGAATTTGCATTAAATAGACATTAAAGTTTAAAAAGAGTAAAATTAGTTGATAAACACAATTCACCTCTTCCCTCTTATGTTTATCCTAAGTGTTACATAGGTTCAATAGTTGCCAACATCTCCATGATGAAAGGTAGTATATCTTTCACCATGGCATATAATGGGTGTTCAAAACCTTATTTTCCCTTATAACATTGAGTTTATGGGAAGAATTGGGCTGATCAAGTTACTTACGTTGATCCTCGGGAAAGAGGAAACTTCTATTATGGGATTGCTTGAAGTGTTCCTAGCTTCATAACTCCCTTAGGGAGACATTTTTAATCTAGTGGGATTTTTTTGTGGTTTCAACCTTGAGAGGTTAAGTTCACATAGATATCCTAGAAATTATAGGAAAAAAAAAAAAACCTTCATTCACTTTTCAATTGTGAATGACTACTCAAAATAGGAGCTTTAATAAGAATTATGGTGCTGTTCCTTTTAGCTAAGGCTACTACTTTATAACCTTTGACTAATCCATCTAGCCTACACTTTATTACTAGGAGAAGATGGAATTTAAAGAGAAAATAGATCTTTTCCTTTTCCTTCATTTTAACCACCAGCTATATGAATTTATTTAGCTCCAAGCGTTCAAATCATTTGTCAAAGGAGTTCAAAGCATTCAGCTCATATTCAAGTTTGTTAACTTATAGAAAAGTGGTTTGTAGAGAAATGACAACTTGGCTAAGTGGCCAACCAAAACTACTATAATATAATTCTGAATTAATGACATAATTATAACTATGGTGTTTCTCTTGGTCTTTCCTTTGTTTTTTTTCCTTTGCCTTATTTTAGTCATTTTTTCTTTATTTCCTTTGGATGATAATCCTTAATAGGAGGGGAGGGAAGGGGATATAGTGGCTTAGTTATCTCTTAGTGATGAGTTTACCCGATCTAAGTTGAAAAGCATTGGGATATAGTGATATTAAGGGAAGTTGCTCATTCAGCATTTGGCTATAACCTTACTCAATCCAAGTTAAAGAGCTTTGGACTTAGCACTATTAAGGGGAGTCGCTTAGTCGATGTTTAATGGTAAGCTTACTTGATGCAAGTTGAATAGTTTTAGACTTAGTGATATTAAGAGGGCCTGTTCAGTTGGCATTTAGTGAGAAGCTTACTTGGTCTAAGTTAAAGAGCCTTGAACTTAGCGATATTAAGGGAAGTTGCTTGGTTGGTGTTTAGAAATAAACTTACTCGGTCCATGCTAAAGAGCTCTGGACTTAGCAATACGAAGAGAGTTGCTCTATTAACATTTAGTGATGAACTTACCTAATCTAAGCTAAAGAGCTTTTGACATAGCAATATTAAGGGAAGATGTTTAGCCGACGTTTAGTGGTGAGCTTGCCAAATCTGAGGTGAAGAGCTTTAGACGTAGTGATACTAAGGATAGTTGCTTGGTCGACATTTAGTAATGAACTTACTCGATCTAAGATGAAGAGCTTTGGACTTAATGATACTTTGGGGTGTTGATTAGTTGGCATTTAATAATACGCTTACTTAGTCAAAGTTGAAGAGCTTTAGACTCAATGCTATCAAGAGGAGTTGTTTAGTTGGAGTTTAGTGACGAGCTTAATCGGTTTGAAAGTAAAGAGCTTTGGATTTAGTGATATTAAGGGGAGTTGCTCGATTAGAGTTGCTTGATTAGTGTTTAACAATGGGCTTACCTAATCCAAGTTGAAGAGCTTTGGATATCTTCTTGTCATCAATTGGTTAAATTCCTTAAGTGTATTAACATGTTTAAACAATACATCATGTTTTAAAGAAACACCATCTTCATTACATGCTAAGTAGCAAAATATAGAAACACAATACTAATGCTTTCATCATCATGAAATCAAATGAAAAAATTTCTAGGGCTGTTAGCATTCAAAAACTATAGGACAGACTAATTATCTAGCCTTTCATGTTAGTATGTCTCATTCCTAAACTCTTGAATACCTTTAAAGGACAATCCTAGTATAGGGTTAATTTTCCTTCTCTATTGTGAAACTTGGTAGCTTGCACCCTTCTACAAACTAGGTTATCCAACTACAATATCTAGTGTCAGACTTTCTCATATAATACATTGCAACTTCAAGTTAGTAGGCTACTGACCTAGATTAGGCTAGGTAGTGCATTCCCTTTGCAATGTCTAGATTGGCTTTCGGTTGAATCTAATTACCTATGACATTTAGGTCTTGAGTGCACAAATTGGGTAGTTCTAAATTGATTAGGTGGATAGCTTCAGTGCCACAGGCCAATCGATATAGTATGTCTCTAGTTGAAGTTTGATGAGTCATGTGATAGCCTCTAGGCAATTTGTCTACTCAATTTCCTTTCGTAGCACTGACTTTGTTTTTAGGCATTTAAAATGATTTTATTGGTAGCTTCCACTTGCCCATTATTTTATGGGTGCGCCACTACTATATATCATAGATCAATGTGATAATTCACACAATAACCCCTAAACCTTTGATTATCAAACTAGGTTTTGCTGTCCATGATAAGGACACAAGAAGGCCAAGTTTAGCAATGTGTGATTTGGTATAATTGACTTAACGCTTCTTTTAGTGATCTTAGCAATGACTTCCACTTTTACCCACTTAGTGAAGTAACCCATTAATATTATAGTATATTGTCATTGGCCACCAACCTTAGGAAAAGAGCCAAGTTTATCAAGCTCCCATAAAGTGATTGATGAGTGAATGCAATTGACCACTCAGGGCGTGAGTGAGCAAGGCATGTCTTTCGCATTTGGGACACTTCTGCATTTAAGTTGACTACGTCTTTCTTCATGGTCAACCAATATTACTTGAGACAAAGAACTTGAACATGTATAGTGGCACCTTTAACATGATTGTCACATTCCCTCACGTACAACTCTTCTAATACTCTTAAGCCCTTAAAATGATGTAAACATTATAGTGGAGAAAAACTATGGCCTCATTTGCAGGGATAATATCATAGATATTACCTAAACTTTTTGAAAATTTTTAATTTACCGCATAGACTTTTATTTTGCTAAATTTTCTACCTAATTGTAACTTTTCGTTTCACCATTACTACCTACGTTAAATAAGTTAACACTGTTTGTATAGTCGTCACATTTGTCTAATGAAAAAGTGACACGTAAGGAAAGAATTTGAAAAAAAATATATAACCTGAAAATCTAGAAAAGAAAAAAAAATCACGAATTATTTTTTCATCCTTGTAATGTATTATTTTTGTACATTTAGCAAAAATTATAATATAAATAAATCCCTTTCACCAGAACTAATAGCATCCCCTGAACAAGCAACCTTAATGGCTAAACAGATCTCTTTCACCACTACCATTGTTGCCGATCCATCTCTCCTCTGCTAGATATATACCTCCTTACACATTGCCCACTACCGTCTCTCCTCTTTCTCTTTTCTTGCTCTGACACTAATAATAATACAAACACCAAAATTGTTGCTGAGCCTATGCAAGTCGACGATGATAACCAAGAAGCTGATTCAAAGCACAACAATAACAACAACAATGATGATGATATCATGATTAAAATGTTGAGGAGAGGTTGAGGAATTGGTTCATTAAGAATAAGATTTTGAAGAGGGTGCTTTCCCTATTGTACTACACTGACACTGTTGTTGCGGCTAAGGATGAAAGGAGATTACGAGGTGTTGAGGATAGAGGAATGACAGGGTTAAGGTTAGGGTTAGGGTTAGGATTAGGGTTAGGGCTAGGATATGATCCAGAGGAGACTAGGTTGAATGCTTTGGAGCTTATGTATTAGCTTCATGGTTGATTTCATATTAACGCACATACTGTCTTTATTTTACTTTTAAAATGCAAGTTTTGTAATTAAAGTTTAGGTATTTTTTTTTCATGGTTGAATGCTTTAGAGCTTAGGGATGGAGGAATTGTTTTATTTATGATTTGATTTGATTTGATATTTTTTAAACGCATATTTGAATTGAATTTTACATAAGTGGTGATTTTTGATGTTTGGTAATAAAAGATTATAGGGGTGAACAAAGAACTCGTGATGTTTTTTTTTTTTTTTTTTTTTATCTTTTCTAGATTTCAGATTGTGTCTTTTTTTTTTTAAATTCTTTCCTTACGTGTCACTTTTCATTGGACAATGTGATGACTATATAAACAGCTTTATGTTATTTGATGCTAGTAATAATGATGACATGAAAAGTTACAATTAGGTAGCATATTTAGCAAAATAAAAGTTTAGGTAGTAAATAGAAAATTTTGAAAAAGTTCAGTAGTATCTATGACATTATCCCTCGTTTGTATAGTATGTCACCAATCATAGTGTAATTCCTAACCTTATATTACATCTTCTTAACCTCGGTTTGGTTAATACGGACAATTCTATGCCTAAGATAGTTAATGATAGGGTCTATCTAGCTAGGCTCATGAGCGCTTTACTAGATTTCTAGTATAATTTTATCCTCTTCCTGTTGATACTCCTTTTTAGGAGAACTCTATGAAATTCTTCTCATATTGGGGTCGGGAAAATTGTTTGACACACATTTTGATAGCTTGCTAGCCTTAAAATTTCCAACCCTCTTGGAAGGGAATTAAGTGGCCAACTCTTTGACGATAGCCATATACTTTATCATAGTTTCACCTTTTGTCTCGTTCTCCTGTTAACTTGTTAGACCACTAGTTGGGAATCCAATGTATCATCATATTCTCCATCCTGATCTCCTTTGCTAGTTTCAAACTCACAGGTAAAGGCTTCATATTCTACTTTATTATTGTTGGTATCAAATTCGAATTTAGGCACATATCAAACTTTTATGCTGAATGGGTCTTTTAGGATTTTCCCTGCTTTGATTGGTCTTACATGGAGAATCCATCCACATGGAGCATTCATTTGGACTTTTCCTTGGTTTCCACAACATCTTCTTTCCTTCTATATTCAACCATAAATTCTGCTATTACTTGTGCCTAAAGCCTTAAGCAAATTGTAGTGTACACTAAGTGGACTGAGCTCTAAAGTAATTTCATCATTCTTCCTAAGCATTCAATTTGTGGCTAGTGTTGTAGAGTAGTTGGCCTAAAAGGACTATCACTTGGTGAGCTTCGAAATAAAGCTTAGGGCATCACATGAAAATAATCATTAGAAGTTCAAACTTCTCTACTTTAGTGTGTCTTACTTCCAGTCTTGTAAGAAATGGTAGCATAGTATACTAGTCAAGGCTCTCTTCCTTTTACCTTGATAAGGAAAGATGAGAGGGCACCTCTACAAGCCGACATGATAAATATAGATCTTCTTTGTAAATGGGTAATGACAAGATCCACAGGTTGGTAAGAAAATTCTTCATTTCTATGAAGGAAACTTCACATTGCTCGGTCAACTCTAAATTGATCAAGTTCTTTAATATATTGAAGAATTCCATGCAACATTTAGTGCTTCTTAGCACAAACCTATTGGAGGCAATAATTCTTCTTGTAAGCTATTGAACATTTTTAACTAACCAGGGTGTTGGCATATCAAACATAATATGTATCTTATTAGGATTTACTTTAATGCCTTGCTAGGCAACAACGTAGCTAAGAAACTTCCCTGAGATTGCCCTAAACATACATTTCTAAAGGTTGAGCTTCATTTATTGGAATCTCAATCGATCGAAAGTATCCTGCAGGTTTACAACATGATTATCTAGAATACATCTTTTGGTGACCATGTCTTCCAATTAAACTTATGAATTTCTTCCAATTTAAAGTTTAAAGATTTTGATAACCATTTGCTAGTACGTCGCCGATATGTTCTTTAGTTTGAATGACATATTGAACTGGTAGATTCAATGTGCATTTTTATGATGAGATACATTACACAATTACTTATTTGTTAAAATTAAGTTACACTTAAATTACAAAACTTATGTGTTATGTAATATGATTGTTGTGTGAGGTGTACATGCATTGTAGTCTGGATCAAGTTAAAGTCATTAAGACATATGGAAAGATCACTTTTTGTTTTTTTGTCGATGACATAACAAGTCCAAACTAGTTAAAGGAAGAAAAATTTGAGCTCATGCTTAGTAGTTTAGACTAGTTTAAAGAATTTGAACTCTTTGGTGCTTCTAATCAAGTAGTCCAGATCATTTTGTAAACATTCTGGACTCCTTTCGAACTAGTAGTCTGAAGCATTTGACAACGAGTCCAGACTCGTTATGTTTTCTACTAGCCATTAGAGTGCATTAAATGCAAGATCCTATTTGGAAGTTTTTAGACCAACATCGACATCATTGAAGATTTTATAAACAGTGTGTCTTAAGTAGATTTTGGGAATTAGTGAGTACATTAACTTGATATTAAATCACTTGTAACACTCTCTCTTTTGAATTTTTCCTCGTACTCTATTTTGGTATAAAAGTGATGAGTAGTTCCTTTGTTTCTTTATTTGCTAGCACCTTATAAGGAACTACTATAGATTAGTTAGAGTGAATTTTCATCAGGTTTTGAGAGTATTGAGTTGTGACTAGAGTTTTAAAATATCTATTGTAAAGGGAAAACTCTCATAAGCTATTATGTGCTTGTGTTTGTGTTGTGTGTCACTCCTCAGGAGCATTGAATCATTTGTGGTGAATAAAGGGTATGAAGTCTTTTACTGAGGGAAGCATTTGTGTGGACTGTGGAGAATAGCGAGTGGGCCTAACTTTATGTTAAAAATCTCAGTGTAAATTTCTCCAACCTTTTTCTTTTATTTATTGCAATTTATATAATTATTGTTATATTATTTTCATCATTGGATTTCAATGGTTAGGCTTTATCCTTCCCTCTTCCCCCCTTATATTTATACTAAATGTTACATAGTTTACACAACATATCCTTATAGCAATAGGAGATAATGTTAGTGATAAATGATGTGTGGGCTTTATTTATCACTTCCATTTTTATCTAGATGTAGCTTGTAAATGCATTCATAAAACTTAATAATGCATGACTAGATGTTTAATTGACTAATTGGTCAATTTGAGGAAGGGGGAGACACTTAGAGCTGTGCAAACAATTGTGTAGACCAACTCGGTCCACCCCACTTTAGCCTGTGGGTTATGCAGGCCAATATTTTTAATCCAACTCGCCTCGCGCAGGTTGGTGGGTTATGCGGGCTAGCTAGCAAACTCGATAATATACTTTTTTATTAAAAAATTTACAAAAATTCAAATTTATATTTAAATTTTTAATAATTTAAATGCAAAATATATTTCTTTTTATCAATTACCTACATACTAATCCCATATAGTAATAATATATAGAAAAATTATAGACTTCAAATTTGAAAATTTTTATCTCAACATAAAAGAATTTACTTTAACTAATAGAAATTAGAATCCATTCCAATTTTTTTTCTTTGGCATAGCAAAGCAGAAATATGTTATGAAAATTATCAATTGATATTGTGTTGCTTATTTAAATAGATCATCTAAATATCTAATAAATATAAAAGAAAAGGTATTAATAAAAGGATTAAGGATATAATAAACAAAAAAAAAATTTAAAGTTTAAAACATAACACCCATAAAAATTACATAATCACCATTCAATAACTAAATAGTAGAAAAATAAAGTGAAGAGGAAATAAAGAGGGTAATATAGTAAGTTTTTTTTTTTCCTAATAAGATTTATATTTCTTTCTTTTTTTAATGTTTTTTTAAGTGCTGGTTTGTGGGCCAACCCTAGCCGCAGCGATTGGCTCGCTTCAACCTATAAGTTATGTGCGGTTGTTCATTTTGGCCCACACATTAAAAGGGCTAAAATTTTTAGTCCAACTTGTAAATTTTTGTAGGGTTATTCGAGCTAGCCCGCATAACGTACCCCACTTATACAACTCTAATAACACCTTTTTAGCAATCCTTCTTGAGATCGATGTAATTAACATATATGGACCATTTTTCATTAGCCTTCTTAACTAGTACCACATTTGAAGCTAAGCTAGGTTGGTTTCTTCCTCCCTTGGATAAATTCTAACTTTAATAATTTATAGAATTCCTCCTTTATAATTACTTCCTTTCGGGGCACAATGCCTCCTTTTCTGTTTAATATGTTTGGCCTTTCGGTCAATATTTAACCGATGAATTATCCTTTTGGGAGATAAAACAGTTAGATGAAGGCGGTGGATGGGATAAGAAAGTAGGCAGTCGGCCAAGCATGGCCAGTCAAAGAAGACTTCTTGCTTTCCGAAGCACAGAAGCCTTCCAAAGAAGCTCCCTACGGTGTCCCTGGTTCCAGTGTGCTGAACGATCTTTTGAGACTGAGCACGAACCTCCTCGGGCGTGAGTGACTTCTCGGTGCTCCGATTAGCTCAATACGATTAACGGAGATGATATATTGGGCAAGTCCGGGTTTCCCTTATTCATTCATCGTCGTCGACAAGTAACGGATTTTCTTCTTCTATTTTAGCAAGCAAGGTAACATCTACTCGAGTGGTTTACGTGGGTTTTTCACCTATTATCACTTACTTAATTTCTTTAAGCAGTTCTTTTATCTAGTTAGTTTTTCAATCTAGATAAAACTCTATATGATAGATCTCATCTCATCCTAATGCTTCTAGTAGAGTTCCATTATATAGCTTTTGGTTCCTCTTAGATACTCCTACTCCCACGGGGTCGAGAACTTAACCTTAAGGTGCACAAGAAAAGTGATTATAAAGAATGTCGACTAGCTTAGTTGACATAGTATCATGTTATGGGGCGAACAACAATCTACCACCAAGAACTTAATATCACGAGTGTCCACATTGTGATGATTTTCTCTTTAGCTGCATGAGTGGAGTGACAATGCTTCTAACCTGTGCCAACTGATTGTTAAAGCTGAATAGGTCATGGTTGTATGGTTTCAAAGTTTTACATAGCTTGGGAACCATATGTTCGAATACCTTATTGAAGATGATATTAGCATTGATACCTATGTCAATTGTGACCTTGTTAACTTAAAATTGTGCTATGTTGACTAAGATAATCAAGGTGTCTTGATAAGGAATTTGAATTCCCTTCAAGTCTCAATGAAGGATATGGAGCTGTCTACCATTGACTCCTTGTTTTAAAGGTTCTTAACTTGTTGGACTTTAACCATTAATTTTAAGTTAGTCATGATGCATGGTCCTCAAATCATGGAATGATTCCATTAAGTGCTTGGTCTTGTCAGTGGTCAACTCGGTTGTTGCCGTTTGACTGTTTCGACTCAACTATCCTATGTTGAGTCATCTTTCAATATTTTTATATAGCATCTTGGATGAAATTATTTAGTTAAAAACATTCGTTAGTGTTATGCCCATAATCTTGATGGCAATCGCCATACTTTCCACTATTCCGGCAATTGGGATTGCCCCTTATCTTTTAGGGTATTGACAAGAGATTTTTACCTCATGTTTCTAAGAAGCGGTTCCCCAAGGGCTTAGTAATTGGTTTTGGGGTTGCGTGGAGTTTGTAAATTATGTGTATATATTAATAATTTTTCCTTACCATTGCCCTCTCATTTCTTGAGGAAGGATTAGAGTTTATTTTTTCTACAAGTTGAACCTATCTTTGATCAAGCCTCTATCTTTCTTGTTATTGTTATTCTTCTAAGGTTTTGTTAAAGGCTTATCAATCTCATTCTAGACCAATTTGTTATCTACCATTATTATGTATTCCATACCCTTCTTAGAATTGATTTAATGTTGTTGGTTGCTTGTAAATACAAAGTCTGGAATTTGTTCTTAGATCAATCCCTTCCATGTTTGCATGCAATGCAACTCCATTGTCTAATTTCAGGATCAAAAGGGCAACTTTTGAGAATCTTGTCATATACTCCCTAAGTGATTTACTTGGTCACCACCTTTCAAGATACAAAGATGAAGTGTTCTTCTAAAGGGATTTTTTGGAGAGGAAATTTTTAGGAATAAACTAGCGATATGCTTAAAACATGTTATGGAATTTAGCACAAGTTATTCATACCATATATATGTTGCCCCCAAAATGATATTAAAATTTGGAACTTTGCCACATGGTCTTTGGGGTCTCCAATCCTATCAAAGTCTTTCATTGAAGGGACCTTTGTCCCCACCAACATAGCTTCATCTTAGATTGCTTGAACCCCAAGGGATCATAAGGAGACTGTTCTTTTTGCCCGTTATGTCTTGAAAAATTCTTCTTACATTGCCCTCTAGTTGGTTGTCATTTAGTTGACTTGAAGGATGGTTTGTGGCTAGGCCATCAAGCTATATAAGTAGGGCTTCAACTTGGTGCGGTTCAACAAGAACCCAATCACGAGGTCTTAGCCAATTAGCATTAGACCTGCCTTATGGTTATTATAACCATTGGCATTAGATTTACTCATTCCATCGACAACCGATATCCTAGCTAACTAGGCTACCTACACTTAAAAAAACTATTATTTCCCAGTTGGTTCTCCTTTAAAAAAAGGAAATAAAATGAAAAATATTATAGATATAACTTTCAATTTCTAAACTATTTCATGTAAATAGTAAAAATTTACTACTTATTCATAATACTAAATATATTATTTTTAATAAAAAAATAAATAGATGTACCTTAAAAGTATATCTGGTTTGGTTTATAAAGTCTTTTATGAGAACAAAATCCTTTTACTCAACAATCTGAGACTAATGGCTTAAAAAAAAGAAAAAAAAAATAAACGCAATCTAAGACTACTTTTATCTTGTAATCTTCTTTTTATCCTCTGAAATATACTATAGTTTTACATTGCAAAAATTACAATTGAAATTGAATGTGTTTGCATATAGAATAATGTGCATTTTAAACAATTCTTTAAGAACATGGGTTAAAGACTTTAAATGCTCTTAAGCTTAATTATTAATTTTTGAATTTAGAGTTTATTTAAATGAACATTAAAATATATTTCTTTTGCTTAATTGTTTTAATCTTAACATGAAAAAAGAAGATTGTTGTTGGTTTTCGGATATAGGACCTAGATTGTCAATCAATGGATCTCGTTCCTCATTTTTTTGAACTAAGGAATCGATGATATTGGGTCATGTCATTTCTATGTGCTAATGTCTACTTCCATATAATGAAAATTATCAAATACAAACCTACTGTTGTATTTTTTCAACCAAATGTAACATGGGGCATAGGGTCCAACTCACTAGCATCATAATGTACATGTATACTAGTGAATTTAATAAAGCCTTTAATTTACACTTGGTATGAGATTCAATATGGAGAAATAAAACTCTCCATTTTAGTTGTGGTTTTATTGGACATGCTAATCAATATTGCATAAACAATAAGATGGAGCAATGAAACAAATTGTTGAAGAAATAGTAAATAATTTAGATAGAGTACCTTGATCGGATCTTAGCTTGATAGTTAATCCATAATTAATGAGGCTATGGAAGAGTTCTTATTTTATTTTATTTTTTCTTTCTTTGATTAATATGGATAAGTTTTATTAGCGTACCTAAACTTTTTGGTTTATAATAGAATTACACCTAAAAGTTATTTTCTTCCACGAAGGCACTTGCACTTTTTAGTTGTTTAACCTACGGTACATTTGACCAGAATCTTGCATATTTATCTAGCAACTCGCTGACGTGAACATGAAATTCTATTAAAAAAAAATCATTTCTCTATCCTATATATTTTTATCTATTTTTTTCCTTTTTACTTTCCTCTCTTTCTCTACTGCTAGCATCTTTTCTTCTTCTTCCCTCTTGGACTCTCTAGAATTAACCCAATTTTTTTTTCTTAATTTTGAAAAAGTCATAAAATTTTTACTTGGTCCACCTATCCTTTCATTCATAGATTCTTTTTTGTTACCCTTAAAGGAAAATTGCAAATTTTTGTAAGAGTTCAACGCAATTTCTACAAAAAGTTAACATTTATTATCCACTTGACCTTTCTTTATCCTCCAAACATCTCCTACATGTCTGTTATCTCTTTATTCTTCATGCCAGCATGTTGGATCTCTTGACTTTACTTGTATGAACAAGAGTATGCCCCCCTCTAGGGTTTTTACACCAATCCTTCTGGTTAATTGTGCATGATTTTAGTATTTGAATTCGGGCTTTGTGAGTTCTTGTAACACCAAACATTTAGGGACTTGGTTCAATCATTGGATTAGGCTTTGCGAGATCTCCACGAACAGCTTTGGTCATCTCCATTGCACAAGCAGGAGTAGTTAGTGGTATTGATTTGCATTTGGTTGATGATGCTGGCAAAGTTGTTCAAGAAATCTAGGTAGTGCTTGAGTCTCGATTGGTTTAGAGTTGGGGACCTAGCTAACTCACAATGGAGGTAGCTAGCATGGTTCAACTTTATGATGGCTTAGTCGAAGTGATGGTTTTCTTTGTTTAGTAAAACATGCGGTCCATGGTGGAGGTTAGGACTACCAATGATTGTGTTGATGGATACGATTTGGCATGGATGAGGGAAGAGATGACAATGGTTGATGGCAATGGTGGTTGGATGGTTATAGTTTGGTTGACGGTGTCGATCGATTTTGCAGTGAAGAGGAAGAAGAAATGTAGCTAGATTCTGGCTAAATGTATCATGCATGAAACAATTAAAAAGTTCATGTTCCTTCGTGGTATAGAATTTTTTTAGGTATAATTCTATTACAAAACAAAAAGTTTAGATACCACCAATGAAACTTACTTGATATTTCACGGTTTAATGATGAAAATGGTATATGATCTTTCGTAAAAAGAACAATTCGGTACCCGAAGTTTGGTTTTGAATAATTTGGTACTTTAACAAAGTTTTTGTTGACTTTATTCATATATGAAGTTTGGTTTGATAATTTTAATACCTAAACAAAGTTTTTATTAACTTTTCATACTTGAAACAATGAAACGAGGAACAAAAAAGTCCATGAAAAAGTTTGTTCAGGTACCAAAATTGTCAAAACCAAGCTTTAAGAATGAAAAAAAGTCAACGAAAACTTTATCCAAGTAACAAATTATTGAAAACTAAACTTTAGGTATTGAATTCTTCTTTTTACGAAAGTTCAGGTGTAAGCCCCCGAATTTTTCGATTATGGTTTTGGAATACCAAATTAAAAACCCTAAAATTTGGCCCAAGTTGAAACCAAATCTTAAACAATTTCGATCACGGAATTTCATAAGAGTATTTTCAAAAACAAAAATAGAAAGTTCAATAATCGATCGATTCGAAAATCCGAACATGAAAAGATCCGCCTATCCGATTCTTGAGTTAAAATGGCAAAGATGGACTAAACCCTAACCCTAGTCAAACCGAAGTTCAGAAATCAACAAAGATCAAGACAATCAAGCAATTTCAACTCCGGCAATCCCGCATCCTCAAACCCCAGAAAACGAAATTAAGTTAGTGGCTTAAAATAGTTCGTAATAATATAGGGTAACATAAAAATATCAGATTCGCAAATTTCAAGTGTCCTTCGGACTCAAACGGGATTAGTTCTCAAAAAGCGTGTCCCGAAGCTCGGAATATTAAAAATATTCTGATAACACCAAAAGACTCGTAATTAAACAAGGATTTCAAAAATATCAGTTTTAGAATTTTTCGGTAATTAAAAATAACAGATATAGCTCGTTTACGTATATTTTTATTACTACCGGTATTTTATATGTCTAGTCTACTATTCATAGTACTATTCTTACTATTCATTACTATTTCACTATCTCTACTTTTTCTTATACCTATTTCTTACTATCTGCATATCTATTTTCTTACTTTTTACTTTTCTAATACAACTTTATTTCTCATCTACCTTACACATTACATCTTTCATACACTAAGGAACCGGTGCCCCCTCTCTCCTCTCGATCCCATTTTATTTTCTTTTCCAATTTATTTTATTACATCCAAAATTCTCTCCAAAAATTCTATAAATACCCCCTTCCTCCTTCATTCTTTCACACATTCATTTTACATAACAAAACTCTACCAAAATACTCTCTCAAAACCTTTCTCCAACAAATCTCTCACAAAATAACTCTCTACCCATTTCTACTCTTCAAGAAAAATATCAAACACAAAACCCATTCATCTCTTTCAAAACCTTCCATTAAACCTTAGGTAAAATCCTACTTAAATTTCTTCATCATGTTCATACAACTTAGCATGAGCTTAGTGTATGTTTCTTAGGCTCATATGAGTTAAAGAAGCAACAATATGTTCATGCTTTGTTTTTGTTCATGTTCCTATTTTACATTATGTTATTATGTTGTTATTTTCATTATTGTTATTTTTGCTCTAATCTAACTTATATAATATTATGTATACTATGTATATATAATTATTTAGAGCATATAAGCTCATTGTTATTTATTTATTTCCAAGTCTTGCAATTTATTTATTTACTTATTTTATGCAATTTATTAAGACTAGTCTTTCTAGTCTTAGGCTTGTCCATTTCAAGTCAAAAGAAATTTCTTTTCTTTTGGGACTAGTCCATTCTTAGTCCCGGGTTGTCTTGATGAAGCTAAGGCTCCCAATACATGATCGGGATACCTTGATGAAGCTAAGGTTCCCAATGCTTGATTATTTATTTATGTTTATTTACTTTCAAGTATTTCTTTCTTTTTATCTTATTATGTTTTATTCTTATTTTTACATTGCTACATATTCATGCATGATTATAATGTTGTTGTCTTAAGTAAAAATAAAAATGGGTTCTTTCTTAAATAAAGAAAAAGTAAACTAGATTTCTTGACAAAAGAAATTTCAATAAAAAGATCCAAGTTTTCTTTTCTAACCCGCTCTTTTCAAAATAAGCTAATCATAAATTCTAGAAGAAGTAATGATATAGATTTCTTCAATATAATAAAAGGAACTCATTTCTTTTAAAAGTTAAAGATAAGAATTTTTAGTTTTGAACTAAAAACTTGAACTCAACTAAACCTTTTAATAGGTTCATTTTAGACTTTGAAAATCACACGTTATGAAAGCATCTTCAAAACTTGAAATTTATGATTGTTATTATCTTTTCAAAATTAAAACGAAGTTTTACTAAGTTATAATGTTAACAATTCCTTATTAAGAAAGCTTTTCTTATAAACTTGTCTAAAGGAGTTGTTCTACCATTTAACAAATATTAAGAATAAAACAAGTTTTCCAAACCGAGATGACATCAATTCACTATTTTGAAAACCAACTTAGAAAAATAAAATGTGTCAAGAAAATAAAGTTTTAAAGGTATATCTATAAAAATATAAGGAAAACATATATTTAATACAACTTCAAATATTTGAAGCTTAAAGAATATTTTGAAAAGCTTATTTTTAATCACTAGAAATAAAGTTAGTAGATAACTTAAAGAACCAAAATTTTGAAATAAAATTTACTTTTGAAAAATAAGAAAATGGAAATATAAAAACATTTGCTCATAACAACTCAAATATGTTTTTGTTTTCCTTATAACAATTCAAAAAGGAGAAATTTTCAAATGTCTTATCTTTTAAATCCTTAAAGACAAGTTGTTTATAAAATATCAATATTAAGACAACACTATCAAAATCATGGATACATATGAGTATAAATATATGTTCAAAGGATTTTTCAATTATATATATATATATCCATATATTTTTCTTAAGAATTTTTGAGTGAAGTAAAGTTTGGAAAAATCATATTTTGAGAACTATAAATTCGTAACTATTCTGTACCATATTAGTTTGCAACCCAAATGTCTTTTTATGACAAAAATAACCTTAGAAATGGATAGATCTTTTCGAGTAGGTAGAAAACAATATATTATAAGTGCAATTCCGAGTTAAAATGACCAAGCTATGGCCATTTTAAGTTGGAATTACCTTCTACGCAAATTTTAACGATCATTTGATTTAGTTTTTGATAAGTACCATAGAATCAATAAGAAATACTCATTACGGGTGTTCTTCTTGATCAGGTGAGCCCGAGGAGGAGTATTCATACCCGGAGGATTATTTTGATTAGTGGAATTACCGATCGACTCATCCGTAAGAAAGATAGATCCTCATGGCCAAGTGAGTTTATTTCCTACCTTTCTCATACTTGGTTGTGCTTGTAGCTAGAAGCACTAGAGGTAGGAAAAGATGAAATGAATTATTATGATAATATTGGTTGAAAGAATGTTAAGCATACCGAGGCATGAATCGTTGTTAATTAACTTATGTTTTGCTATTATTCTGCTGGAGTGTGTGCAAAAATTCTGTGATCACCTTTATATTAATTGATTCATGCATATCATGTAGTTAATTTCATTGCATGAGTTGCTAATCTCGATGGGACAAGAGCTTAGTAGTCGGGTGTGCAGTAGCTAGAAATCTGCAAGATGGGCGATAGGTGCCTAAATGAACTATTTTAAGATGGGTGACAGGTGCCTGAAAGAACTATTTTGTGAGGGCTAGTAGGAGCCTGAAATAAACTACATGAGTTGGATTTTGAGTTGGGTTTTAAAGAGCCTGGAACACCTAACCCGGAATGGCGGGGTAAATCCATTCAAACATATGATTTCTGGTAGATCATATGTATTTGCTTGATCGCATGTTTGATGCATTCATATGTTTGTTAATAACTTGTTTGAAATTATTGATACAAGTACAATGATTTAGGAATATTCTCACTAAGCTAGTTATGCTTATACTCCGATAGACCTTTGTTGTAACAGGATAATATCTTTTATACCCGATGACTTCATATGCTCAAGTGGAATGATGTCCTAGTAAAGCTTATGGAAATCTTTTGAAGATCATAGGTTAATTATCCTCTAATATCTTTTGGTGTTAGTATTATTTGGTTGTGGGAAAGATTAAGTTATTATTATGATTGTTTGGAGAATTATAAGGGAAAAACCTCTAAGATGATGTAAAGATTATATTCTATTAATGATAAGTTTGATGTTATTTAGATTCTTGTATTGCTATATTTACTATCTCAAACTATACATCCCACCAGTGTCTCCTATTGTTGTGATAGACGCCTTACATATGGTGTTGAAAACTTTCGCGTGACTTTGGGAAGTCATTCTTAAGTTTTAACACCGTATGCGGCGGACTGCCACGTTTAGGGTACCTTTCGGGGCGTGACATCAGGTACTTTTTTTGTCATTATCCTGATATTTCAATAAACAAAAGAAATGGAGCATAACCAACTTTGTTTGTTTTAGGGCTTATAAAGTTGTTTAAGATGCCAAATCCTTAAGAAGCATTTGGATATATGTGTTGTGTGTGTGTGTGGAGTAGATTATTTTGCATAAAATAGGGAAAAAAGAGTACATTAAATAAAAATCAAATAATTTGTTGCCTTCAAGATAAATGAACATTTGTATATGTTGGTCGATCCATCCTAAATTGATGGCATAAGATCCTTCTTGTCTTTAATCTTTGTGAAGTCAATAATATTTTAAGGGGGGAACTGAAATACCCCAAACCTTTTCCTAACCAAGATAGGATAATTCAATTAAATAGTATAATTAGTAGTTAATTTTTGAACTTGAGTTTGAACTTAGTTTAAAAATTTGATTTAGATAGTTTAGTTGAATAAAACAAATAAAAAATAAGGTAAGATTAGATACATTAATGTAATTAAATTAGTAAATATATTAATTGCAAATCAGATTTCAAATATGTCATCTAAATTACCCTTTTCTTCGACAACTCTTTTTGAAGTGAATTAAAATAATAAACCCTTTCCCAAACATCAATTTTAATTTCCTTTTCTTTCAAGTTTTAAATGAGATAAATATTTTAAGTTCAATTACTTAAATTTTAAAAGGCCCAAGTTTAACTGTTTAAGTCAAAATCTTATTTCCTTAAGTCTCATAAATTTTGAATTCATGTACCTATTTAAAAAAATCAGTTTTTAAACCTAAATTCAATTTAAATATTAGTTTTTTTTTTTTTGTAAACTGAACTTCTAAATTATATTTCTAAATTATGTTATTAATTTATGTAATATAAATTCTTAAATTATTTTCTAATTAGTTTTGATACTGAATATACTTATCCCTACCCTAAAAATATCTTTTATTCTTATCCCTTCTTTTTCTTTTCCTTCCCTTGCCTCTCCTTTCCTCTTTTCCTTCTCTTCTTTCTACGTCTTTCTTTCTTCTTCTATCCCTCTCTCCTTCTATTCTTTTTCTCAACAAAAATCAACTATAAAATCTCAATCTCAACAAGATCATAGGAGAAAATGAAGTTGGAAAACAAGATAGGTGTTAGGAATTAAGATAGGAGAAGCTACATCAACTAGGAAAAAGAAGCAGTAGTGAAGATCAAGAAGCTCAGGTTTGCCAAACATATTGTTGGGAATTTAGGGATCAATACGCAGCAGAAATATATTTTCGTTTTCAAATAAAATGAACCCTAAATTCTCAATTGCGGATCCATGTGATTCAATCAAATTAAAACGCATAGATTACCTTTTGATGCTTTAAAATACTGGAAATTCGGATATGAGATGTTGTGTAAGCCCTCATTCTCTTAGCAACCTGAATTCGATTTCGAAAATTAGAGTCGGAAATCGAAACCCTAAAAGAATACTCTAGGACTAGCTAGACCTGGAAACTCTAAGTCCGGCAATCCCGAGAATGAAACCTCGAAACAATAGATATGAGTGAACTCCCTAATATAGCCCTAAATAATTTATCAAAACATAAAAAGATCATATTTTAGAGCAATTCATTCGTTTTGGATGCGATTGGGATCTGTTCTGGAAAACCGATCCTTGGGACTCGAAAATAGATAAATAATATATATGACTCATTAAAACAGAAATTTAATAAGGAATTCAAAAATGTAATTATAATAATTTTTTGAGTTATAAAAATTATGGTTATAGCCTTTTTATCGTATTTTCATTACTACCGGTAATTTAATTATCTAATAAACTTTTTTATTTCTTTCACACTATTGACTACATATAATCACCTATACCCTATACTTACATCCTTATAACTTATTCTTATGATCTCACATCATTTTTCTTACATTTTCCTTTGCAATACAACTTTTACTACTTAAATTACTTATTAAATTTGAAATTTATTACACAAATTAAATCAACACAACTCTCTATCTCTCTCTCCTTCCAAGACCGGTGCCCCCCACCCCCCTGTACGTGCCTAATTTTGTTTCATTTTTTTCCAATTAATTATTTACACAAAACCCTAATTTTTTTTTCTCTTATATAATATCTCTTTCACCTTTCACTTTCTCTCATTTCTCACATAAATTAACTTTTGGAAAGTCTTTTTCTCTCCCTCTCTTCTCTCTTGTGCCGTGAGCTCCCTCTCCCACACACACACACATACACACGCACATACAGATAATTTTTCTTCAAGTTTTCTTGCTCCACACATCTAAATAGGTAATAGATCTTGATCCTACCACACTAAAACTTGTAATGGTAAGAACATACATGTGTGATTCTACTAAAATCCCCATAAGCTTTATGCTAGGGATGTAGAAACACTTAAACATGAGATCCTTGCCATCACTATGTCGTGGATCTTCATATTAAAGTTTCCTTACTATTATTTTGCTATATTATTGGTAAATGTTGTTCTTATAGATATTTTGTATATATACTCTTTCTTTAAACTCATCTACATGTTATCTATATTGCATTTGCATCAATGACATGAGTAATATAGTAGATCCATTTGTTTAGAATACTTAAATGCCATAGTTACTTGTCTTACATACACAAAAGATTTGCAATATGATAGTCTTAATTAAGGTGTTGCCAAAACTCAAGATCTATTTTGTTTCATTTGAAAAAATGATTTTTGAAATTCGGATCTTGAGAAATAACCATTTAGGAAACCTATTTTCCAACTCCAAAATGAAGATCTTACATGTAAAATGAAGGGCTTAGGTGATAGGTATCATAAAGGAGTAATTTTTATAAGATGAGCTTAGTTTTACAAAGAGAAATTTTCAAAACAAGAAAATTACAAAAGTTAAGTTAAAGCTATGTCTCAACACCAACAACAAACTTAAAATTGGTAACTAGGGTGAAATGCTAAGTAAACACCTATTTTCCAACCGTAAAACAAGAGTTTTATTAAAGAAATGAAAGCCTTAGGGTAGGTTTGATTAGGACTTAATTTTAGAAAGATTAAATAAGTTTTACACAATAAATAATCTCTAAAGCAAGTTTCAAAATTCGGATATAAAAATGACCCCCATTTAAACACCTATTTCCAAATGCTAAAATGAGGATTTTAATAGAAAAATAGATGCCTTAGGGAATAGATGTAATAGAGAATTGATTTTGATAAGAGTAAATGTATTTTATCAAAGTATAAACCTAAAACAAAGGAAAGGTTTCCAAACATAGATCAATCAATTTTTTCATTTTCTAAAATTGTGTAAAATTCGTCACTAGGCAAAACCCCTATTTAAACATCTATTTTCCAACTCCTAAGTGAAGAATTTTATTAAAATAATGAAGGTATTGGGCATATAGGTCATCAAGGCTTTATCTTAGTAAAAATATGGATGATTTTCAAAGAGATAAAACTAGTTTTTTTCAACCAAGTGTTCTTAAAGTTGTTGCAAAGTAAAGGTTTTCCAAAAATTCTTTTTGACAAAAAATCATTAAGGATACACATATAGATAGCTCATATCATTCCATTCATGATAATAACTTGTAGATATTGCATGCACATATGGTATACTTGGTATAAATAATGCAATTAGCACAAAACAATTTGGGAAATAGAATTTTTAGCTACTAATCAGATTTGATCCGAGCTTTCCAAGACCTAAAATTTTTCAAAAATTAAGAATAACATCATAAATAGATAGATCTTTCGAAGTAGATAGAAATCGATAGCTTATTTGCGAAATTCCGAGTTAAAATGGCCAAGTTATGGTTGTTTCAAATTGGAATTTCCAGTTACCACGAAAATTACGAACTTAAGAGTTTTTATTTAATAATTTGGAATTAGTTACGGTGTGAAATACTCATTTTGGTGACTTTAAATAGGGAGAATTCTTGTTTCCAGAGTACTACTATTAGAGACCGGTGTCCATGGCTGAGTGAGTTCACTTTTCTTAAATTACATGCTTATGATTGTGCTTGTAATGATAGTGGCATTAGAAATAGATAAGATAAAATGGGAATGCGCATATGATTTCTATTTGGTTGAATTGATGTTAAGAATAGCGAAATTGAAATTGCTATAAATATATGTATGATTTAGTATAGAATTAAAGTATCTGAATCTTTATGATCGCTTATAATTCACTTAAATGATATGCGATGACTATGTAAACTAAATTGCCCATACATATCATATATTGAGTCACATTACATTTTTGTGGGAAGAAGGCATAATAGTTAGTCAACGAGTGGGCCTGAAAACTCGAATGTTGCCATGGAATGGCCTGAATTAAAATGGAAGTGGAGTTGGCACTTGAATTAACTACATACTAAATGAGTGAGTGGGCACCTGAATCAACCACTATATATAAATGAGAAAAATTGAAATCTATGGTCGTATAGGCCTGAAACACCAAATCTCGAATGGAAAGCGTAAATCCATTCAACATAAGACTCCCATAGAGTCTTATGTATTGTATGCTTACGTGCTTGTGCATTTCATATGAGTGTTTAATATAACTTGCTTGCCTCATTGTTGGATTGAGTAATTAATTTTTTTTGGAAGTGAAGCTCACTAAGCTAGCATAGCTTATACCCCATAGCTTCTTTTTGATGCAGTTCCCGTACATATGGTTGTGTTCCTAGACTTAGCCCAATCAAGTAATGCAAAGTTAGGAGTTTCCCTTAGAAGTTTATGATTAGCTTTGTATAAGCTTTCGTAGGAAACCTTAAACGCTCGAGTTGTTAATAAAAACTAATATCTTGACTTATTATTTTGTGGGGGAATGCCCATTAGTATTTTGTAAATGATCCTGAGATATCTATGGTTTATATTTTTATGCTTATTCTATCAAGTTGAACTATCTATCTCCAACTGCATATGTATTCTATTATCGTAAGGGAACGCCTTGCATCTAATACAAGACTTTTGAATGACCATGGTAGTGATTCCTAACTCTCGTTTAGCATGTGGTGGACTATTACGTTTAGAGTATACTTTGGAGTGTGACAGTTTAAATTGGTATCAAAGCAACAAAAATGTAAAGCATGGCAATAGAATTAAAAAAAAAAACTTAAAATGTGGAAATAGATAAATCTTAAGGTAAGAATGAAGTTAAAGTTGAAACTAACTAAAAATCTTTTCTTGGTATAGGTATCCTTAGGAGAAACCTGGGAAAGAGCCAAAATGTTTCTAAAAGAGACTGGTGAAACATTTGTGGACTACAGATTAAGATTGAGAACTTTTTGTGAGGATTTCGCTTTGGCCGAGAGACCTAGGACTCTAAGAGAAATGTATGTAATATGGAAAAGAGGCCTTATAGTATATTAGGTGGGAAATGATAGTTGATCGAATTAGACATGATCTTAGAAGGAGGAGAAGATGGTCAATGTTGGAAACAATCTATGTTGTGGAGAGAATCATGGTAGATTATGGAAATGAACCAATGTTAAGAGAGGCCACTTTTATCTTAAAGAAGGAAGATAATCCCCCATACCTTGACTTTCGAGTATGGAGGAGCATTAGACCCTTGTATGTGTATCCCCACGATAACTTGATGACCCATAGGGAATGGCTTGAAGCAGATGCGAACAATCACTTCTATTGGCAAGGAATATATCTAGACTTTTTACCGACACTTGTAGAGATTCAGGCCCCACCTCCTAGTGACGTAAGCATGTAGTTAGGGAATGCCCCAGTAGAGGAAAACCATGATGAGGATGAAAGTAAGGAGGAAGAGGACCCCGAGGAAGACCCGAACTGAGTAGATGAGGAAGAGAATTAAACGCGTCAACCGGCTAGAATTGAGGAAGATCCAGGCGACAAACTAAACCTGCTCAATCCGAATCTTGATCAGGATCTGCAAATCCTAGATAGCCACAAGGTAGAACCCGAATTTGATTCTAGTCTTTAGAGAGACATATATGAATATGGAGAAGACCCGAGAGTGGCAAGTGAAACACTCATTAATTCTATAGAGAATGAAAATTCTAAGAGATCATGATGAGAGAAGCCCAAGAGAATGTTAGAAGGATTTGGGAGGAAACTAGAGGAGATGATAATAGAAGAGAATAGAGAGGTGGAAGATAGGATCAAAGAAGAAGAAGAAGAAGAAGAAGAGGAGAGGAGAGGACTCGAGCAGGAGAACGAACATGGCCACCTAGAAGGAGAAGGATGATGTAAGGGAATATTTGAGCCTATTTGTTAGGAGAGATGATGAGTTCTTTAGTGGAGATCGTCCTTCGACCCCTACCCAGGGAGACTCCTAGGAGAGAAGAAAGTAGTGATGGCGAGCATGACCCACAGCAGTCCAACAAAAATTTTGTAATAGGCAATAGGGATGCCAAGTTGCCTTAGTGATGTCCTTAGGCGATTTTAGTGTGTTTTGTCTTTTGCTTCTTGTTTCTTGTTTTTGCTTCCTCAGCTTAGTAAGAAGTTGTAATTTTGATAGGTCTAAGTTAGTCAAGTAACATGGTTTTCATGTTTTGTAAGCTCAATGTAAGAGACTCGACCAAATGTATGACCTCGGTATGATCAAATGGAATCTTATATGTATTTATTTAAAGAAGGAAGTTTCGTTTTTAACAAATGACATAAACAAGAATGTAGCTAATAAAGAACATTATACACAATATACTCTTAGAGAACCATAATTAATAACAAGATACATGCACATCACTACATCCATTGCATTATTATGATTGATTTCTTTTGCTTGATTTCATAAATTAAGTTATGATTTGAATTCTACAATTTGATATTATAAATCAAAATTTCTTGACCTAGATTGCATGATTTGAAATTTATTATGATTCGTTGAAATTTCAATTGCTTATTTGATTTCCGAGATTTGTGAATTAAGTAATTGAGACATAACTTAAGGAAAATCTTGGAACCTACATAGTAATGTACAAAGAATGAACTCAAAAATCAAAATCGTGAACAAGAAAATTCCCTGTAGAAGCAAATAACCAACCTACTTTACCAACAAAACCAACAAGGGTAGCACCCTAAACCCAATGGATGAGGAATGCAATTGAACAACTAGCTAATCTTGTAAACACATTCATCAAAATCCAAACAAAAAACAAAACCTAAATCAAAGCCAAAGTGTGCAGAATTCCGCACTACCACCACCGCACCTTACCAAAGACCTCCTCAAAGCTCTTTACCATATTTCATAAAGAGTAACCGGTATTTTGATAGAACCTTTGGTAAACCCGATGAAGCCAAAAATTGGTTGGCTCAAATTGAGAGATCTTTTGCGGCTTAAGAGGTTCCACCATACCTTCAGTAGACTATGGACTTACATGCTTAGATGCAATGCTAGAATATGGTGGGAATCGAGGAAAAGGAATTTAGTACCCCCGATCGCTTGGGAAGCTTTTTGTTAGGAATTTTTGGAAAACTATTTCCTTTCTAGTTTGAGGGTGAGACATAGTGTAGATTTTTTGCACATGAAGCTAAAAAGAAGAATTGTTGAGCAATATGGAACAAAGTCTACTCACCTTCTACAATATGCGCTTGAATCTTTCAGAGATAGTGAAGAACTGAAGAGACAAGTGCTCTTAGGAAGTCTAGATGAAGACCTAATGATTAAGTTGGAAGAAGTCGGATGGAAAGCTAATCTAGAGTTAGTAGAAAAAGGCTTAGATAATTGAAGAAGCAAGGAAATGGAAGTCTCAAATGCCGGAAAAGAAATATTTTGAGAAAAGGCCATCTGATGCCTCAAGTGCAGGATTCAACGGCAAGAGATGCAAGCCTTCCTATGGATTCTGAGGAAGTAGGAGTGTAACACCCAATCCAAGGGTAGAAGAAGGAGTGGAAGTCGTGCCATGTTAGATATGCATGGAATGAGACTCTACATTTTCGAAAAATAGTGGATGGTAGAGGAAGAAGATGGTGATGAGATGGAATTGGCAACCTTAGACCAAGATAGAGAGTATGATGCCGGTTTAGTCACAGAGCGTATAATGGTGAATAGAAGTGAGGCCTATGTGTTGTTTTATACTGGAGCAACACACTCATTCCTCACTGCTAGTCTGGCTAGACAACTCAAATTACCAATAGCCACCACCACCTCTAGTCTACGAAGCAAGACACCAACAGGAGGTGTCGTGTCAGGGAAATACAAGGACACCCCTTTAAAGATGATCTGATAGTGTTAGAGATGAGTAAGTAAGAAGTAATTCTCGGTATGAGCTGGTTAACCATGGTTAGAGCTATTGTGAATTGCTGAAAGAAGATAGTAAGCTTTAATGATCAATACGGGAAAGAAGTAGAGTTTGTTAGAGAGACCCCAATCCCTAGAGTAAATGGGTTAAATTCTTTTGAGTTAATGATGGAGGATGAAGACATAATGCCTATTGAGGATGCCTCTGATAAGGAAGAATCACAGGAAATAAAAGATATACCCGTTGTGGATGAGTACTCGGATGTATTTGCCTGGGTTACCCCCGAAGGTAGAGATTGATTTTGAAATGGATTTTGCTCCGAATACAGAATCATTATCAAAGGCACCTTACTAGATGGTGCTGGTGGAGCTAAAGGAGTTGAAAAATCAGTTGCGAGAACGCTTAGATCAAAAGTTCATAAAGCCTAGTATGTCGCCATGGAGCGCGCCCATTCTATCTGTGAAGAAGAAAGATGGATCTTTGAGGCTATGTATCGATTATCATGAGCTCAATAAGTTACAATTAAGAATAGATACCCTTTTGCCTAGGATTGATGATCTATTCGATTAGTTGCAGGGAGCGCATGTTTTCACACATTGAATTACGCTTTGGTATCACCAATTAAGTGTAAAACCCAAAAACGTGCCAAAGACAGCTTTTGTATCAGACATGGGCACTATAAATTTTTGGTGATGTCTTTTGGTTTGATTAATGCACCAGCTGCATTCATGGATCTTATGAATAGAGTTTATAAACCACTCTTTGTAAGTGTGTAATAGTCTCATCGACGACATTTGATCCACTCAAAGAGTGAGAAGCAACATGAGGAGCATCTAGGATGGAGTTGCAAGCTTTAAGAGAAAATAAGCTATACGCTAAATTGTCTAAGTGTGACTTTTGGCTAGATCGAATATCCTTTCAAGGGCATGTTGTGTAAAAAAAAGGTATCTCGATCGGCCTTGAGAAGATCAAGGCTATAGTGGATTGGAAACAACCACAAATAGTAACCGAAGTAAGAAGCTTTTTGGAATTAGCTAGCTATTGTCGCAAGTTTGTAAGGGATTTTTTTTTTTTTTTTTGGAAAATAGTTAAGCCCTTAACTCAATTAACATAGAAGAATGAGAAATTTGTATGGACAGATACGCGGGAGCAGAGTTTCCAAGAATTAAAACAACGGTGGGTATCGGCACCAATCTTGGTTTTGCCAGACCCGGAGAAATCTTATACGGTGCATAGTGATGCTTCAAGAAATGGCCTTGGATGTGTACTGATGTAGGAAGGAAAAGTCACTTCTTATGATTTCTGGTAATTAAGACCACCTGAGCAGAACTACCCTACTCATGATTTAGAGTTAGCCGCAGTGGTTTTTGCTTTAAAACTTTGGAGGCACTATCTACATGGACAAAGATGCAAGAATATATACAAATCATAAAAGCTTTAGGTATTTGTTTACACAAAAGGAGCTAAATATGAGGCAAAGAACATGTTTGGAGTTGATCAAAGATTATTATCTAGGAATTAACTATTGTCCGAGAAAGGTAAATGCAGTTGCGGATGCTCTAAGCCATAAGAATTATGGAGAAGTGGTTACATTGATCACAAGCCAAAAAAAACTAATAAGAGAATTTGAGAAGTTGAAGATTGAATTCATTGGACAAAGTATGGAATTGGAGATAGCCAATTTGGTTTTGGAACCGACCTTAGTTAAGAGAGTGAAGGAGGCTAAAAAATATGATGAAGTAATATAGAAGGCAGTTCAGGAAGGAAAATACTTTGACTTTGTAATAGATGAGGATGATGTGGTTAGAATGAAAGGACGGCTATGTGCACCGGAGGATGAGGAGTTGAAGAAGGAAATTATGAGTGAAGCCTACAACTCCGGCTATATTATACCCCCGAAGGTACCAAAATGTACCAAGGCTTGAAAAGCCACTACTAGTGGAACGGTATGAAGAGCGATATAGCCGAGTATGTCATGGAATGTACAGTTTGCCAACAAGTGAAGGTAGAGCACCAAAGTTCAAGAGGAATGTTAAAGCCTTTGCCTATCCCTGAATGGAAATGGGATCAGATATCCATGGATTTTGTGTGTGGTTTTCAAAGACTTCAAAAGGTTGTGATGTAGTGTGGATGATTGTGGATCGATTAACCAAGTTAGCACACTTTTTGCCAATCAATATCACATACTCTATGGACAAAATAGCTAAGATCTACATTCAGAAATAGTGTGGCAACATGGTATACCCTCGAGAATTATATCAAATCGAGATCCAAGGTTCGTATTTAAGTTCTGGACAAGTCTACAAAAGATTTTAGGTACAAGCTACATTTTAGCACCACTTATCACCTTCAGACCGATGGACAGTCTGAGTGAACAATCCAAACCCTAAAAAACCTGTTGAGAGCATGTGATTTGGAATTCTATGGAAGCTAGAATAGTCACGTACTGCTAATTGAGTTTGCTTAAAATAACAATTATGACTCGACCATTTAGATGCTACCCCTAAGAAGCCTGGTAGGGACGGCGTGGTAGGTCACCTTTGTTTTGAGATAACATAGAGAAGCTTACTATTAGGCTAGGCTTGATACAAATGGTGGCTAATAAAGTGAAAATTGTACAACAAAAGGAGAAAGAAACTCAAGACGGGCAAAAGAGTTAGGCAGATTTGAAGGACAATCAACTGGGTGATCATGTGAACTTGAAGGTGAGTACTATTAGGAGTATACGAAGAACGTACAGAAGGAAAGTTAAGCTCGAAATACATTGGACCCTTTGAGATACTGGAAAGAGTTAGAGATCTGGCATATCGAGTTACCCTGCCCCTGAATCTATCGGGAATGCATCACGTGTTCCATGTCTCAGTACTAAGGAAATATGTGCCCGATGGAAAGAATCACGGAATTGGGACCCATCCAGTTGAAGGAAAGCCTCACCTACGAGGAACATCAAGTGAAAATCTTAGATGAGAAAATGCAAGGGTCGAGTAATAAAGAAATCTAGTAAGTGAAAATATTATAGAGGAATCACGCATTTGAGGAGGCAACCTGGGAGGCAAAAGAGGAAATTTGAAGAAAGTACTCCAAGTTGATTCAAGAAAGGGGTACATAAGTTTCAGATTTGAGGAAAAAACTCTATTTAAGGTGGGTAGGTTGTAAGCCATCGTTTTCTCAGCAACCTAAACTCGGTTTTGGAGATTAGAACCAGAAACCGAAACCCTAAAAGAATACCCTAAGGCTAGTTGGACCTGGAAACCCTAAGTTCGACAATCCTGAGAATGAAACCCCGGAACAATAAAAATGAGTTAGCTTAAGAATATAGCCCTAAATAATTTATCAAAACATAAAGAGATCAGACTTTAGAGAAATTCATTCATTTCGAACCCGATCGGGATCTGTTCTCGAAAACCAGTTCCCGAGACTCGAGAATAGAAAAATATTATATATGACTCTTTAGAACCAGAATTTAATAAGGAATTCAAATATATAAATTTTAAGAATTTTTTGGCTTATAAAAATTATAGTTATAGCTTTTTATCGTATTTTCATTACTACCGGTAATTTAATTGTCTAATCTACTTTTTGATTTCTAATCACACTCTTCACAAGTACAACCACTTATATCCTATTCTTACATCCTTACAACCTATTCTTACAAACTTACATAATTTATTCCTTAAATTTACTTTTCCAATACATATTATTACTTAAACTACTTATTAAAATTTGAATTTTATTACACAAAACAAATCACACAACTCTCTCTCTCTCTCTCTCTCTCGACATTCAAAAGTGGCTTGACCCCCTCCCCCATATGCCCTCAAATTGTTTTATTTTTCTTCATTTTATTAATCACACAAACCCTAATTTCTTTTCCTATATAAACACCTTTATACTTCCACTTTTTCATTTTCTTTCTTTTTACAAAAAAATCAAACTTTGGAAAAGTTTTCTCGCCCTCTCTCCCTCTCTTGTGTTGCCATGAGCCCCCTTGCCTAGACACACACACTCTTCTTTTCCTTCAAGTTTTCTTACTCCATACACTAAATAGGTAATAGATCTTGACCCTACCACAATAAAACATGTAATGGCAAGATCATATATGTGTGGTTCCATTAAAATCCCCATGAGCTTTATGCTAGGGATGTGGAAACGCTTAAGCATGATATTCTTACCATCATAACGTTGTGGATCTTTTTATTTAAGTTGTTTTACTAATATTTTGCTATTATTGTTATATGTTGTTCTTATAAATATTTTGTGCATATATTCTTTTATTACTCTCATCTACATAATGCTCATATTTCATTTGCATCCATGACTTGCATGACATAATAGATCCATGAGTTTTGAGTACATAAATGCCATTAAAACTTTGTTTTATGTGAATAAAGACTTGTAGTAATATAATAATAATGAGGATACGCCTAAAAGTTCAAGACTTATTTTAGTTTCAACAAAAATGATTCTTGGAAATTCGGATGGAAAAAGTCACCTATTTAGAAAAGCTATTTTCCAACTCCACAATGAAGACTTTATATTTAAAATGAAGGGCTAAGGGATAAGTATCATAAAGGAATGATTTTTATAAGTTGAGCTTAGTTTTACTAAGAGAAAATTTTCAAAAACAAGAAAAAGTTTATAAAAGAGAAGTTAGAACTTGTTTGAACCCCAATAAAAACTTGAAATTCGTAACTGGCGTGAAATACCAAGTAAACACCTATTTTCCAACCTTAAAACAAGAGTTTTATTAAAGAAATGGAAGCCTTAGGGAGTAGATTTGGTTAGGACTTAATTTTAGCAAGACTAAATGAGTTTTCCCCAAAGAATAACCTTAAGACAATGTAGCAAAATTCGGATCTAGAATGACCCCCACTTAAAAACCTATTTCCAAATGCTAAAATGAGAATTTTAATAGAAAAAATAAAAGCCTTAGAGTGTATAGGTAGTCAAGACTTAATTTTGACAATAATAAATGGATTTTATCAAAGTATAAACTTAAAACAAAGGAAAGGTTTCCAAACATAGATCAACAATATTTTCATTTCCTAAAATTGTGTAAATTTCGTCATTAGGCAAAACCTCTATTTAAACATCTATTTTCCAACTCCTAAGTAAAGAATTTTATTACAATAATGAAGGTATTAGGTATATAGGTCATCAAAGCTTTATCTTAGTATAAATATGGATGATTTTCAAAGAGATAAAGCTAGTTTTCCTCTAAGTGTTCTTAAACTTGTTGCAAAGTATAGGTTTTCCAAAAATTATTTTTAACAAAAAATCATTAAGGATACACATATAGATAGCTCATATCATTCCATTCATGATAATAACTTATAGATATTGCATGCACATATAATATACTTGGTAGGAACAATGCAAGTTTCACAAAACAATTTCGAAAATGCAGTTTTTAGCTACTGATTAGATCTGATCCGAGCTTTCCAAGACCTAATAGTTTTCAAAACTTAAGAATAACATCATAAATAGATAGATCTTTTGAAGTAGATAGAAATCGATAGCTTATTTGCGAAATTCAGAGTTAAAATGGCCAAGTTATGACTATTTTAAGCTGGGATTTCCATCTACCACGAAAATTACGAACTTAAGAGTTTTTATTTAATAAATTGGAATTATTTATGATTTGAAATACTCATTTGGGTATTTCTTTCATTTAGGTAACCTTGAATCGAAAGAATTCTTGTCTCTGGATTGCTACTACTAGAGACTGGTGTCCATGGCCGAGTGAGTTTACTTTCTTTAAATTACATGCTTATGATTGTGCTTGTAATGGTGGCATTAGAATTAGGACAAGATAAAATTGAATGTGCTTGTGAATTCTACTTAGTTGAATTGATGATAAGAATTGAAATGACAATTGTTATAAATATATGTATGATTTAGTATAGGATTGAAGTGTCTGAAATCTCTATGATCGCCTATGATTCACTTAAATAATATGCCATGGCCATATAACTAAATTGTCCATGCATAACATATATTGAGTCACATTACATTTGTTATTATACCTTTATGAGAAAAAGGCATCATAGCTACGCAACGGGTGGGCTTGAAAACTCGGATAACGGCGCGGGGTCGCTTAAATTAAAATAGAAGTGGAGTAGGTACTTGAATCAACTACATAATTAATGAGTGGGTGGGCACCTAAAACAACCACTAAATAAATGAGAGAAAAATTAAAATCTATGGTCGTATGGGCCTGGAACACCTAACCCCAAATGTAGAGCGTAAATCCATTCAACATAGGACTTCCAGAAAGTCTTATGTATTGTATGCTCACGTGCTTATGCATTTCATATGAGTGTTTAATATAACTTGCTTGCCTCATTGTTGGATTGAGTATTTTGTATTTTTTGGAATTGAAGCTCACTAAGCTAGCATAGCTTATACCCCCATAGCTTCTTTTTGATGCAGTTCCCGTACATATGGTTGCGTCCACAAACTTGGCCCAATCAGGTAATGCGAAGTTAGGAGTTTCCCTTAGAAGTTTATGATTAACTTTATATATGCTTTCATAGGAAACCTTAAATGCTCGGTTGTTAATAAAAACTAATATCTAGATGTATTATTTTGCGGGGGAATGCCCCTTAGTATTTTGTAAATGATCTTGAGATACCTGTGGTTTATGTTTTTATGCTTATTCTATCAAGTTGAACTATCTATCTCCAACTGCATATGTATTCTATTGTCGTAAGGGAATGTCTTGCATCTAATACAAGACTTTGGAATGACTGTGGTAGTGATTCATAAGTCTTGTTTAGCATGCGGTGGACTGTTACGTTCAAGGTACCTTTTGAGGCATGACACTCTCACTTAAATCTGACTAATACCTATAGTGATGCTCAATGCATAAGCGACATCTGTCAAATGTATAACATGACATACATGATGGAACCAATAGTAGAAGCATATGGAATCTTACCCATGCGTTCCCATTTTTCCTTCGAAGTAGACATTGAGTCTTACTCAATTTAATTCCATGCGATATTTGGAGAAATCCTCTCTTAGAATTTCATACTAAATCTTTTTAATACTTTGTCAATGTATGCACTCTGACTTAAGTAATGGTCCTTTTAGATCTATCTCTATAGACCTAATGCCTAGGATATAGGCATCTTCACCTAAGTCCTTCATTAGCAAAATTTCCTAACCATGTTAGACATTTTGTAATGTAGAAATATTGTTTTCAATGAACAGTATATCTTCTACATAAAGCATCAAGAAAACTATTGTGCTCCACTAACCCTTTTTGTAAGCAAAAGGTTCATCTTCATTCTTGAAGAAAACAAACTATTTGATTACTTCATCAAAACGAAGATTTTAACTCCAAGATGCTTGCTTCAGTCCATAAATGGATCTCTGAAACTTGCAAACCTTATGTGAATTCCCCAGACTGTCAAAACCCTAAAGTTGTGTCATGTACACAACCTTAATGAGGTTTCCATTTAAAAAGGCAGTTTTGACATCCATTTACCATATCTCGAGTCATAATATGTAGCTAGAGCAAAAAGAATTCTCACAACTAAGCATGACTATAGATAAAAGGTTTTGTCATAGTTTATACCATGAGTTTATTTAAAACCTTTTGCAACTAGTCATGCTTTTGTAGGTATGCACTTTACCATCCATGTCAATTTTCTTCTTGAAACCTATTTACACCCAATAGTTTTAACACCATCAAGTGGATCAATCAAAGTCTAAACTTGATTATCATACATGGATTGCATTTCTGATTTCATGGCTACTAACCATTTCTCAGAGTCAGGGCCCTCTATTGCTTCATGGTAAGATGTGGGCTCATCTTGATCTATGAGCATTACATCACGATTGTCAGTGATGAGAAATCCATATCTCTCAGGCTCATGATGAATCCTCTTAAACCTACGTAGGCTTTCAACTAATGGTTCAGGCTCATCAATTACTTTTGAGTCTGATTGAACATCCATCATGGGAGCTATGTTAGTTTGTGGCTCTCGAACTTCTTCGAGTTTTATTTTACTCCCACTGTTTCCTTTAGAGAGAAATTCTCTTTCTAAAAAGTGACAATTACGAGCAACAAACACTTTGTTCTCAAATAGGTTGTAGAAGTTATATCCTTTTGTTTCTTTTGGATATCCACAAACAAGCATTTATCAGATTTGGGTGCCAACTTGTTAGACACTTGACATTTGACATATGCATCACAGCCCCATACCTTTGGAAAAGACAAACTAGGATGTTTCCCATTCCATAACTCATATGTGTCTTTTCGACTGATTTTGATGGAACCCTGTTCAATATAAATGCAGTAGTTTCTAGGGTATACCCCCAGAAGGATATTGGAAGGTCTATTTACTCATCATTGATCGAACCATATCTAATAAGGTTCGATTTCTCTGTTCAGAAACACCATTCCATTATGGTGTTCTTGAGTTAGTTGTGAGATTATCTCACAATCCATAAGATAGTCAGAAAAATCTTGGCTTAAATATTCACCACTAGATCTAATCGAAGTGTTTTAATATTTTTACCAAGTTGATTTTGAACTTTTCAAAAGATTCAGATTTATGCTTCATTAGGTGCACATATCCATATTTACTAAAGTCATCTGTAAAAGTAATGAAGTACAAATAACCTCCTCTAGCAGGTGAACTCAATGGTCCACATACATCTGTATGTATGAGGCCCAACAAGTCAGTAGCTCTCTCACTTTGTCCAGTAAAAGGAGCCTTCGTCATCTTACGCACAAACAAGATTCGCATGATTCAAAATCAAATGAATCTATAAACTCATCTTTATAAAGCTTTGATATGCGTTTCTAGTTAATGTGTCCCCAAACAACAATGCCAAAAGAAAGTCGGATTCAAATTGTTAGATTTGAATCTTTTGGTATTTATATTATAAATGGACTTATTATTAGATTCATCAAAGTTTAGAACATAGAGACCGTTCATTAAATGAGCAAATCCATAAAAGATGTCTCCATGATGGATAGAGATTGTATTATTCTCAATAACAAATCTAAAACCATCCTTGTCTAAACATGAAACTGAAATAATATTGCTGCTCATAGCAAGCACATGGTAATAGTTACTTAAAATTAAATAAGTCCAGAAGACAAAGTTAATTCAAAATTTCTTACGGCTAATGCAGCAACTTTTGCTCCATTAGCCACACGTAGGTCCACTTCGCCTTTTTTCAAATTTTCTACTTTACTTGATACCCTACATATTTACACAAATGTGAGAGCTACATTTGGTATATAATACCAATGATGTAGAAGTAGATAAATTGAACGTTTAACATAAATACCTAAAGAAGTTGTCTCACTACCCTTCTTCCTTTTTAGATCCTTTAAGTATAGCTTGCAATTCCTCTTCCAATGACCTGGTTCATTGTAGAAGAAGCAAACCCCTTCCTTTGGTGGTTTAGCCTTAGGTCGGGTTTTAGGCCTTTTAGCTTTGGTCTGACCTTTTGCTTTGCCCTTTCCCCTGCCATTAGCTTTCCACTTTTTGCCTTATCCCTTTTGAACCATTTCTTTAAGGTGTATGATCATATCATACCTTTATGTCTTCCATTTGCTGAAGCTCAAGATGCATAGTGGCAAGTATGATGCAAGTCACATCCAAAGAGTCTTCTTATGCTTATTATATCCATTCATTTCAACTCTTGGAGCATCAGCAGCAGGTTCATTAGAGATTGGTTCATCAATAACATAAAACTTCCTTTCATGCTAAGAACAATTCTTAAGTTTTGATGCCAATCAAGGAAGTTTGTGGTATTCATTTTTCTTTTCCAAGAATTGATCACAAGGTTGTATTGTTTGTTGCTATAATCTATATGTAGAGGTATGCAAAGTTAATTATCCTTATATAAGCCATTTTACATGCTTTCACTGTTTTATCAAATTAATAACCTCAAATATTAATTTGGAAACCATTTTAATAACAAAGTCTTTTTTAGTGAAATAAGATCCATGTTTCACCAAATATTGAGTAGCTGTGCATGATCAAAATTTAGTTATTTAGGTAGGAAACCCTTTCCAATTACATCATATGTAACTAATTATGGGATTGACATCACATGTCCCGCCTACCATCCCATTCAATGCCATAGGCCCAACATTTTGATAGCCTATTTAAGTCTAACAATTATGACATGTGAATAGCACTATTATTCACCCTATCTAATAGGATAGTCTATTGCACCCTACTTTGATAAATCTACAATTGGACGATCTAAGCCTTGACAAATGTGAACCATGGAAGGCATTTTATGACTTAATATTATGTGAGGGATCTTAAAAAAGGTGATATGTCATATCGCTTTCATATTTGATTGATAATAAGCATGTTAGGTTGTAAACATGGTATCACATACATTTACGCATATCATCATTATTATAACATGCTTATAAAAAATAAAATTGTGTCATAGTATGGCTCTTAATCTATATTGATCTTCATAAGCCAATATGAAGATCAATGGTGCAAACCTAAAGTCTTCATGGCATCTTATGTCTTCATTACAATAATGAAAAAATAAAAAAGATTTCTATTACTACTTAGCAAAAAACTAAATTACAATAAAATAAAAACAACACGTAGGCCGTATTTATAAAATTACAACCCATTAAAAGAAAATGAATAAAACCTGCCAATCACATAGGTTTGGGGCCATGCTAATGTACCATTATGTAAATAATCACACATAATAAACATACATAAAACTTATAAACACTTCAAAAGCACATTTTATGTTAAGTATCAATAATTAATGCTTATAGAGTTTAAGACATGCACTATGCAGGGGTCAAGGGGACAAAGTCCCCTTATAGTGGTCTCGTTAGCTGATTAGCAGGTAGGGGTCAAGGGGACGCGTCCCCTGTAGGGTTTCAGGGATAGTGTCCCCTATAGGGTTTCAGAGGCGGTACCCTTGAAACCTAGACAAAAAACTAAATCTGAGTAAGGGAAATCCTTTTGAAAAATTGAAACTCCCTTTTCAAAACCCTTTAAAACTGTTTTTGAAACATCCATGAAAATCCGTTCTTAAAACTCAAAAAGTGCTTATCAAATGAACAATTTTTTTTTTAAAAACAATCTAAGATTTGTTAAACAATTGAATCATATAATATATATAAAAGACCCAAAGAATTTCCTACTGATGTTTTTGGACGTCTAAAATAAGAATAATGTGATGCTTTTCGCAGATTTGCATCTGCTAGGATGAAAAACTGTTTTTTTTTTTTTTTTATCGAAAGAGCATTCTAGATATATAAAAACCAAACATTTCAAAAAAATTTAAAATCAGATGCAAAAGAAATCCAAAAGAAACACCCTTGATGAACTCCGACTAGACCTAAACAGATGCAGATTAGCGCAATATTCATAAACAAATCTAATTTTCTTTTAATTTATAATTCGTGTCCTATATCAGACGCATATCTCCACATGGAACATAATTTGATTTAAAAACATAGATCTGATCTGCTTTTAAATTCTTGCCACACAAACAAAATGAATTCGCTCGATTTCATAAAACGAACATGCAAACATACACGGATCTCATATGCATAAAACTTTTTCCATAGATCATACATATCAACATACATATATCATATGAAAATAATTTGATTTAAATTGCAAGTGGCTCTGATACCACTGTTAGGAATTTAGGGATCAATACGTACGAGAAATATATTTTCGTTTTCGAATAAAACGAACCCTAAATTCTCAATTGCGGATCCATGCGATTCAATCAAATTAAAATAGATAGAATTACCTTTTTCATGCTTTAAAATACTGGAAATTCATATCTGAGATGTTGCAAACGCGAACACCCTCTACTATATGCATACGAATGAATTGCCAATCGGATCTCTGTGTTGCTAGCACATAGGAACAATTCCTAATTATTGGGAATTTCTCTTAGTAGGTTTCTCACTTTTGAGTCACAGAGTTTCTCTGTAATTCTAATGTGATGGCAAACGTCTCTAAAAAACCCTAGAAGAGATCACTGTGTTCTATTTATAAGAATCTGTGCCATAGTCAACTGCCCTAATCTTATTAGGGATTTCAAAGGTTATTAAGAATTCCAAAAGACACATATAAGTTATTAGGAATTCCAAATGAAAAATTTCTTAAAAAATAATTGTAATTAATAATTATTTATTAATCTTAATCTTATTAAGATTAATAGATAATTAAATAGTATCCATATGGCCTAGGGCACATCACTAGCACATATAAGATAAGTTGTTTTCTTGTTTGGATTGTTTTATATGCATGTCTATGATGATTTAATACTAGTTAAAGATAGTGTTTAAGATAACTCTTGATATATACGTTTGTATAACAAAATTTGTATATGAATAGGATAGAGGTTTCATGATATGAATTGATGATATAAGATGAAATAACATGTATGTATATGTTGTAAGTTATGTTTTGAGCTTGTGTACTGTTATTAAGATGTTATATATTGAGTTTTGAGAACAAAATAAGTAGATAAATAGGTTAAAAACAACATGCTCTGTTTTCATATAAGAGCATAAGGGATACAGAAGAAGCTCTAATTAATCATGCTCCTTGTTTTTTCTTGAAAACTTTTGAATTCAACTCATTAGAGAAGAAACACGGCTAGAACATGACCAACACTATCCAGTCGTGCTTCTTTCTATTTTCTTATTAAGTGAAATTTTGGAACAACACCATTGGTACACGGCTAACCTTATTTGATCGTGCTTCTCTCTGATTTCTTCATTGAACTTAATTCCAAAAAAGCACGGATGAAACATGACTACTCTTATCTTATTGTCTTTCTCTCTAATCTTCAAATGCATTGCATGTTAAGCGAAACATAGGAGGAACCCGACATACCCTTTTTCGTTGTTCTTCTCACTGTTCTCCAATCCTTGAAGAGTGCAATGGGAAACATGACGAGTTATTTTTGGTCATGTTTCTCACCCAAAAAAGCTTGGGGCAAACACGACTCGTGTATCTACTCGTATTTGTAAGCACGACAATGTACCATCCGTTGTTTTTCCTTATTTTAAAAATAAAAGAAAAGAAAGAAGGAAAGATGAAATGAAACAGATAAATGATAGATAATATGATATGTAATTAGAAATGAGTCAAATAAATAAATAGATTTAATAGCTAATTAAACTTATCATATAAGTTAAGTATAAAATGAATTTAGTAACTAAACTAGGTTTAATTCATAGATTTTAGATATGAAGAGGACTAGTTAATAGACCTAAGTTTGATCTAAATCTTAAATATAAAATGGACTTAATTTAAGTTCAACACGACTTAATAAACTTTAATGAGTTGAAATGAATTAGATTGATTAAGTCTAATTAGCTTTGCTAACATTGATTTAATATAGACTTAAATAGAACTTACTTAGATTAATATGTTAGGTTAAACCTTAAATAATAGGGAGTATGTAGTTCCTAAAGTATGTTAAACCAAAATGATGTTTAATTAAAGATAATTTGATAAACAACGAAGAACTGTCCGTATGTTAGAGTGATAATCTTTGCAGCCGCAACGGGTTCCTACTTTTAAGTTTCATCAAATGAAAACACAAAATAAGTTTTTAATGAGAGTTTGATGTAGATGAATGGATAATTGAATTGCTTATATAGTTTAATTTCTTGAATAGATATTGTGGATAGTTGATCTATACTCTTATTCTATTTAGATTGTGGACATCATAAAAGGTATGTACTAATTTGCATGTTGATTGTTAGGATAGACATTTAAAATGAATTAAACTTAAAAACGACCTAATAATTGAGTGTTGCTTGTGGTTGTATTGTTTAATTTGGTTTAGGGAGTGACAACCTTGTCTAGAGCTGGGCAAGATAGTTAGGCACTTAGGTTACCCTTCGACCATGATGCAATGGTATGTCATGATGCAATGACAATTCATAGCTGTCTTAGTAGGTAGTTGATAGGACAAACAATATCAAAATAACGTCTACTTAGGCATAGAGTGATGTAGTATGGTATGACTCACGTTTATGGGATCGGTTGAGTCATATTATATTATAGATTAAGATAAGTAGAATGTGTAAATTTTTGTGAACTTTAGATGAAGCTATTTTTCCTTTTTAGTTAGATATAGGAGATATAAATATCTGAGCTGCTTATATCAACTCCTTGAGCAGCTGTTGTTGCTTGGGATCCCCAAATTCCTAGAGGCTAATTTGAAGTGTGAGTGTTCTAATGTTTCTTGTTTCATTTTTATTTAAAAATATACATTATTGATGCATTGCATTAGATTAAGTTCATATTTCATCTTGTGTGTGTTTATGTGGTTGTTGTACTGGGCTTCAACTCATTGCTTTCTTTTTTGGAGGTGTTGATTGACTTATGTTGATGGTGGTGATGTTGATGATGATGATTGAATTGGAAGTATGGGATGACTTGGGAGGAGTTTGTAACAAGTTAGGATTATTGGTTTTATTTTGTTTTATTTTGCTTAAGAACTGGATTCATATTTTTGGAAATTGTAATGATCTTTTAAGGGCATAGTTGTAGTGCCCATGTTTTGTAATGAGCTTTTAAAGTTTTGTCTTACCATCATAAAAGGTATGGGAGATCCTTGATAGCATGGTTTTGTTTATGGAACTTAATTTCCTCATGCGAGTAGATTATGAAAAGATTTTGTAAAGTTTATTCTATCACTATAAATCCAATTGTTTCTAGAATCTAATTGAATGATTTTGGAATTTAAGATTGGCTAGCAAATGTCCAAGATAAACACATCTATTAGCGAATGATTTTAGAATTTAAGATTGGCTAGCAAATGTTTAAGATAAACACATCTATTAAGGAAGTTGGTGTATAATATGTAAAGTATTATATGTGGCACTGTATATGCCTTGACGTAATTTTGGGCATTACAAAAACTACCTAGGAAAAAAATTAAATATAAAAGGAAACTTGTTTAAAGCTAATTCGAAGAAAACGGAGATGCATTTGAAAAGAAAAAACGAAGTCAAATGAACTTGCTCGAAGCAAAGCACGGGGGATGCTAAGTTTGTAAATACCCAGTTTCCTTCTCCATCTCAAAGAAGAAGAAGAATTAAGAGATTACCAAGAAACCTTTCGAAAAATGGATCAAAAGATTTTGCCAACTTCAATGTCAAGATTCTAGATCAAGCCTCAATTCTACCGTGGTTGAGTCTTTAATATAATCTGTTATATTTGTCATGTAGCAACAGATTAACTTATAGAATAATAAGGTTGATTGCAGATAATAATAAAAAGAAACTCAAAGTGTAATGGCATCGTCTTGTCAAAAACAGCAGTTGGACTTTAATTATCTTCAACAATTGGTGAAAGGATCCCTTAGGGTTAAATTAGTCAAATCATAATAGTAAACAAAACAATCATCTTAGTAGATTGAGTTCCGTGGTTTGACTTATTTTAAAAGCGGAAAATGGAGTAACATTGATCACAAGAACGTAAGTGAGGGTAGAGTCTTAGTAAAATAATTCATCACAATGATCCCCAAAACTATTTAGAAGTAGAATTATCATCCTCTCTTTGGCTTTTAAGTTACTAGGAATGAAATAAACGTTTAGGACTTACCACTCTAGGAGGCTGAATTTTTCTTAAAGGTGGACGTACTTTGGTCGATACGTTACCAAGATAAAGAGTAAAAATAGCAATATTGATGATTTTTTTTTTTTTCTCTATGTCAATATGTTAATATAACTTGAGGCCAAAGTGGACTATTTGATGGCTTAACCCCTCTACTAACAATTACTGTTTGGTGGATTCTTATTTGCCAATGAAAGAGGTCAAAGAAGAGAAATTTCGATGTTATGGAAGAGTGATAGACTTATGTGACTATTGATTAATCAATCTTGCTAAGAAATCCACGTCACAATATAAGTCTGTCCTCTAAATTTGTTTTGGTATTAAAATGTAATATGTAGCAGTTACACTTTAGAAAAACCTTTATTTGTCATTAATAAGCTAAGAATTAATTTTTATATTAGTAATCATTTTGGTGTTTTATAGGAGACTTAAATAAATCCTTTAAGAATTTCAAAAACGGAAAAGAGAAAAAGATGGGTAATGAACATATGAATCAATTTAGAGTTTTGAGAATAAAGACAATGCATAGTACTTGATTTCGGATATGTTGGACCAACATTAACTTAGTCAAATAGACAAAAGGCATATTATCTAATTCAAAGAAGAATATATAAGGCTTGGTTTTATTCCCATTTATTAGTGAAAATCACTATACTTACATTCAAAGTCTATTTCGCATATAAAAATGGCTATTAGCCTAATGTCTCATTTTCTAAATACCTCTGGAAATTCTGAGCTATGTGGGTTGTAGAGCTTTTCCCTATCAATCAATGTAGCTCTCTCATTCTCCAATTTGTTTGTCACAACAATAGGAATCCTTTTAAGCCTTGAACGAAAAAAAAATGTACTAAAAACTTAGACATGTAGTGAAATAATAAAATAATAGAATGTTTACTAAGAAATATTAACCATCATAATGATTAGAGATATTTTAAGATTTATTCAAGGATAATATGCTTTCATAAAATAGAAAACAAAATTGAAAGAAACAATTGAAACCTAAACCTTTCATCACAAATTACTAGAGTAAAAAATTACCTTGCAACAAGAGGAAGGAGGTGATCTTGAACAATGCAAAAGCAAGTAAATACCTAGCTATACTTTTTTTTTTTTCGATTTTACTATAATTAATTAATTTAGAATATTCATAACAATTGAAAAAAAAAAGCATCAAATCTTTTAATAAATCCAATTTCAAACCTAAAAGAGTCTTTTAACTTCGAACTTTTTAATTCAAAACTCTAAGATAATTGTAAAGACCCGATCCTCTAAATCCCGAGACTTAGACTACCGAATCCCCAACCACATATAACGTTTTCACATTATATGTAAGGTTGTCCTAAAACTAATAGTTTATGTAAATTGTTTGATCAAATCACTAAACATTGTAAAGAACTTTTTAAATAAAACAAGATTGCTAACATAAGCAATCTATACATATATTTACATTGAATAAACATGGTTTTGTGTCAATACATGACACTACAATCAAATTACATGTTCTTTCAAACATCAGAATCCTAAGGGATCTTAGGTCATCACAAAGGAACTTGGCTTAATTATTAAGCCATCTATACATAACTTCTCCATCGCAAAAAGTCTTCCAAAAAGTCCAGGGTGATCGAATCCTATTCGTCCCACTCATCCAAAAATCTTTCGAAATCGGACCCATAGCCCAAGTCATCGTAATACTCGTCTCCAAAACCTGCAAAGCAGCAAAAGTGAGCCAGAGGCCCAGTACACAATAACCAATGCAGAACAAGTCATCCAATTGATGTAAATGCACCATAGAACAAGTGGTTATCTTTATTACATTTTGATTCACAAATCAACAAGAGGGTATTCAAACCCCAGTCACACTCCGGGAATCCAGGGATCCTGAGTAACAGCAGCTGCTCAGGAGGTTGATATAAGCAGTCCGAATACTTATATCTCCTATATCTATTTCATAAAGATAATAGCTTCATCTAGGGTTTAAAAGCCGTTGCCAGACTCTACTTAAACTCAGTCCATAACATGAGTTTAGTTCACAAGTTCCCATAAACCTTGAACTAAATCATGGTATTTCCCCCTAAGTTTAAGCAAACGTTACACAGATACAATTCCCCCCTATCGGCTACCCACTTAACCAAAAGAATCGCTATTGCATCATAGCGTACCATTGCATCATGGTAAAGTTATTGCATCATGACTTGGTTAAGCGCCTAGCTAACATGTCATTGCATCATGACAGGTTTGCTGCTCCTCGGACTAGATTAAACAGCGTAATAGACATCCAATTCATTCAAAAGTTAAATCGAGTCAATTTAGGTCAAATTAGAAATGTCTAGTCGTAGCAAACATCAGACAAGTTATTGCGTACCTGAACCCGTTAGTATAGAACTAGGATCTCTCGGTGATGAACTAACCGAAGAATCCTTAACTGTAATAGAAATGTCACAATAATTAATAAATCAACATTTATAAATTTCATTCTCACAAATATATCATATTATATCCACTATCACAATTAATCAAGGAAATTCAAACAATTGAATATATATTCACAAATAGGCATTCAAACGTCCTAATATATCCCAAATTGCTTACCAAATACTCAAATGCTCAAATAACAACTTTGGGAAATTTCTAGAAAAAAACTCTCAAAATTGAAAAATTCAGGGGATACGCCGGCACTCAACGCCGGCGGCGTTGGGCCGGTGTTAACTGTTCTGAAAATGTACACTGTCAACGCTGGCAGCGTTCAAAGCGTACGCCGTCAGCCTTTGTAACCTACGCCGGCGGCCTTGATTCCCAAAAGCCAGTGTACAAGTTAGAAGAAAGAACGCCGGCTGACTTCCTAACGAAAGCCGGCGGCATTCAGTCGGCTTTAAGAAATTTGGTTCTGTGAACTTTCAATACCGCCTCTACGCCGGCGGCGTAGAGACTCAAATTGCCGGCGTACGTTCTGAAGAACAGACGCTGGCAAATCTTCGGCATATAAGCCGGCGGCGTTGCAAACGGCGTTAGGGAAAATCATTCTGTGGGCTTTCTACATCGCCTCTACGCCGGCGGCGTAGAATCCCCAGATGCCGGCGTACGTTTTAAAAACAAGCTTAAACGAAAATTCAAATCCCCTGTTTTCAACTTTGTAAACTTACATCTTAATACACTTTAAAAAAACTTTGCTCAATTACACATCCACTTCATGTACTCACTCCAACATACACTACTCAATTCTAGCCACTCAAAGCATGAATTCAATACAATTAAACACTTCAATTTCTACTTCCATAAATTCTAAATTATCCCACACAAATCCTCTTAACAACTTCCTAACTCTTCATATTCATACAACAATACATGCATATTCTCCCACACTCATATAGCACCTTCTCAACTCATCCCATGCATGAACAAGTATTTGATCAACATCAAGCTCAATTCACCCAACAACCCTATAACTACTATAAGAAAGGAAAACAAAACAATGATCACAACTAAATCAATTCAAATACATACATATATATACCTTGTCTTGAGAATAACTTTGATTTTCAACTTGATATAACCCTAGCTTGAGCTTGGAAAAGGAGATGGAAATGGAGGAAGAAGAAGAAGAGAAAAAGAAGAAAGAAAAGGAAAATTCGGATAAAATCTTGAGATGCCCCAAAAAGTAATCAATTTAGCTTAATTTGACTTTTTCACATTCCAAATTTACCCCTTAATGCATATAATAACTTAAGATGCATTTGGCTTTAATTTGAACTTCATTTGGCTTGTATTTAGGGCATAAATGCTAGCTTAATTACAAGAACTCAATCAACTAACTTAAGTAAAATTATGGTTGAGTTATTAATTTAATTTAACTTAACATCTTAATATGCACAAGACAACATTAATAATTTCATTACTCACACATTAATGCATATAAAACAAAATATTAATAGCAACATATACATATGCATAATCACCTATCTTAAACTACTAACAACATAACCATGCTCATTAAATTCAACATTTTAAAATAAATACTTAAACACATGGAATTTGAATAAAATTGAAATCTAGGTCATTTCAATAATAATATTACAATACGTAAGTAATTAGAAACAAATAATTGGATGTAAATTATAAAGCAGATTGATTAGAAATCACGACATAAAAATGCCCATAAATTAGAATCTAGCAATTATAAATTATAAAAAAGTTTCAAGTCATTGCAGAATCTCCAACTCCATCACACACACACACACACATGATGTAAGGAAAAAGCGTAATTATAGAATAAGAAATACTATAGTTTTATAGCAAATAATTATGGATTTCAATAATATGGATTGAAATCTAGGATTGTAATTCAGAATCATAAAAAAATGGAAAGAGAAATTAAAGAAGGCCAAAACATCTAAGGTTAGTTGTTCATGTTGCCACTAAAATCGGTTGTGCCTAAGGCTAACTACTTACTTGAAAGTGGAGGAAAAGTCTCAAAGACAAAATATAGCGAAGATTATGGCTTGCTAGTGATTTAAAGAGGGAATAATAATATGCAAAGTGATGTAAATAGATGATATGGTGATGGATCATCATAATATTATTTTGATCCTTTTTTTTAACCACTTAACACTTTAATCTCCTATTTGAAATTACCTCTAAAATTGATCACTCTAGCATAATTTTCTCTTTGTAAATTATTAACTAAAAAATAATACACTTTAAAAGAAATTATAATGACCATGTATGATTTACATATATGAGAAAATAGGGGGAAGATCATATGTATTTATTGATACGTCTAATGGGGTAAATTGAATTGCAATGGTCACATGCATGAAACGTGCATCTCACACTACATGTGGCTTTAGAGAGGTGACATGGAAGCATACACAAAGAATGACTAAGAATTAGATGGTAGGAAAGAGAAGCATACAATCTCAAGGAGGTTGAATACATTAGTAACAGGTGTAGGAGCTATATAGCATCAACACCATTGTTCTAGAAAAGAGATTGTGTGCTCTTCGTTTTGAGCTCTATTTTGAATTTTTGTTAGAGTATTTTGGAAGCACAATGATGTTTCTATCTATTTTAAAATCTCTCCAATGAGGGGGAGCTTTGAGTATTTATCTTGGCTCCTGATGACGTTCATCGGATCATATTAACCATCAATAGAAGAGATGAATCCTTCTATGATGGGTTCTTAAATGTGCTCTCAAGACCATGGACAACCTCTCTGAGTACATAAGCTCATTGAGAAAAGTTAAGAGTAGACGAGAAGGGATGATCCGATCTAATAGTCTCTATTCTAAGCCTACCATGTCAAATCTCCCTTAGCCACCCTAATATTGTGGACTTGACTATATAGGCCTTATTAGTTAGCTTAACGAGTGGAATAATGAAATGCCCTAAATGGAAATAATAAATATAAAAAAGTAAATTATTAATTAAGGAAACATCTATTGCAAAATAAAACATAATAAAGGTATATGACTCCACCATATAGAAATATTCATCTAAGCAATTGGTGCTTAGTAGATAGTACTTAAACTGAGGATAAGGCCAACTAGAATTAATCACAAGTTGAAATACACTATTTATCACATAATTATAAAGCACTATAAAATCATCTCTCAAAATACATAATCTTAGGTATCCCATTGTCCAAGTTCATCATAGCTAAGGTTTGATCATCAAATAAACATTATTGTGATCTTTCGTAGAAAAGCTGCTTTATGCTCTCAAAGTAATTCCTACCCTAAAGTTAAGGTATTACATTTTCTTCCTCTTTAAAACTTGAGGCTTGAGCAAAACAAACCCATCAGTATCATAACTAAGTAGGCAAATAGCAAGCAATAAATAATAAGCCATGATACAAGTTTAGTAATATATGGGCCCTTATCAATATGATTATCCAACTAGTAAATGTGTGTGTGTGTGTATATATATATTGTAACAATCTATTTTTTTTTTTTTTTTACATGTGATATATATAATCTATATTTCATATTTATTTAATGTTGTATATATAACTTATAATATGTTATACATAGACACAACATAAAATATTTAACTCCATGCTATAATTATTATATATAAATTATAAAAAGGGGTTTTGTTTATGATGTGAGTATATTGTTAATTGATAATATTATTAAGAATGAAAAGTCTCATTATTCTATTTTTTTCACTCCTACTAGAGTGGGAATTGAGGGTAGGTAGTTTTTTTTTTTTTTCCCTCTAAATAGTGAATAGGCTGATTATTGGGAATAAATATTCTTGGTCATTTTTGTAAGTAAATAAAATAATATAGTGTATTGTAGGAATACTTATTCTATTATTCCTTACTATATCCAAGTAAACATGCCGTTAAAGTACTTAAATTCACCTAGCATCTCATAGTTACACTTATTACTTAGTTATCTTATATAATCATACTTAAACTAACTTATGATTTAACATTTGACTAGGAAATAATATTAAAATACAATTATAAACTTATTTAAGAGTTTAAAACTAGTTTGGATTAATCTAAAAATTAGATTAGGGAAATGATTGGAAAATATAGTTTTATAATAACAAAATCTAGGGAAAACATGCATAGGTTTAACCCTAACTAGGAAGCCACAAGTCTTAAACTGGAATGGAAAAGATGGACCAATGAGCCATTCATGTTAGGCATTGCGTGCTTGACTTTTCAATCCATTAGAACAACTTTATTTGAGTTACTTAATATGGACCTCCATGCTAAGCGACTCAAAAAACCAATAAAGTGAGTTGTTAGAGGAGTTATTTGACACAAAAATCTATGTCTGAGTTCCTTAACTAAGCAACTCAAAAAGTAAGTTTTTTATTATCTTTCCTATTTTTATTGATAGAATGTAATATGTGATAACTAAAAAAAATTTAAAAAATGATTAAGTAACTCTTTTTAAGAATTCACTAATAAAAGGAGTTGTTAGGGAAGTTGCTTAACACAAGAATCAATACTGGCCATATTGATATGACATGTCAAACATCATATGGATAAGTTGCTCTTAGTAAGTTGTTGCAACCTTGACACACCCTAAAATGTTATTTATTTATTTTTTTAATTTTAAGAATCTCTACCAAAACTCTTCCAAAATCTTCAAACATCAAAGTTCAACAAAACACAAACAATCCCTTTTAACACTTTTCTATGAAAAAAAAAATACAATTTAAAACATAACCTATAAGCATCGAAGATGCGTATTTGTTACTTTCTTGATTCAAATTCAATCTCTACAAACCACCAATAGTCACTCCAAAAACAAAATGGGTAACACACAATAACAAAAAAAGGGGGAAAAAACCACCAACCATCACAACAATTTCTCAAAATGTTCAACTTACCGATTGTATGAATATAAATATTTGAGAATTTATGCTTCCTTCATACTCAACCACTATAATTCTGAAACATGCTAATGTCTAGCTTTAGGGTTCTTTTCTATCAAAGTTCTTTCGGAAGTCTAAGAGGGATTTTCCTTACCTACTTTGTCTTGAGGAGAAACATTGTTAAGGGATGGAATGTTGTGAGAGAGAGAGGATGGAATTTTCAGAATGTAGAGGGAGAAAAATATAGTTAATATATTTTATATATATCCAATTTAAAGATTTGAAAAGACCATTCAACTCTCCTTTGATTATTATTATTACTACTATTAGGTTATTTTAGTGGTTTCCCCATTTTTTGGTTAGTAATGTACGCATTAACTTAGCTTTATACTTAAGGAGAAAAAATAGAGATAAAAGATATTTATGAAGCTGTTGTATTATTTATTTAAGTATGGTTGTGTAAAAAAAAATTGCATGGAAGGCTTGGGATAAAAGTAATCAATAGCAAAGCCAATGATACATAAAATGATATATATATATATATATGCACATATATATATTTCAATCAATTGACCAAAATGTTCTAACTAGTAATGAGTTGTTATAGATATAGGCACAATTCTAGAATCAAATCAAACTAGAACTGAAACCACTAGTTTTTGGTCTTAAAATTGAGGAACTAGTGGCTTCTGATTCTAAATTTGGAACTGCGAAACTGCTTTCTTTATTCAAGTAGAAATAAATAAATAAATTTTTTAACAAAATAAATTTTAAACTCAAAATAATTATTGGGTCTAAATATTAAATTATTTAACCAAATTTTTATAAAAAAATTTAAACAATGTAGATTTATTTTTATACAAATTCATCAAATATCAATCATAGTTAGTAATATGAGATTGCAAAATACTCTAGAGGATTAAAAAAAATCACAATACAAAAAGTAGTCTCATAATATTAAGGAAATGAATTTTTCTTTTAGGATAAGTCATATAAACTATGATTTTAAGTTATATTTATTTGTATTGTTAATAATAACATATAAAATATTGTGAATTGGTAATAAATTTTACTAGTTATATAAAATAATTTTAAAAATAATTATTTAATAATATTCTTTTAAAATTTTTTGTCTAATTTTCTTTTTCTTTTTTTTTCTCTTCCGAATGGAACTAGCTAGAACCATCAGTTTCATCGATTCTAAACTGAAGAATCGCCTAGGAACCGAAGAACTAGTAGTTCTTAAGTCAGTTCGGAACCAAATCAGGTTCATTTCTAAGTTGGTATACATTATTATGGTTTATAAAGCAATATTGATTCTTTTCTACAATTCACTTGAGACTTTATTCACATAGGATTGCACCATTACATATTTAACGGAAAAAAACACATGCAAAAGTTACATATTTAGTATGTAGTTACTAGGACTGCAAATGAGTCGAATAGAGAAGATAAAAGCTTGAGTTCAACTCGAAATAACATTATAAAGCTCAAATTTGACTAGATTCAGCTCATTTTGGCTTGATTTACATTAAAATATATTTTAATTCTAATTTAAATAGTCTTAATAGCCAAATTCGATTTGATTCGATTAATATTTATACTTAACTTAAACTCGATAAAAATCGATTAGACTTGAGAGTTAATCAAGCTAAATATACAAAACTCGAGCTGGACTCGGTAAACGACTTGAGTAACTCGAGCTCAAGGTCAGCTCGACTATTCTTGAATCCAACTTAAATAAACATTGAGCTAAGCTTGAATAATTTTTGAACTAGCTGATCATTTGCATATCTTTAATAGTTACATACCAATAGTAAATACTTTAAGATTTGAACCATAATATTCATTAATTGTGAAAGAATATAAAACTAGACATCACACGAGCTAAACTCGGCCCAAATGGGCACACTAGTTTTAGGGCACCCATTGATTCACAAGTTAATTCACTTTTTTAAAAAAGAATAAAAAATAAAATGTAGAAGATATTTTATTCTAAAATGTAAAATAAAAAAAGGAAAAATGATAAAATAAAAATAAAACTAAAAAAATTTAAGTAAATAATAATAAGTTTTAACTTTTAGGCTTAAGAACAATAATCTCGAGTCCATTTATTGAAACAATTGTTTAAGGTATACATTCATTGTTGTGGCCCAACAATGGTATACATTCATTTATACATAAGCAAGTCCACTTTTAGTGATAAACCTAACAATGTGAAACTATAAAAATTCAAGGCATAACCAAGGCCCATAAAGACAAATATAAGTTCCATATGGTTAAGAAATAAGATATCGTTTTGTTTTGAAGTCTATATAAATCAATGGGGTTTACTTTAAATATATTTATTGTGTGTATTATCAATAACAACAATGCATTAAAATGCTATGAATAGGTAATTAATCTTACTATTTACATAAACTTTAATTTTTAATTATATTTAATTTTTTAACATTTCTTTTGTTTCCTTTACTTTTAAAACCCATCCCAACCTGGCAAATTGGCGGGTCGAGGAACTAAACCACTACTGACTCAATAACTTATTGGGTTTTTTTATGACTCTTGCCTTGTATAGTCCAATTGGACCGATGGATCATGCCCACCGATGTCAAGCTGGGTCGGGTCACTGCACATAACATGCATTTTTCAATCTTGGTACATCCATTTCGCCATCCTTTATGCCTACTCTGAAGCACCATACTTTTTTTTTTTTGGCCTAACTGAAGCACCATACTTGCTTGCTTTGTTTATTGTAACCTTTGGAGAATAGTTGATAGTTTGGTTTAATTTTTCACTTTTTTAAGGTTTCAACAATGATTGAGCATGTTTTTTTATGTTGATGACATTGTTCTGTATTTTAACATGTTCTATTTCCAAATTCTTTTGGCTAAGTTTTAGTGTGAAATTTTTTAGGTTTCTTTGCGATTCTCCCCCAAGATTTTATTAGTTTAAAATTTTAAACTCTCTCCATTAAGATTCACAGACTGTAACCCAACTATAAGAAAGAGAGATGAGACCATTTAATTTCATTCAATTAGTAGAAATAAACTCCAATAAAACTTTTATAAATTATTTTGTATTATACTAATAGCAAATTTTTGGTCCCATGCCTTGTGTTTTTTTTTTTTTTTTTAACTTTTTTCTCTATGATCAGCTCATAGATTGTTGATTCGTTCATATCTATATTAAACTATAATTGAATAATTAAAATATTTTTTATAGTAGTTTTGTAATTAATTCAATGGTGCCACCACAGGAGTGGAGTATAAAAGTTCCCCCGCATTAATGTAAATAAGAAATTAATAATTATTTAATGTCTAAAATTAATGTTTGTTAAAGCAACACACTCTTACTATAAAAATATATTGTTAAGAAGAGTAGAAGCTTTAATATGGATGAATTCTATAAAGGAAGCTTGGTTAGGAAGAGAATGATAGATTTTATACCATATATAACAAAAAAAAACCCTTATTATATTAACGGATCTTTTCTTATATAAACTCTTCAAATAAATCTTTTTTTTTTTTTTTTCATACAAGACTTCTCTAATCTCATACATACATGTATCTTTCTTATAATTTTTCCCTTAGGTATAAGTCTTTACAATAGACTTATTTTTTTTCCCTCCCCCTCAAGCAAAATTTATGGCCTTTAGATGAGTCATCATCGTACAACTCTCTTTTTTACATGCAGGTACCTCTTATAGAGGAGAGGGAGCACTAAATGGAGCAAATTTCTAAAAAAGAGCATATGAAAGAATGCACTAATAGATTTAATATTCCCTCTCTCTCTTATATATATA